>JAEIGM010000027.1:0-600000 GCA_018903735.1 Drosophila cardini
GATGAAAGAGATAAGTGGTCCACAGATCAATATTTAAAGTTCACAATTTTCCCCAACTTTGACTGATCATAGCTCAGCCAAATGAAGCGATATCTTAAAAAGTCATACCTTTTTATAATCTGGACACTTACGTAAACTGACCAAGTTTGATCCAAATCGGACAACTATATCATATAGCTCCCATAGGGACAATCGGTCAAAAATACGCTCCAAATATGAATTTATATGAATAACTTTTGCGTTGGCCAATCAATCGAAGTGAAACTTACACAGAATATATCTGTCAATAATATAAACATATTGGCTAAGTTTCATCCAAATCGGACGACTATATCGTATAGCTCCCATAGGGACGATCGGTCAAAAATACGCTGTAAATATGATTTTGTATGAAAATTTTCTGCGTTTCTCGAGTCATCTGAATTTAAATCAATAGGGTCGATTAACTAAACTATTATTAATATTATTAATAATATATTATATTGTTAATAATATAATTAAACTGAGTAACGGGTATCCTAAAGTCGCGAGGCGACTATAGCATTCTCTTTTGTTTTATTTGAAAATAACAATGTACTATATTCCAGTTTTCATGTATAAATTTTAATTTCATTTGAATTTTAATGAATTAAATATAGCTTTAATGTGTCTAAAAAATTTCACGGTAAACGAATTGTAAAAACTTTTGTTTTATAGGGAAATTTCTGAATTGTTAAGAAATTTTAAAAAATTAAATTGACCAAAAATTATCTGTAATAAAAACTGAAAGTAAGTTATAAAGAAATATTTATCTTAAACATAAGAGCAGAAAACAAGAGTCTCTTATAACTTGGTATTTGTTTAATGAAACGCTTTTCTAAGTTATTTTATTTCACAATTCGAACATTTTATTAAAGATAAAATACTCGATAAATATGGATACCAAGTGAGAAACCTTTTTTAATTTTATTTTTCCCCTTAAATGCAAATAATCGAAATTGAAAACATTATCCAAGTATTTACAGGGAAATTACTTTACGAAAATAGCACATATTTATTTTCAGGATACACTCGAGACCTGACACTTAAGAACAATAACAATTCCCATAACAATAAACATAATACTCGACCATTTTTAACCTTTACCAAAAGTGCTCTCTATAAAATTAATAATAAATTCATTTCAATTGTTTCATTTCAGCGATACGTGAGTAAACCAACAATTTGTTCAATAATAACATATAATTAAGTAAAATATATACAACTGGCAGACAAATAGCATAAAATATTACCAGGTATTTATTATTTATTTTATAAATAATTTAAAATTGATTCTTTTACATTATGTGATTATTGTATTAATTTTACTACTTAGCTTATGTGGTTATAATTGCATTAAGTTACTGCAGCTGAACAATTTGAAAGCATTGTAAATATTTGCAATTGTAATTAATTAAGCATTGTGCAAATTTAATGAAAGTTCAACCATTTAATCCAAAGCAATTAAAAATTAACACAAAATAACAAAAAGAACAAAATACACGAAAATTACAAATTGTATGCAAATACTATACAATTGGTCGAATTTTAAATGCACTTAAATTATTTTAACTATAATAAAATATTTAATATTTAATTTAATAGAAGACTCGGATTTTAAGTGCAGAAAATTTGATTTTGCTATTAAATTTTACTTTTACAATGAACTGATAATGGGTATATTTGTTTTCTATATATAAATACAGTTAAATTGGTTCAATAAATAAATATATATTAAAATTTTAATATTATATCAAAGTCAAATTTTTAAATTCCAAAAAAAATTCCAAGAAATTAAGTCTCTTTCAGCTTTTAACTTAGACTTTTTTTATTACAAAATCCAGTTAATTTATTAAATAAATTTAGAAAAAATAAACTTTTAAGAGTATTATAGAGAATATATTATAATTTGTAAGTGATTTTTTTTTTTAACTTTTTTTACATTTAAGTAGCCAATATTATAATATACATATATGTATAAGAATTTATTTGCATATATTTTTCTATACATAATATATTTTTATATAGAAGCTTATACATTCTTCTATGTGTATTAAATCACGCCCAAACAAAAAGAGACACACTTACACACACACACTCATGCACACAACTAAACCGGGCAGACAGACAAGGATAGCATTTGTGACAACCTTTCCACCTGGCACGACATTGTGTCAACCATTGTAATCATATTTCCCTGGTTACAAAACAACAATAACATCGCATAATACGAGAGTGAAAAAAGCAGCTGGGATTGTGAGCGGAAAGATGTTGGATTAGGTGAAGGGTATGGTATATGGGGGGACAGTATGGTTTACGCGTTGGAGGAACTTAAAAAAATGTATATATAAAATACGACTAAAGGAGAAAAAAACGAAAAGAAACTTTATAAAAATCGCTTAAATATTTTTTTTCATTTTATTCTGGTTTTCGTTCTTAGCTTAAGCTTTACACTCCAATGAGCGTATTTAGTACGTGACGTTGTTTATAAGGTATTTAGAGTTATTTTAGTGCTGGTTGACATATGGATTTAGTTGTGGAATTTGTACAGGGTTTACTGTTCAAATTTAAATGATTTTCATATCAGTCAGTTTTAAAGTAATCTTTTGATTAAACAGTTTTACAAAGTTTAGTTTATTTATTTTTATTTATTTTTTTTTATTTTTTTATTTTTTTGACTTTAAAAGTACAAATTTAAATTGAATCAAACTTTAAACTTGTTATTTTTCTAAAAATAAATTTAAATCGACTTTGGATTAATGCCATTGCGTATTTTGGCTTAAACTGGCTTAAACTGCTGCCATTACGATCAATATTTGTTCAAATTAATTTCATTAAGTGTATACAGAGTTCGTCTATAGCTTTTTGCAGTTTGAATTTCGGGTTACGCATACGCCGCATTGCCTTTGCCGTTTGTATTGTGTTGAGGAATTTTTTTTGTTGACTTGGCAAACGGGTGCCGAAATTCGACTTAAAGCGACTAAAATATGTTACAGTAGCTTTCTTTTTGTTTTGTTTTTGTTTTTCTCTTTCTTTTTTTTTTTTTTTTTTATAACATTCTTGTGGCTGGCAATGTCAATAACTTGCGAAGGCCAAGGACGTGAGGATGTTAGAACGTGACGTTATGAAATTGATATTATTGCATAATCGTTTCTTGTCATTTTGTGTGACCCACAAATTGCTCTCTGCTGTAGAATATGAAAATAAAAATAAATGAAAAAAGGAAATTTTAGGTAACGAACATTTAACCATGAGCGTTTATTTTATGGGCAACAAACATGATACGAAACCAGACTCAAATCAAATGTAAACCTAAACTGAAATCCCCATAGAGTTAGACGAGCGCAGTTTGTATATATATGCGAATACTATGGGTATATGCAGATTTTATGCTAAAAATAAGGTGTTGAGGGAGCTCCTCAAATGGAAAATTGGTGTATCTGTATGTATGTGTGTGTGTGTGTGTGTGTGTGTGTTAGTGTGTGTGCGTTTTGGTATTTGAAAAGTTGCGTATCGTTTCTTGGTTGTTTTTCATAGCTCGTATTTTCTGTTGACATTGCCAGTGAGTTGTTGTTTTTGTTGTCATTGTTATTGTTTGTTTTGTTGTTGTTACTTTTGTTCTATTGAATTCAAATTGCACAACCAACAATATCTAGCGAAATAGCGAATGACAATTAAAATTTATAAACATTTGTTGTCGGACACAGATTATTCCAGTTGTGCATTGTTGACAATACTACAATGTTTTTCCAACATTTGCTTAGTTATAAGTTACTTTTTTTTTCTTTATAAAAATAAAGCTTAAGCGCATATACACTATTCAAAGTTTATGTTAAAAAACAGTTTGTATGTTTTTTGAGCTGAGCGGTGACCTACTTTGGGCGCCATTTAAGCTAATTTCACTAGTATGTTTGTAAAACGAACTGAAAAACAATTCTTTTTGTTTAATTTAGTTGCTGTAAAGGTTTTATTACGTTGTCACATGCTTTTCTTATCCGATTTGATTTAGGTTTCATATTTGGCGCCCAACGTGTCGGGCGGCAAAGTTATTAAAATAAAAACTCTATAAAGTATATAAGGTTACATCAAAATAGTGTTTTTAAATTTTAGTCTATGAGGAATTTTTAAATATTTGTTTTAGACTCGCAGGACTTTTGTTTTCATATACAAAATCTATCGTTGGGCGCCAAATAAATTTACCATAATTATTTCACATATAAATTACTTAAGTTGTGATTTTTGAATGCACGTTCGTTGTGAAAAATCAGATAGTAGAATTTTGGTCGTTTTGATCTGATACACTTCACTCTCGACCATAACAATTATGAGTCCCAGATCGATTTCGTTCCGTTCTCTTGCGCGTGCTTCACAATTTGCTATCACGTATTCATCTGCAGACGTCTCTGTCGGTTGGAGATTTGGGGATGCAGGGATGTGGGGAAGTGGAAAAGTGAATGAAGTGCTGGGGGTGCTGGGTGTTTCATCTTGAGGCAACTCCATCCAATGGTGGCATTAAAAATGTAAGCTCCTTAAATATTTAATATTACGCATACGACATGTTGGTACGCCAGTTTTGTACGGTGGAGCTGCTGACATTTAAATGAATTTTCAATAATTTTTTCCCATCGTTTTTCATATATACATATATATGTATATAGATATAACGTATAAAAGTATTTTTTTCTTTCTGCCTGCTGTTGGAAGCACAGCGGGCGATAGAGTTGGCCCAAGCACTTAGCGCCTGCCTGACAGATAGACGACAAGCATTTTGGTAAGAAAGCAAGTATAAGAAGATTGCCACAAACAGTCGAGAGTCGACAGGCAAAGTCAAGTCTTGGGTCTCTCGGCTAGCCCCAAAATGCCATTTGTGCAAATCTAATAAATAGCAAACCGCATTAAATTCAACAAAAAATAAGCAGAGAGCACAAAAAAAAAAAAAAAAAAATAGAAGAAGAAAAATACAACAACAACAACTGACGCCAAAGGGGGTCTGACACGGCAGTTCGCACGTGTCAATGGGACTGGGTCACAAATTTCATTATAAAAAAAAAAAAAAGTTGCGCTAACTGTAGAATGTGTGACACGGTTTTCCCATTCTCTCATTGTTGTTCTTTTAATACCCGATATGTGTAGAGTAAGGGTATATACAGCGCGTTGTCAAGTATGTTTGTTAAACAATCATTAACTAAATCGATTCAAACATCAACTTAAAATACCGTTGTAAACGTAATAAAGTTATTGATTTCGGTCTATATTCGATTTTAATTGCTTAGTTAGGATAATCCCTGACATTTTTTAACAGATCATGGCATACATAAATTAACTATAATAACTATTAATACAAAAATTTATTTAATTAATTATTAATTTTTTAAAACTGAAGCAAATGTCCTTGTATATTGACTAGACATTATATATTTTGACTGCTTAAAGTATTTATTTTCAAAATATTAGGTTAATTTTCTAAATACCTTAGTCGAGTAACGGGTATATTATAGTCGATAGATCTTTTATAGTTTTCGCACTTGTTGTTCTTGCTTTATGATGGTGCTGGTGCTGGTGCTCCTACTGCTGCTGCTGCTGTTGTTACTTTGGGGATTTACAAACGAAGGTCGTTTCCGTTGGCCACCGTTGGCTGCAGAGCAGCGTTGTGTAGTTTAGGCCAAATTAACATATCACACAAGCCGCACTCGTCGTCACAATCATCGCTGAGGCCAATCCTAGTGTCATGTCCTTGCCTGGCCCGTTCAACTCTTGGCTCTGCTTGACTTGTCACTTTGAGAGAAACGACTCCAAGGCAACATTCTTCTTCACACACACACATACACACACACACACACTCACACATACATAAACATATACATACCTATGCATATACTCTTGTATATATATGTACGATATATAGGCCTAGGCAACTTCTAGCCCATTGACTGGGCCAAGATTACACCTAGATATGTACGTTTATACCCAAACCCCGAATTTTCCCCTTCATTCCAAATGCCCAACGACGTCATGGCTCATATCACATTCTTGCTGCTTGCTGCTATTTTATGCCAAGGAATGTATTATGAATCAGAGAAAAAAAAAATCATTTTCTGACTATCAAATACTTAAAAAAAAAAAACAGCTTGAAAATGCTAAAAACACACACTATGGAAAGGACTTACTTAACCGCATTTTAAACTGCATTGAACTTGAATTAAATTTAGTTATAGGCGGCTATATTATATAGAAGATATTTAAATCAAATAAAGTATCTTAGAAATATCAGTTTTTTAATCACACGGAGTGTATTGTTGTTGGCCTAAAAACTGGCTAACTGGGGCTTACTCCAATCAAACACAGTTTAATTTCTTTAAATTAATTTTTCATTTCTCTTAGTTTAGGAAATTAATTTAAGTATATTTATTGATTGCTTAATAAAAATCAATACAATTTTCCCTAACTTCCTTTCTAAATTTGAGCCGACAATTTCTGTCAAATATAGACAAACTTCCGATAAGCTAAAGTTCAACATTCTTAATATTTCGTTTTCTTCTTTTTATAGCTTCTGTCTGATTTAGTTGTTTAAACAAAGCAAAGATACGGGCAGCAAGTAATTCATGTCTTACTCTAAGATTTACTTAAAGCTAAAAACACAAGTGGCTCATAAACTGAACCGCAAGTTCAATGACAGCAAAACGAACAAATAATTCACATAAGACATGAGGTTTTATCAGATCTTTTTGCCAAGTGTCTGCATATCTTAACATGGCAATGCACTGCTACGCTGCTACACTGCTACAAAAGTTGTTTTTAAAAGGGAGTCAATAAATTTTAAAATTTTAAATTTCTTAGAGACTTTAAAACAAGATTGGAATATGATTTATTCAAGTTTTTTTTTTTTTAAAAAACATTTTCAAACAATATTAAAAAATATTTTAGTTCTATACTTAATGAAATTTTGTCTAATTTTTGAGAAAAATTAAATTTGGTTGTTAATTTTTTAAGAAACAAATTTTTTTGATTTTTGAATTTGAGCTCTCCTTTTTATTAGTGTACAACTTTCTTCTACTCTCTTGCTCTGTTAGTTCATTTCTCTTACTTCTTTTTGCTCATTTTCCTTTTCTGTTTATGTATGTGTGTGTGTGTGTGTCTCACACACATTACATTTTGACAGACGCCGATAAGCGCAGAACTTTCCACTCGCACAATTTCCACAATTCCTTTGCGTCCTTTTGTTCTCAACTCTTGCCCAGTACCAAAACAATTGTTCCCACCCTTTCACTCTCTTTGTCATGGACTCGTTTCAACTGACACATAAGACAGCTGTCATGTATGTTTGTGTGTGTGTGTGTGTGTGTGTGTGTGTGTGTGTGCGTGTGTGTGTGTGTGTGTGTGTGTGTGTGTGTGTGTGTGTGTGTGTGTGTGTGTGTGTGTGTGTGTGTGTGTGTGTGTGTGTGTGTGTGTGTGTGTGTGTGTGTGTGTGTGTGTGTGTGTGTGTGTGTGTGTGTGGCTATTAGTGTGCATGCCTTTTAACAAAGCAGATTAATGAAAATTGAAATTGCATTTATCGCTTATGGCCCAAACATTCGAACACAACTGCAACTTTTATGGCTGCCTCGAATTTTCTAATTCTCCCACGCACTCTCCCACTCACTCTCCCCCTCGCTCTTCCCCTCGCTCTTCCCCCTCGCTCTCCCCCTCGCTCTCCCCCTCGCTCTTCCCCTCGCTCTCCCCCTCGCTCTCCCCCTCGCTCTCCCCCTCGCTCTCCCCCTCGCTCTCCCACTCTCTCTCCCACTCTCTATCACTCTCTCTTTCTCACTCACCCACTCAACTGGCAAATCTCTTTGAGCTTTACCTTTCATCCTGCAGTGCTTTTGATTCCCTTTTCACCTGCATATGTTAACCTCTTTCTTCATCTATTCTCTGCCCACATAAATATTTATTTATATAACGATATATATATATATATATATATTTTAAACAAAGAGCAAAATGATTCATTGTGTTCTAGGAATGCAGGTAATTTTTTTTTGTGTTCTATCTTTGGCTCTACCACTTCCACTCCCACTCCTATTTCCACTGCAACTGCCACTTGCAATTCTACTCCCACTCCTATTTCTACTCCCACTAATTCTTTTCATTTTTCATGTTCCCTTCTTTTTGTGTCTCTTTCGCACTCCCAGCGCTAATTCGCATTGCCTGTTAGCGTGTCTTCTTCTTGTTCAACTGTTTTCATTTTGATATGCTTCCTTTTTTTCACTGTATACCCTGTAAATATTAAATTAATGCATATGTATGAAAATCGTAGTATAATTGGGTTGAGTAAATAAATGCATACATACATATATTTTTATTGACTTAATGCACTTAAATGTGACAAAATTAAACAATTTTATTTAGTTAATAACAAAAACTAATAATATTTTATTTAAGATAAAAGCTAAGCAATTTTTTAGATTTTTTTATGATAAATTAATGTTAATTGTTGTTTGAAGTATTGTATTGGTAATTGTTTTACTTTAAAAATAAAAGTGTATTAGTTTTACTTTTGAAAACTTAAAACTATTTTATTCTTACGAATGTGTTGTAGGGTATCTGTGTGGCAGAACAGACATACTTGTTGCTATTTTTATTATCATCATTGCTGCAGCTTTAGTTGTTTTATATTGTGGGTAGACAATAAGAAGCATTTCATTTGAATAATGTGAAAACATTTTGTAAGCCAACATTGCTGCCGCCTCTCACCAATTATTGTTATTTTTTTTTAAAACTGCTCAGCTGGCGGCGACTGACACGCTTACTCCTTCCCTCTTCCTCTCCCATTCCCTTTCCCTGTCCCTGCCCCTACCCATTTACTCTCCCATTCCCACTCTCGCTCTTGATGTCCCTTTCTATCACGTTCTCATATACCTCTTTTAGTCACTCTATCTATTGATTGCTCATTGATAGCAGGCCGTCAAACAAATAAACAGACACACAGACAGAGTGACAGATAGACAGGCGGATAGCATGAGTCGGTCATTGTGTTATTAGTCCAAATGCCTTGTAACTAGCATAGCTATTTTTTAAGGCCTGTGACCGAACGTTGGACAACCTAAAGAAGGGATTAAGCCAACATTAATTTCAATCTGGATTTTAAATAAAAATTTAATTTAAATTAATTTAATTTTGACTTTATTAAAGTTTAACAATTTACTGCAATTTTTAAATTGAATTTGTCAAGTCGATTTTTTATATAGATAATATATCTATTATTTAGCTTCGCAAGTTTTAAACTAAAAATTCTTGAATTTTGACTTAAAATGCTTACAGTCTTAGAAATTTTAACAGTTAAAATTTAAATTAAATTAAAATATAATAAATTTGATCATAAGTAATTAAAATACTCATAAGCCGTAATTGTTCATAAATGTAAACAATATAATATTTTATCCAGTTATTAATTAAATACATTTTATTCCTTTTGCTTTTTCATACTTAAACTACTGTGTAAAAATTAGTATTTTTAGTTTGAGTTACAGTTTTTTGATCAGTTCGAAATTATTTATTCTTAAAATATTCATATATTTATTTAGAATTTAATTAATAACTTAACAAGAAACTTTATTTAATATTTATACCGTTGTGTAAGTACATTTTCTAGTCGGCGGTTAGAAAATCTTTTTAATTTCGATTGGTTTTGTCGCTGCTCCTAAAAGTATGCCACATTTTAATATATGCATTGGGGATTGAATTGTCGTTTATCAATTGGGAGCATATATGAATAATTTGCGCCCTTTGGGCAAACGGAGGCGTATCTTAGCTGGTTTGAAAATTGTCGTGCAGCTGTTAACCGAAAACAAATAATTGCTTTATTGAAAAGAATGTTTGGGTCGCATAATCGATTACCTAAGTAAGTAATCGATAAACTTTTGTATATTCTCTGTACAATATTTATATTTTTCTATTTCGTGTACAAAATATAATCAGTTTGCTTTATGAATCCAATTATTTTTCCATATCCCCATGCCGTAAGTCAAGACACACGCATACGCGTAATGTGGGCAATGTTGAAAAGAGTTGTCGAAGTCACTAATTATTGTACGTGTTAGCGCTTGTTTATGCTTGTTTATACTCGTTTGCGACCACTTGAGCAATTAACTTGTCACACAGAAATCAATAAGTGATGCTTATCACAAATTAAATCACAGCTCGATGCTCGACGAATGACTTCAAGTAGTTACATATATCCATTTAACATTTTTAAAGAATTTCCATTAAACAAAAATAATTATGTTTTAATAATAAGCCCTTAAATCTGTTTTTTATTTAAATTACTTTAATTAAATCCTATAAGGATTGCTTAAACTGTGATCGTAAGTTTGTTTCTTTTAGAAATTTACTAGTTTTAATTTTTTTTCATTACTTTTTCACGAAATGCATTAAAGTTTTTGCAGGCTTTTTTTATTATTTTAAAATAATTGGTTAGAAACGTGTTTAAAGATAAATGTTTAAGTCTAATGACTAACGGGCCAAGAGATATGCCTAGTATGTACATACATGCATCGTCAATTATCGTTTTTAATTATTGTTTGAAATTTAATAATGTAAAACTCACCAAAATAATTTGGTAGGAAAAATAAATTGAATTTTGATATAAAGCGGATATAATATTTTTATTACTTACTTGTTTGTGTCGAAATCTAAGGCAAAGTAGTCTGTAGTATTAACAAAAATTATATATTTGAAAATTAAAATAAAGTAAAAATAACAATAAAACTAACTATATCAAGCACAATGAATGATAATACAAATTTGGAGGAGCAACGTGAGCGCATTGATAATGCATTAATTAATGCTGTCGATGATATGGATCGTGAACATTTGCGAAAGTTGCAATTCACGATGCACGGATGTGCCAAACGTTGTTGCGCCGATATGGACGCCAGTGCCGATGCCGTTCAACGTTGTGTGGATCGCTGCCAGTTGCCATTGACGCGTGCACGCTGTTATGTTCAACAAGAGTTGGCTGAATTTGAGTCACAATTGGAGCATTGCATGCGTAACTGTCAGATGGAAACAAATGATGATTCTGGTGGTCGATCCGAACGTTGTTCATTGGATTGTGTCGATAAGTATGTGGCGCTATTACCAGAATTATTAAGCGCCATGCGAATGGCTTTAGACAAGGGATTGTGAACTTGAATGTCGTGCATGGCGTATGAGTTATGTAACTGCTATCGCAAAAATGTTAATTAAACTATTCATATAATATGTATGTAAATTAAACCTTATCAGTGGTATGTCAGACTTGTTAGACCTTAAGCAGTCGACTTGGCGTATATAAGGCGGTGGTTAACACTTGAATTAGTTAGTAAACCGTTAACCGTTAACAGTCAATAGTTAAAGCAATGTATTTCAAACTGTTTATTTTTGTATCCTGCTGCTGCATGGTAATGGCCAATGGAAAAGATGACAAGAATCCATCGACTGAAAAGCCAAACACTGATGACGCCACTAAGACTGTGGTGAAGGAGGAGCTAAAGGCGCAAGGACTTTTAGGCAAAAAGTTGTCGAAAACCGTTGTCGATTCCTTTCGAAAGAACAAGGAGCAATTGCTACTTTTGGATGATTTGATAAATCGAGCGGCAATTAACGGATAGATTGAATTTGTAATTAAGTCAATCTGTATTGCATATGCATACTAATATGGTAGATGCAATAAATGAGCTAGCTATAATGTTTATAGCAAGTAAATATCAAGCAAATAGCAACAACAAGTAGCTGGTCATAATGTGCCAACTGTTGAGTTTCCTTCCGCTTCCGCAAATGAAAGCATTCTATTGCTCTCACACTCTTACTCATATTTATACTCACTCTAACAAATGCTTGTGCTCTATGCCGTTTACGCTTGCTTTCTTTTGCTCGCTCTCCCTCTCACTCTCTCACACTCTGACTCACGCTCTCTTTTTTATGCAAAAGAACAACAATTGTTGGCAGCCGGCATCGGCTGGACGAGTTGCTAAATGCCGAATACCGACGACAGCGACGCCGACAGCGCCAGCGACAGAGACGTCGACGTTTGCTATGCTTACAGGTGTTTGTCTTGCTTTGTATGTATGCAAGTGGGCATGCATGCATATATGTGGGCGTGTGTGTGTGTGTGTGTGTGTGTGTGTGATTATGTGTATGGCTTGTCGGTTTGTCATACACTCGCTAACTCGCTCCCTCGCACGCTCGCTTATGCATTCGATTTGCCTCGTTCGTTTGTTCGTTCGTTTGCTCGTTCGCATGTTCGTTTGTTCGTTCATACATCGACTCTCCTCTTGCGCTCTTTGCCTTGTGTGTTGATTTTATAGCGAGACCGCTCTCTTGCTGTATGAACAGACGCCTTATATTCCTGCGACAGAGGCGCTATCGCATCAGTTTCATTTGAACGCTCAACAGAGCGAGTTGTGCAGCAGCAACAGAAGGAGCAAAAGCATAGAGTCAGAAAAATTACCAGCAGTAAACACCATTAGAACACACAGAGAAGATAAAAAAAAAAACAAAAAAACAAAAAATACAAAAAAAACTCACTCAACTCCAAAACAATTTAACATCCTTCAATCATCAATCTCAATGCTCATGTTGTGCACAAAAATCAAAATTATCATTCAAATTTATAACAACAATTATCAGAAACTGAATAACACTAAATTTTTTTTATTGTTTGTTTGTTCAACACTAAAGTGGAAGTGCTGTGCTGAAGATCTAACAATAAACATTAACAATATCAACAAACAATATTTGAATAAAATCTAAGAGCAAAGTAAAACAAAAAAACAAAGAACACAAAAAGTCAAACTAAATTATAAAAAGAAAAATTGTTAAAAATTCAAACTAGAAAAAAAAAGACACTTTACTGCAAGTAAATCAAAGTATTTCACATTTTCTTAAGTCAGTCAGTCTTAAATTTTTTTTCCGGTGTAAGAATTTTTTGATTGTTTATCGCACAAAATGTGCACAAAATTCTCATTAGATTCGAACGACTGAAAAGTACGTCGTTCTCAGGACATTCTTGTTGTAATGGTAAGTTGGCCTAATTTATATCTTTACAATATATCATATGAATATATATATTTACATAAAATGAATTTTGTCCGATTGGTGATAAATTTTGAAATAAAACAGTTTTCAAATTTTTCCAAAAGTTACAAGTTAGTTAAATAATTGATTACATTCTAGATTGAATGTTTATGTGTGTGTGTGTGTGTGTGTGTGTGTATGTTAGTTATTAATGAAAATTTTTTAAATAATATACAAAAAAGTTTGTTTTGTTTTTCATTATATACTTCTAATCATTTGGGACAAACAGTTTTAAAAAAGTTATGAAAATTTGTGAATTCTAGTTGTCCAAATTGTCAGTTTGATAAACTTTGAATTAAATGAAAATTTGCAAATATTTTCTCGACATATTCTCAAAGGTAATTTGGGTCACAGAATGTTATCTTAACAGTTTTACAGTGTTTACAAATAATGTTTAGAGTATTTGTCAAATTTGTGATTACAGCTGTGATTTAAAAATAGAATTTTGCATTTTCAATTATTTCTGTGATCAAATTGAGTCGTTGGTGTTAATGATGTGAAAAGAAATATTTATTCTATGTCTGTCTCAACTCGAAGAGATTTCTGAACCAAGACCATAATTAATTTGTATTTCTTGTAAGTTCTTAGAAATTGTTAAAAGCAAAGTATGAAATGGAATTTCTGATTAAAATTATGTATTTACTGTATACAAATGTTGTGTCAATTACTCGCAGACATTGTAATATAATTAATTTTTTTTTTTTGGGAATTCATTAATAAATATTTATCTGTTTTGTTGTTGTTGTTTTTGGTAAAAACACCGTTTGGGTCCCATTTAGAAAGCTTCTTAGAATTTGATTCTTTCATTTCCCCAGCCTGCTATCACGTATACGCCTCGTGCGTCTATTAAACAGAATCGTACAAGCGTCTCTGCAAATTGGCAAACCGACTGAAAATTGCATGAAAATGGCACAAAGCAACAGTAGCAGCAAAAGCAACATTAACGCACATGAAGTGTAACGCGACTCACGAGGGTAGTTCAACACATTGTAATACAAAATATGTTATAATGAAAGAATTATAATTTTTATCTACATATCAAGTTGAAAAGGTTAATTTTCTATGATTGGGATGTGTTAGAAAATCTCTGTATACGTCTCTTAAAAATGCTATAATCATGGTTTCAATAAAGTTCGTTTAACTTGTAAAATAAAATATTTTTGAATTAAAATTTTGTTCTTAGTTTGCATCAAAAAACACAAAGAAACTATAAAAAAGTATATTCGTCTAAAATTAGAAGTTCTTCAAAATAGAGCACACATTTCGATTGCGAGAAGTCGTAAAAAAATTCCATGTTGTTGTAATAAGTTTCTTAAGTTCTCATTTTTTGTAGACCATAAATCTTAAAAAAGTGTATTATTATCAATATTTAATTATTTGTTAATATAGGTAAATTGTTTTTTAAACTCAATTATTTTTAGGAAAGTTTTACAGAATAAATCAAAGTTTATTTCGATAGAAATTTCGAGTTTTTTATGTTCAGTAATAAGTTTTTTTTGAGATGCCAATTTCAATAATCCGTGTCAGTATGCTGATTAATTAGACGATCAAACTTTCATGTGATTTTTAAAATTATAAATTTCTGAATGCACAAATTTATAAAAATTCGCTTTCAGTTAGTAGACTCAATTTATTTATTTAAAACAATACTGAGATGTTTGTTATTGATCTAAATCACATAGTTTTCATACAAACAAACATTTAGTTATTATTTAAATCTGCTAAAAAAGTTGATCTGCTTTGAAGATCCAACTTTGAATAACTTACTGAGTGACCCTAGAAAGGAAACGATTGTGTCCAGGTTTTGTTAACAGCTTCTCAGGTTTGCCGCTGGTTTGTCTCGTTAACCGAACTTTGCGGGTGTGTGCATTTCCAGATGTATGTGTGTGTGTGTGTGTGTGTGTGTGTGTGTGTGTGTATTTGTAGCATGTGCGTGCAAAACGTACGTGTCCTCTTGCTAATCGTTGCGTTCAAAGTGTTGAACGGAAAAAGTGCAACGTAGGGTTTTGCGCGTGATTTAAAAATAAAGCAAGAAACAAGAACATTTGAGAGGAAGAGTGATAGGAAGCGATCTTTGATTTGGAATCGAAAAGGGTGAAAGTATTTATGTGGCGTATACGTGATATTCTTTTCAATTTCTGCACCTTTTTGGTGCTTAAGTTTTTCTATTTCGGTTGATTACATTTGCTGCAGTTTATGGTCTTTTCATGAAATTATTTTTTAGCTTTTTTTTTCTCTTTGTTTGCGGTTGTGTGGCGAGGTTTCCTTTCATGTTCTATTATTTTTCTTCCTTTTTAGACCCGTACACAAAAAGAGTAGCGGGGTTTGTCAGAAGCCAAATGTGCGCAAAAGGAAGCATTTCCGACCCCATAGAGTATATGTATTCTTCATCAGCATCAACCGGCGAGTCGATATAGAAATGTCCGTCTTTTCGTCTGACTAGACTACATGAGCTAGAGTCTCCAAAATTGGAATGAAAGTCCGTCTATGATGTACGCAGATCAAGTTTATTTTAAAACTTTTGCATGCCCACTACCGCCCCCGTAAACTGTAAAAAACTATTTTCATAACGCCATATTTTGGACCAAATTTACACAATATGTCATTGGTACCATTATAACTATAACGGACCACCATTTCCTAAAGCTCCATACGCAAAATCGTTTGAAAATATATTCTTTGTTTGGAAATGGCCCAAAAGTATGGTAACGGGGTTTTTTACAGTCGGCTTGCTCAACTGTAGCTTTACTTGTTTAATATATTATTTTCAGGCGTTTTTTCCATTATGTTAGCTCCATTACAAAAGCTTCTTAAGCAGGTGCAAAGCAACATACGCATAAAACCCGAGCTAATGAAGTATTCACCTAACTTTAACACAGCGCTTACTAATAAGAATCAAAAAATAATAATAATTGATTCGATCTACAAAAATTAAATAATACAAATGTAAAATTTTGTTGCCTTCCAAAGCATCGAATGAATATAGCCAAAAATACAAATGGTTTTGGCTTTAAACAACGCCTGCTCCTCAAAATATGCAACGGTTTTTATGCAGTCGAGATTTGGTAGCCACGAGTCGAGTAAGACGCAAGACGTGAGACGTTCCCACTTGTATTTAAATTCTGAAGTCATTGAGCTTATCTTAAAGTTCAAATATAAGCGGTCTTTTATTGGAAGCAAGACAGCTGTCAGGACTTATACAAATGGTTGGCATTCTAGCAAATTATCAATATTATTAACATGTGTGCTTAATGTCAGTAACGCATGGCCCAAACAGCCAGTTGCTATTCTATCTGACCTTTTGAGATGAATCACTGTTTGGCATGGCAACATCTGTGAATGCAATCCTACCATTTTTAATACTTATATACAAAAACACTTTATCAATACATTTTGGGTGCGGATGGACTGATAAATAGTCCCCTGAAATGTCCAGTCTCTGCACAGCTTGACCATTTCTTTTGGGTACGTGGGTGTATGTGTGTGTTTTATTATGTTATTTCAGCCTTTCACCTGCTATTAGCAGTCATTCAATCAATGTCTTTTCATGTCATGCACTCATAATCTACCAATTACCATTGCATTTCAAATACAACATGAATGTCTTAAATTCAAATTGCATTTTACCATCCATAAAAATTATTTTTCAAGTGATAAACTTCAAGTTTCTACGCTGGGTGAATAAATTTGCATAGGTTTTGTGTAATATTGAAAACTTTTAGCAAAGTAAATTTACAGGTGTAACATTATTTTATTACCTGAAGAAGTAGAATGCATGCTAAGAAGTTAGTTTGGGTTTACAATCGAGGTTAGACAAATATGTTTAGTTACACTTTAAAATTATGGACGGGAAAAGGAAATTTTGTATTATAGCTAAAAGTATAACTGGTTAAATTTGTTTTTAAAACTTATGGTAAAATTATTTTTGCATTTGAATTATTAAATGAATTAAAAAAAAATAATTTTTGAATAAAATTGAAAAAAAATTTTTTTTTCTCTAGAATAAAACTTTTTTTCATATTCACGCTTAAAGTAAATGCATAATAAAATCTTAGGAAAATCCAAAAAATTTCAAATATTTTGAAAAATATTTTGTGCACAGTCGTGCATACCCCATATGAACTTGTGTAGCTCATTTACACCAACTTTTGAGCTGCAACTTAAGTTTAATTTAGATTGTGACGTTTATTTTTTTTTATATAAAATTTGATGAACTAGTAAATTTGGGACATATTCAGGTAAATGCATGAGTTTATTTCTAGAATTTTATATATGTATATGTCTAAATACATATATTAAATACTTGGTTGATTCCCTTCTTTTTTGCAGAGTTGAGTTTGCAAAAAAATGCACATAAAATATTCAATTTCCATTTTTTACGTTCACTCTAAAAGCAAAAAACAAAAAGAAAGAGAAAGCTTCAATAAAAACACACACACACATACGCACACACACACACACACATAGACACGCAGGGACACACACGTAGCAACAGAAAGAATATTCAAAACAATACACAAATTTTCGCTTGTTGCGTCCTTTGGGCGCTCGCCTGTGGGGGCTGCGGCGGGTAACTGAGGCAGGAAGGAAGCAAGGAAGACAGCAGGCGGAAGAAGGGTAGGGTAGGTAGGGTAGGGGTGTTAGTGGAGGGGATACAAATTGTGTTGTTGGGAACACGTTGAGGTGCGTGGCGAGGCGTAAAAACACATGCAGCGCATTTGATTGCAGATTGTGTTTCGTAGAAAATAAAATACTTTAAGGTGTGTGTGTGTGTGTGTGTGTGTGTATTTGGGTGTGTGTGTACTTCTGTCTGTGATAGTGTTAGCTTGTTGTTGTAATATGCAACGATGCCATAATGTTTACGTTGCTGAACATCTAAAAACTGAATTAGAAAGAGACAGAGAGAGGGAGAGGGAGAGAGATATTAAAAGAGACTGAAGACAAGAAGACAGAGCTGGAGAGTGGTGTAAAAAACCAATTAATACGTATTTAAATTTAACCTCAAAAGTTCAGCACGCAATTTCTTTAGATAATATTCAGAAAATAGATTTGATTGTTATGTTGTTTTGTTATTTTTATACCCTGTAAAAAAATTTAAACGTAGGCATTGTAGTTGTCGTTAAGAAGTTAAATTTATTTCACATTAAGATTTCAAATGCAGTTTTTAGACAATACAAAAAAGAAAACTCACATTTTTTTGAGTACTCCCTAAATTATTTGAATCGATTTGTATATTTTATAAAATAAATTTAAACTTAGTAAGCGTGGATTGTTTGTTATATAAGTTGTCAAGTCAAAAGTGTCTTTCATTTACTTTGAATTAATTCTTCATTTATTATTTAAGTGAAAATAAGTGGAAACCCAGAAAGCAGCTGAATACAGGGTAAGTTCTAGTTGTACAAACTCTTGTATTTTTATAGCTTGTGTGCATCAATCAAAATGTGGAACAACAATAAACGATTTAAAGCTCTCATCAAAATAAATACAAAATATATAATATATATTTATATCATTTTAACTATAAAAATACATAAATGTGTTGAAATTCTCAGATCAATTCGAAATACTTTTTGACAGCTTAAGTGGAAAATAATGTTTTTTTGTGATAACGTTATAGTTTTTTTTTTACGTAATTGATAATGTTTTTCCATATTTTTTCCCCATTTTCCATTTGGCGTTTATTATTATCATTTGCTTTCCACATTCTGTATGCAAATCAATCAAAATAAGTCAGATACTTTATTTCTATATTTGATTTCTAACTTTAATATCTACATTTATTCATACAATGTATTCAATTTAATTTATTCGTGTGTTTATTTGCCAGAAAAGCGATTCGTTTGTGGCACTATTTACACACAAAGTTTAAGTTTAATTAAAGTTAACAAATTTAAATATATAAATATTGGTCAGGATATAGCAAATGTTGCTTTCAAAAGCTTAAACATAAAATTGAATAGATGTATAAATTCAATGGTGTGATTACAGGGTAACTATCTGTCCTTAAATCTACCCAAGCAAATAAGTTTCTAAAGCTTAAAAAAATAAACTTTTATTTTTTTTTTACCTACAAATTGAATTTGTTTTATCTAAGAATCGAAATAAGTAGTAGTTGTAGTGCACAAATAGTTGAACTTCATTTTTTATTTAGTTTTATTTCAGTTAAGTCGGATTCGAGTTTGTTTCTCTTTGTGTGCAATTCGTTTATTTATTTGTTGTATCGATTCTTCTTTATAGTCTGTCATAGGGGAGCTCTAACACTGCTGAAGATTTGCACACATATTTTAGAACTTGAGCGGAAATTGTCGAATTGTTGCATTTTTTGTTTCTCTTTGGTGTTGTCATGGCTTTCACTTGTGGTGACAGAGTATAGTTAAGTGATTGCTGTTTTGGGGTTTGCCAGGGTTATTTGGTTTAGGATTTTCCCTCTTTGTTATGGTAAAATTGCAGTGCATTTCATGTTTTATATACCTATGTATGCAATAGATTTTTGTTGTTTTACCATCAACAGGGGGAGCTTGAAGCAACGCGACATAACACAAACAATTTTAGCCCATTTTCATGGGCTATTTATGCCGCAGCCACACATGGCGTATGCTTTATGCGCACAACATTAAACCTTGAGTAAAAACAAAAACAAAGCCAAGTTATGAGTCTTTAACAGGCCATAGCAACCAAGCAAAGTAACCAAGTTGAACCCGCACCCAGCAACCGCTGCCTGTAATAACTAACATAGTTTGCCTAAGCAATTTGGCACTTGTGTGCTTTATGTGACTGCTTCAGTGTCACCTCCTTCCGTACTTCTCCCATTTAGCCCTGTCACATACTCACACACACACACACACACACACACACACATGGACTGCAATACAGACACCCACTCAACCCCGTTTTGTGACACAGCTGACAGTGGGTAAATCCTTTGATACCCATCGATGAAAATTTTGAAATTAAGGCGCACAGTGTGGCAAAAGCAGTGAGTTATGTGATCAACTTTTTATTAAAAGTATTTAGCCTAAAGTCCATATTAAAAGTAAATAAAAAGAATTTAAGAATTTTGTAATTTTATAATGAACACCTTTAAAATGATTGAAATAAAAAAAGTATTCAAAATATGACAGCATTTTTTACATAAATAAGGTGTCACTGTGCATGGCAAGAAAATGTCAAAAGATATCACCAGAAGCACATCAGACAGACAGACAGCCAGGCAGGATATGCCACATGTGCTTAACTGCAGCTGTCTACATGGTTTACGGGATAAAGCGGAGGCAAAAGCGAATGGTGGAAAGATAAACAGAGAAAAATAGAGAGCGAGAAAGGGACAGAGAGTGTTAGTTGGAAGGACTGACGTCTAGATCTATTTGCATGCCAACACTGTTGGTAACAGTTGCTGCTACTTGCTGCCAGTCGAATGATAAATGCAAATAAGCAGACAACATTACGAAATTGTCCATATAGGATGCAACGCATCTCAACGAGTGCCCAATTTACTGTCTGCACTGAAAAAATATCTACAACTCAAAAATTTGATTCAAATTTTAAATTTTTAAAACTAGAAATTTTTACTAAATAAATTTTAATTTATTAAATATATAAAAAAAATAAATAAACATATATAATGAAATCAAGTTTTCATATTTAATATTTTAAATATTAGGATGGCAGTTAAATTGTTTTTTTTTTTAACTTGACTCATTTCGAGAATAAATTTTTTCAATCAAATTTTTGTTCACCTAATTAACTTCCTCCACTTTTTTTTTGTGTGTGAAGATTGCACAGAAATGTTTGGACACACACAGTGTGGTGAAGTTGGCCAATAAACTTTGTGATTGACCAACATTTGGGACAGACTGAATGAAAGACCGATTAAGTGACTAAGTGAACAATGGACACGCAATTGTAATCGCTAATCGTTAATCGAATGACTTCGGTCTCATACAAACTCACATTTACTGTTATTTGGCTTTATCAAACAGACAAAATGCGTTTATTTAATAAACATAAAGCAAAAGCCGATGATGATGACGAATAACAAATTATGAATAAAAAACAAGTGGCGTAAAGCGAACGATAACAAATGTGCAGACAAATGTTCTAGTTTTCTTTGTTGTGTGTCTGTCTGTGTCTGTGTGTGTGTGTGTGATTGACAACAATAACAGAAGCAAACAATAAGCAACAAACAACAGAATGAAAAGACATTGGGAAATTTGTCGCATGACTTTTCATTGTTATTTAGCTGTGCGACTGGCAATACCCAATTTATATACCCGTTAATTGCATAGTAGGGGTATGTTGAAAAAGTAGCCATGGCGAAGCAGAAGAAAAGTGTAAGATTTTGGAATGAAATCAATTTCTGAAATGAATTTTACTGCTAAAATTTATAATTGGTATTTAAGCTGACCTTATTTCTAATATAATAATATCAGTACTAGAAGTACTTTCAAACCCAAAAAAAAAAAATGTTTATACTCTCGTTAAAACTATGCCCAAATTTATGGCAGCATTGAATTTGACTGATTTATTCTTAAGCACCTAAAAGCAGGCAATATTTTTTTTCGTTAATGTTCTAATTTGTAAATGTACAGGAACTACAGGTATTTCACAGTCGATACTCCTTAGTGGCGTTCTCACTTGTTCTTCTTTTTTATTTTAATTATATTTTTTTTCTACATTTTTATATACATATATTTTTTCTGTATAATAGTAGTAGTAGTAGCACGACCTGCTGCTTATTGTATAACTTTATTTCTATATTCCATTGACTTGCGTGGTCTTTGTTATTTTTATGCTATTTATTTCAAATATCGTCTGTCTGTTTGTCTGTCTGAACTTGACCTAAGACAATCAACGAAAAGATGAAATGTTGTTGTTTTTTTTCTAGCTTTTTCTTTTGCCTTTGCATGGTCTGTGCTAAAGTAGATAGAACGAAAGTTTTGTAAATGTAAATTATGGAATGGCCAAAAAACTTTTGATAGAGCAACTGCAAACTGTCAAGAACAAAATGAAACTTTGTCTGTGTGTTCCATAAATAATAGCGAAAATATATGCACATACATTATAAATGTATTTATATGCAGCATATTTCTAAAGACAATCTCCTTTTGTAAAACGAACTTTAAACTGTGTTAAAATCAACTTTTCATTCAATTTTTAATTGAATTTGGCAAGCTACTGATTCAGTTAAAAGAATATCACTTGTTCGCAATTAGTTAATTTGCTTTTAGCATAGTTTAAACAAGACTTTGTAATATTTTTTTTTAAATATTAGTAGATTGTTTTTTAAATGTAGTTGCAGGTAGTAAAATTCTAGAAATTGTTTTTCTGGACATTATTCGTCAAGGTCAGATCTAACTTGTCTATATGCATTTATATCTAGCAGGCCTGTACTTGCCTTTGGTTTACATTTACTTAAATACCCTATAAGTACAAAACGGGGTAGATAGTTTTGTTGAAATGTTAAATATGAAGGATTTAAGCTTATTCGATACTTTTTTTAAATTAAATATTTTTTAAGTTTAACTTTTCATTTGTTGATATAGTTTATAGGATATTTTTAAGTCTTTTACTTTTAGTTATTAATTTTTTTCTTGTATATTTTTTTCCGTTTTTAAGCAGTCTATATGCAAATTTGATGAGCTGTCAACATTGCAATGACTTGTCTCGTGTTTAAGCCAAGTTTTTACGAGTCTGTCAAAGACATACACGTATACTCAAAGAGTAAGATGGAGAGGTAGAGGGAGAAAGAGAGAGATATAAAGGTAGTAGACAGAGAGAGAGAGAGAGAGAGAGAGCTAGAGAAGACTGAAGACTCGGATAGCCTGAGAAATGGCCTAGGACTCTTTGTAGGCATTACGTGCTCAACACTTTTACTTCAATTATTCATGCAGCTGGGCGGTAAAATGGGGCGTGCCAGGCAGTGCCCAAAAAGGTCAAGTGTGTGTGCGTACAGACAACTGGGCTTGTGTGTGTGTGTTGATGAGACTATGCAATTAAGAAACAGTGCACGGGGACAGAGATAGCAATAGAAATACAGAAAGGGGTAGTGCTGGAGAGAGGGAAAGAGCGTGGGAGAGCAAGTAAGAGACAAAGACAGAGACATGTGCATATAAATTGCTTTGATGAAAATATGCAAAAATTTGACATGGTCAACGCAAGTTGTTAACCAGCTGCTACCAGGTAAAAGTCTGAATTTTTGTTACCACACAAATACACACAACTACACACACACACACACGCGAAATACGCACTCACACACACTATAAACAATTCATCACTCATTTTTTTGCCATTTCATTGGACTCACACAAACAGAAAATTTGATTACTTAGTAAACACATACACACGCACACGCACACACACACACACACACAGGTAGTGTGTCTTGTAATAGGTGTAAAGTGGCACTTTTATTTCAATCAATTCATTTTTTTTTATTGATTGTCTAAAACAACTAGCATAAAATTGTCCTGATGTGACCCTGTGTGTTTGTCAGAGTATGCAATGTGTATGAAGAGTGTCCGCAACAGACATGAAAACAAATTGACAGCGAAATATCGAAAAAAAAGCTAACCAAAAATAATTTTTAAAGGCTTTCGAGATATAAAACTAAGTTTAGTTACAAACAAATTTATTTTATGCTGAAAATAAATTTGTAACGGGTTGAATGTATGGGAATAGTTGCAATAAAACTTTGTTTTTTATATTTTCACACGGTCAGACATTTAGCGGACATTGCTATATCGATTCACTTGTTTCAGCTGATAAAATATACGAGTGTAAATAATTTATTGGTTCGGCCACTCCATTTTTTTGCCAAATAAATAGCTTTTTATGCTTTAGAATTTCAGAACTCTGATTTTTAAATCTCTGATTTTTTTCAACATCAAATTTTTAAGTATTGCCTATAGTTTTGCAGTAGTTTTGAAATCAGAATACAATATATTACCTATAATACTCATGCAAAATGACTCTTAATTAATTTTTCCATTGAGATTTTTAATATTTGGCCATTTGCCGTTGTTTAAAGCTACAGTTTTCTTAGCCTTTTATCTTATTAGCCAGTTTTAATAGCGGGAAATCCATTTGGTGTTCACTGTGGCTACAAAAGTGTGAACTAAAACCTTTCTTTGTGACACACTTGGAAATCAATTTGGGTCTTTTTTTTTGAAATTCATTCACTTCCTTTTCAGTGCACTTTGGCAAAGTGTTCGATAAAAGGCTGCGGAATTCAATTTTGTCGCCGTTTCCGCATTTTATCCCTTGTTGTCATTGTTGCACTAGCTGTCAACTAAAATGGATCGACTCTTGGCCAGAACTAGTTTGGTCAAGTGGTGCAGGGTCTTAAGTAGCCAAAGAACTGCACGCCTTACTCGATTTTCGCCTATCACATCAGATAAATTTACACAACATTTTCACTAGAATTTAAGCAATTTCTTTTTGTCGAGCAAAGAATTAAATCAAACGATATAGCTAAGCCTTTTCTGATTATGGCAAACTTAATTCACGATTCAATACTCTCTTACTCTTGAGTCAAATCAATTTGTATTTCCCACTCAGAGTAATAATAACAAGAAAGAAAAGTACAGTCGAGCACGCCCGACCGTAGAATACTCTCTGCATTTTATTTTCGATCATTTTAATAAAATCGGTAGTCGGATATATCAATTGATACTTGCAACAAAACACGTTGAAACAAAAACATCTGATTGTATGTATACACACACATATACATTTGACATTAAAAGTATGCACGCACATATGTATTTGTGTATATGTTATACATACACAGTTGCTCGGCACAGCCAGCATTCGCGAGCAGCGCTGTCGCTAAGCTACGCAAGCAGCGAAAACGTTCGCTCACATGTTTGTATGTTTCTATCTCGCTCGCACACATGCATTGGCATTGCGTTCAATTATCAACTTTCTTACATGTCTAGCTCTTTTGTTTATTGTCCGATTAAGATGCAACTTTCAGGATAGTTTAATATATTTTGTCTTTAAACGAATGTGAAATAACAATACTGTACGATAAGAACATATGCCTTTAAATCGGCATTGAAGTTTGCAAATTATCTTATTTCTTGTGAGAAAAGGGGGCGTGGCAGTCCAAAATTTTTGATGACAATACAATTATACCGTCTCTAGGAACCTACATACCAAAATGGGTGTTCCTAAGTGCCATATTTACTGAGATATTCGCCTAAAACATCAATTTTTTACGAGGCGTTTCTAGTTTTTTGCTCATTGTGGGCGAACGGGGCGTGGCATCGAAAAAAAAAAGATTCTTGTATTGACTGACTTAATATCGAGTCGATAGAGACCAAATTCAAACTTGTAGCTCTTACCATCTCTGAAATCTGTTTGTTCATACGGACAGACAGACAGACAGACGGACAGACAGACGGACAGACGGACAGACGGACAGACGGACATGGCTATATCGACCCGGCTTGTGATGCTGATCAAGAATATATATACTTTATGGGGTCTGCCACGCCTCCTTCTGCCTGTTACATACTTTTTTTTTTTGCACAAACCCAATATACTCTCTCTTGCAGAGAGTATAAAAAAAATTTAATTATTGTAACTTTTAGCTTTATTTAAGCCAAACCACAATTTTTTACTCAGTTGTTGCTTTTTCGACAAGTTTAGACTGATTAGAGTAGAGTGTTTACTATTCGAAATGCCAAAAAAGCAGCAATTTTTTATTGTTTATTATCAGCATTTACGTTCTTAACTTTTTGTTTTGTTTTTTTTTCTTCTTCCACACATACTTCATGGCACACATTTGGGTTCTAGAGAGCAGTCTGTGCGTGTGTGTGTGTGTGTGCTGATGTATTTGTTTTATCTGACACTATTTGATGGCTTGCTGGCATCTTATATAGCCATAAACTTGAAAAGATTTACGAGACATTGAACTGTGCGAACAGGATGAATAGATATTATAATGGCGTACTCTTCTTTTTACTTAAGTTTGAGTAAAAAACCGATCAAATGTGGCTGCAAGGTAAATAAATTACATAAGAGAAGCGAAACACTCATCGATATTTAATAATTTGATAAACTAAATGTTTAAGAAAAGTTTCATCTTGTTTCCTTGAATTACTTTTATAATTGAACCAAATTTGTTATTAATAAAATAAATACTTCAAGTTTTTTAATTTTTTTGGAAGAAGTCTATATCCAGTCGTTTATACCCGTTTGATTGCTTTCAAAATATCTGCTAAGAGCTTTCTTAGTCGGCCAACGACCGCGACAGTCTTGACTGAAGAAAAAGTGTTGCCAAGTTTTGTAAATAGTTGTCGTTGTTTTATACCCTCACATAGGGTATTATACATTTTTAACAAAGAAGGCAACTTGCCAAAATTTTGCTTCCATCACAAAATTCCGACGGCGTAAATTTAGTGAAAACCTGAGTACTAAAAGGATCTGAAGAGAAAGAGTATTAAACCTTCGGCGTGCCAAAGTTTGTATTTCTTTTGTATTATACTTGGTGTAAATAGTTGGGAGGATCAATGGGTGGGCTGGGCGTGTCCAGCTTTTAGCTGGCATCACAAATACGTCCAGGTCATTGATTGTCAATGTCAGCAATGACAGCAGCGTCAGCATGAACCGACAGACGACAGTCGACAGACGACTGACGACAGGCGAGAGCAAGAGTATAATGATAAATGTGTTTTTTATTTAAATGCGTGTAACATTTGGCGGTGCTATTATCATTATCATTATCATCATCATCAACATTATCATTTTCATTGTCTTTGTCATCATCTTGCACATTATAGTCATTCTTAGCAGTGCATTGACCGCACAGTCAAAAGGGATTGAAAATAACACAAATAAGACGATGGTAAAAGTTGTATAGCTAATAAATTACTCATACGACATGTTGCAGCTAACAAAAAGTTATGCAAATGAATAAATATGAGTTGAAAATTCTCGTTTCTCTGATTTGCAAAATTTGATGAGAGTTCATTGAAGTCAGACACAAACAAACAAATCCATTTAAATGTGTATTCATAGATTAAGTTGCAATTTTTACTAAATTTTATTCAATTATGATCTTTTGACTTCGTTTATTTTAGACAATTTCCCATACATTTGTCTTGAATTTTCTTAAAGACAACTCTACGAATAGTTGTGCAATTAAGCATCGATTTTATTTTTGTATTTTTATCTTGCAAATTCATCAAAGTATTTCTTAGTCATAAAGTCACACAAGTTGTCGAGTAAAAAAAATATAAAAAATGTTTGCTTTTCTGATTTAATTGATTTATTAAAGTTTAGGTAAAATTGTACCATTAGGGTTAAAAGTTTTTACTAATATTTCTGCTGGAAGTTGGCCAAGAAAAAGTCCAAAAAATCAAAACAAATAAAATGCTCATTTAATAAAGTGTCACATAAAAATATGTGATGTAAAGCTTAATATATATTGTAACCTGTATTTGTACTTAGTAATTAGTGTTAATGATTTTTCGTTTTGCATGAAATGGATAAATCAAATTTGATTAGAAATTTTGCAAGATTTTTGTGCTTTGGGATTCAAAAATGTCTTTAATCTTCGCACACCTAATAAATTTGCACCTTTGGTGTTCTCTCCCCATTTCTCTCGCTCTCTCGGTCTCTTGCTCTCTTGCTGCTTTTCGCTTTTCCATCTGACTGTTTGTATTTAGGTTCGATGACCACTTCAGTGACAAATATCATAAAAATTTGTAGGCAAATCAAATGTTTCGATATTCGATTGATTTTCATTTGAATATTTGAATATTTTTGGAAATTTAGCTTTTGTTTGAAACAATAATTATTTCAATTTCATTTTGAACACACTATAAATAGCCACAAAAATGTGGCTGACGACAGAATGGCAAAAACAAACACAAATACCGAGCAAGAATTGCCTGCAAACACATGTAATTAACAAGTTCAGAACAAGTCCAAAAAAAAAAACAAGACAACTGACAATGGAATCAACGAGCAAGATGAGAGCACAAAATGGACACATGGACACATGGACACATGGAGAAATGGACACACAGTGTGTGTTGTTGTTATTGAACTTGAATCATTAGCGAGATAAATTTGCTAAACGGTCGCTAAAATGATGCCAGGTGTCTTAATTGTGACGTGATTGGATGATAGGTGAAACAGTGTGGGTTGATTTTAGAGATGACCAGCGATAACGATATATATCGATGCTGAATTGATACAGAATTTATGCAATTATATTTACCTTAAACAATTTTTATTATAAATTACACAAAGGATACTAACTATTTTTGGTATAGTTTTCAATTTAATTTGAATCCACTTACCGCTATTCGATAGTTCTTAAATATGTTACCTTCCATCGCTAGTGATTTTGAACCGTTTCAAGCTGATGGAAATGTGCATGCAGATGGGGTCAGGGTCGTGAGAGGATTTTGTAAATGGCAGCTAGATAAACATACATAAGTTTGAAAATGTGAAACATGGCATCGCTTCGAATCGAATGTTTCCATTGCTCTTGAAGATCGAATGGGTTGCTTTATTTTCTATATATTTTTTTTTGGTTTCGGTCGAAACAATGCAGACAGATCGCATGAATTGTGGCTAGGATGATGGATTGGATACTGTGTGTTGGTATGGGGGCAAGCAATCGAATGGCTCGAGTGGCCATTCGTGCAATCTGTGGCAGCGACTCTAATGTGAATGACGATGACGATGACGATGGAAAGAGAAATGGGAATCAGATTCTTTTTTTCTTATTTTTTTTTTGTTTTTGTCCATGTGAATGGAAATGAGTATAAGAAATGAGATGCTTCTGAATTGCTATCAGAATTGCTATTGACATGAAGAGAAAATGAAATAAAGAGAATGAAAGAAATAAAGAGAGTGTGAGTAAGATAGGGAAAATAAGATAGAGTGTATGAAAAGGGGCAGATGGAGAGGGATGAGAGAAAGCAAATGGGATTTATCTGAACATTGATTGAAGGCGCTACAAATGTGCGCACGTGACGTCTTATGGGGCTGCATTAATTGCCCATTTGAGCTATAATTAAACACCAAAATACTCGCACTATTTTGGGGGAATTTATTTCGCTTTCGCCATTTACAAAAGAAAACAAAAAAAAAAACTACAAGAATAAAGAAAATGTTTTTATTTATAAATTTATATATATATATATATATATATATATAAAAATAAATGAAATGCCCATAAATTACGGCACAAGTTTCTGTAATGTGATTATAAATCGAGAATTCAGTTCAATTATAAACATTTTAAAACGGTTAGTAATTGATTAATCAGTCAGTGAATGATTACACTAATGTAATTATTTGATTGTGCCCAGAATAAACTTTAGTTATTCATTTATCTATTTCTTAATTGAAATTAGCTGTAAATACAATTTAAACCCTTTGGTTTAATTGTTTTTGTCTTCAAATTTCTGACTAAATCCACATATTTCTACATTTTTGTCCTTTGGTTATTGTTGTAGCTTATTAAAGCTTAAACTGTTAATCACTGACATTAATTTATTGAGTACTTAGTTTGGCTGCAGGTAAATCACTTAAGCAAAACAATTATATTTTGATTTGGTAAATGGTTGTACATATTATTGTTACTTGGAACTCGGTATTTGATATAAATACATATATATATATATATTTGCATCAGCTGGGAAATGACAGAATGCTGCAAAATGCTGCTGCAATAATAAAACACAAGAATGTGGCTTAAACGCTAAACGAGACAATCACAAGGACAAGGCTAAAAATAACAGATAGCTGCTGCTCTTGAGCCACAAATATGACGCTTAACTCAGAGATGAACGACGCTCAGAAGACAAGGAGACAACAGTCAAGACTAAGGAAAATCTACGGCTCTGGATAAAAGGGACGACTAATAGCAATGACGCTCAATGCGAAGGCGTTGAACATGATGACGATGACGATGACGATGACGATGGCGACAACAAATGTCGCTGCTAAGTTGACGCTGACGAATGTTGAGCAACAATGACAACTTGAGTATTGCCTTCAGCTTTGCCTGCGAGTCAGAGTCGAGTCCCAGATCTATTGCACTTTAACTAACACATACAACTTGGCATACACTTCTCATGAATGTCTAAAACTAATGAGAAATTTGATAGAAAGAAGAAAAAGATCAGCCTTTAAAGCTACTTACGTAATTTTGATGCTCAACGTTTGTCGACGTTTTTGTGTTGCTTATAACAAAATTATTTTGAAAAGTTTGTGGGTAAAAGTTTCTGAAATTCAATCAACGCGTATCAAAATTGTATGATAGTATTAATAATTTGTCTTATGAAAAGCTAGTTTTGAAATCTCTCTTCTAGAAATTATCATTTATAAGCAAATTTGTAAGAGCATTCACTTTTTGATGCATTTTCCTGTTTTAAAGCTTTACTTAGTGATTCGTTAATCTCAAATTTCAAGTTATTTTCCGTCAAACACTTGAGATTTTCGCGGTAATGAAACTAAACAAATGTGCGGAGTCTTAAGAGTATTTTGAGAGTTTGTTACACAGAAAAAAAACCAGATATACCTTTAAAGGTAGGGTAACTCCATGTAGAGTAAGAATTAAGTAATTAATACTGAGTTGTTAAATATTTGAAATTAATTAAATATTTAAGGTTTATTTTTTAATTGGAGTGCTGAGTAGTTTTTTAGTTTCTTTTTTACGAAATGTACACTTAAGTCTAATTTGAGTTGTTCAAGCTGAGAGTAAAAATTTGTTTATATTTTTAGTTTTTATTTAATTTGAGTACTTAACTTTTAGTTTTTTAATAGTTTTTAATTGTAGAAATATTTATAAAAATTCTGTGTTTGAATCAAATTTGTGCGATTTAGTTTTAGTGCTGAGTAATTTGAGTAAAACCGAAATGCATACTAAATTCTTACTAGAAAAATCTAATTTTATTCTTGTATTTTTGCAAGATTTTGGTTTTTTTTCTGTGTACAGTAAAATGTCGCGCACTTGCGACTGTTTTGCTGTCCATGTTTGCTGTCTAAATTGTCTCTTTGTCAAGTTCCTGTCTGCCAGCACGTCTTTTTCTCTGTCTCTCACTCTCTCTCTCTCTCTCTCTCTCTCTCTCTCTCTCGCTCTCTCTCTTTTTGTCTCAGTCTCACTGTTTTGCCATCTCTGCCTTTTCGCACTACTGCTTCTGCTGGCACCTTCAGCTGGTGTCATCTATTTTACATCCTTTTGCTTGCTTGCAACTGTCAACTTGAGCGACTTATTTGCTTAAGGATGCAATTGGTTTCAAGGCACTGTACTATTCTCGCACTGTTGGGCCACCTTCGCGGTCAGCGTAACTAAGATGATGATGAAAATTTGTAATGGTAATAGCAATAGGGGCGTGGCATTGTGTCAGCCCAATGTTGCACATCATTAAAAAATTCCTCTTCGCAGCTGACGCAGCGCAAAAAAAATTGAAACTAATTAAAAGTCCTGCGAATGCAAATGTATGTAATGAAACGCCTGCACATTTTGCCATTTTCAGATTTTCTGCAACGTTTTCCATACCAATCACTAGTCGTCTCGCATATCTTTTCTCGTCAAGGCTACGAAAACCTTAAAATGTTTTTAATTTTTATATGCTTTTGTTTGTTTTTTTTTTCTCGTATTAATTACATTAATAGTATATTAAACGTAAACAGGACGTGTGTCGTAAACTACCAATTTCCATCCCCTCCCCTCCCAACCCTGCCCCATACCTTATTCGAAAGGCAGGATACTGTGAATATCAAATTAAAAGGACATAAAAAGCATCACGCAATTCAAACGAAAATTAATTTTTAATGAATATGTATTGAAAATGCATTAAATGCTTGTGGCTTTTAGAGGGTATGGCCCGGAAGCGTAAATGTGCAGGGTAGTGGGCGTTAGTATTGAATTTATTGTTGTATAACCTTCATATTGCATGCTTGGTTGGTTTGTGTACTCAATTTGTGTGAGGTTTATTTATTTTTTTTTTGAACCCAAGTATAGTTAATCAAAATTTAATACCCAGTACCCGCAGCCGTTTATGGTAGGTGTGCGGCTACCATCTGCCTCCATATTGTTATTACAGACTATTTTTAGCGTGTGTTAGCTAGAAATGGCAATGCTTTAAAAGAACGCCTCGAGCGTACTGCACTTGAACGCCGTCTGATATCGTCTATAACGGTAGAATGGAAGAATGAGAAAATCTGTCACAGAGAGAGAGAGAGAGAGAGAAAAACTGGAGAATTGCGGGGGGAGCAACGAGAGGAGTGGGTGTAATGCTTGAATAGCTGCTAAAATCCTTATGGCATGCTTGTGACAAAAGCAACTCAATGAAAGCTATCTGAAAAATGTTGTTGCCAAGACATTAAGGCCTCCTCAATAGCTGGCTAAATTTAAAACATGTAATCGATTACTACATACAAGTCTTTAACATCGATTTCTTGAAATATTGACCTATCCAAATATGCTTATTATGTTACAGGCATAAATATAATAATTCTAAATCAGGATCTAATTTTAAATATTCTTTTTGGCCATAAGAGTGCGTCAATAACATCGAGACTTTTTTTTTTTTTTAAATATTTAGAGAGAACCCCTCATTTTAACAATACCTCAAAATTGATCATGTTTTTATGAACAGACGGAAAAGTTTAAATTTGTTTAAGATCATAAATATTTATTTAAAAAAGGTCATAATCTGCTATTAGTAATTAGTTGATATAGGATAAAAAGACTTGGAATTTTAAAATTCATATTAGTAATTAATAATTAATATGAACCAATTGTATATATCTTTAGTTCTCGACTTTAAAATATAAAATTTCAAAAAGAATCTTAGTTCTTTTAAAATACAAATCTTGAATTAAATCGTATTTTTCTATATGCTTAAAATGCTTGTATAAGAAGAAGTGCGATAATCCAGAAAAATGTTTTGATTTAACCGTTTTTTATGACGGTGCTTGAATGATTGCTTATACACTTTGGCGACCAATTGGCTGCATTTAGAGCTCATAGCTTAAGATAAGCAAAATACATAAAAAATGCATAAGTTGAATTCTATTTAGAGCACAGAGCATTAAAAATTCGATATACAAATATTTCATTGTAAAATTTATGTTATGCATATTACGTTTTTTTTAACCTTATACTTATTAAGTAAGGGTATACATATTTTGTATAATTTTATACACATTTTTTTTAAGTTTTCTCTTACCAAGTTTATTTAAAAATTGCAATTTTTAAGATACCGTTTTTGGGATCACTTGTCGTTTGATTTGAACTGTCTAACGGGTATATTACAGTCGGAAACTGTCGTATTTATTTCTAAGTCACTTGTTCTTATTTATTTCTAAGAGTCGCGACGTTTCGTTGCTATTGTCGTTGTTGCCATTTTGTTAGCTTTATTGTTGGTTTTGCTCAGAGCTGTTGTTGTTTCTGTTTCAACTTTTGGCTGCTGCTTGTTGCTGCTTGTTGGCGTTATGGCAACGTTATTGTTCTTCTAGTTGTTGTTGTTGTTGCAGCTGCCTTCAGTGCGAATTGCGAGCTATTCTGTTAAATTCAACTCAACTCAGTTTTCGTCTTACTTCTTCCCACATTTGCAAGTCAAATGAAATTATTCATTTTGTGTGCGTACATTTCTGTGTATGCTTCTGTCTAGGTATGTGTGTGTGCCAGTGTGTGTGTATTTGTGTGTTTCTGTGTGCTTTCGTGTGTAGTAGAAATATGACAAAATATGTGCAGAGCATATTATAAATAAGCAATATTCTGGCATGTGCTTAAATATGTATGTAGACAAGCCACCTCATATTCGACTGGCTTTCAAGACGCCAGCAAACTTCAAATGCAAATTTCAAATGCTTAGCTAATTAGAGTGGTCGAGAGACTGAGAAGCAGAGGGATAGAGAGAGAGAGAGAGAGAGTGGCCAAAAGTCCCCTGAGGTGAAATGCATTACTCAGTAGTCGAGGATCACAGAAGTCAGTTTCCACTTAAGACAACAACATGAATTGAAAGTGCAAATGAACTAAACGAGTCCAAAATGCCAGAGGACACAAAAAAAAGGAAGAAGAAGAAACAAAACTGAGACACGAAGTAGTGAAATACACTGAACAAAATTTAGCTTTGGTAGTAAATTCATTTTTTTGGACTTTGTTTTAATTTTTTAAAATACATTCGGCTTCTTATCTTGTATAGATCGATGGAATTCTCATGAGAACATTTAATTAAAAAAAGTGGATAAATTTTGAAAATATTATCAGAAATAATCAGCTTTGAAAAATTAAGTTTAATATATATTTAATTATTTCTATAACCAGAAAATTTTTTAGCAAGAAGTTTATATTTTTTAAAATTTATTTAAAGTACTAAATTTAAAATATATTTAAATGTAAATGCTATGTTTAAACAAAATTTGTTGTTAATAAAAAGACAATTTTGTTTTGTGGTTTTTTTTTGTCAGTGTAGAAGCAAAAGAGTTGGTTGAGTGTCCCAACGGGTTCTTAATGCACATTTGCTGCATTACATTTTATGTTGGCTGTTTGGCATTTCCGTTTTATGTTTTCCATTTCCGTTGCGCAGCAGAATCAGGATTGCACAGATTTTTGCATTTAATTACAGTATAAACACACACATGCACACTATCTGTATGTATCTGTGTGTATACACAAACGTAAACACACAGACAGAGATCGAGATTACCACTCAAAGTGTATGACTAAAGTGACATGACAAAGAAATCCTTTAAGCTCGACTTCTGTATGCAGTATGTATGCAAAACAGATGAAACCAAAATGCATTAACAATTAGCAAGGACACAGAGTTGAGAGAAAATTGAAAACGATGGTTTCCATTTCATTACTCAGGGAAATATAGAGGTAGAAAACAACTACACAAAGCTAATTAAAAATAGAATTCATCGAGATAAAAATGTTTAGGTTGTAACATTTTTAATCAAATTTGAATATGGATTTTCATGGTGTTTCTAATGTGTACACTGATAAAAAAATATGTGCTGAAATCATTTTAAATATTTGATCTAAACCCAGATAAGAAGAAAAAAAACTTCTTATAAAAAACTAAAGTAACAATAAAAGTCCTTTAAAAAAACCAATAAAGTAATTATTTTTAAGATTGGATTATTTAAGGTTTTTTTTTTTTTTTTTTGATTTAGGAACTAGGTATCAGTTATCAGTGCAATTTAGTCAGCGGAAGTTAAAACCAAATACCAATTAGTGAATTTTGTATTTGAATTTAATTTCGAAAATATTAAGTCAAAACTTTATTTTATGCACAAATTGGCGCCTTTCAATTTACTTGAATATTGTGTTAAAACTTAAACAAAACTGCGGTTTCGACTAATTAAAAGCGTGTCAGGGTAAAAGCTGAGCACTTATGTGTTAATCAAAGAAGAGCTGCTGGTCACAAACACACATGCAGTTTACACACTTGTGTGTGACCAATTACAGTGTTTTTGGAATGGAGCAAAACATGACAAATCCTTTGGTAAAGGCGAAAAATCTTTTGGTTGACATGCTTCGTATTAAATAATTCATATTTGCAGCTGCGACGGCAATTGCCATTTTTATACTTGACTCAGTAATATTATGGCCTTAGCGTTGATTATAATGTTTATGTATATTACGCATACGCCGCATGCGACAGCGCTGGGATTGGCCGCATTAACGGTTGACAATAATGTGATGAGCACGGCACTCAAGTCAAAAATAAACAACAACAAAAATTGCTCCTAATTAAGTGTTAAATCATGGAGAAAATCAGCCCACTCAGCATTTTTTTTTTTATTTTTTTTGTATGAAGTTCAATTTAAAGAGCAACACAATGGCACATAAATATTACCAAACGGGCTGTGAGTACTTATTCATATGAGAACGGGTACACTTATAACTGTCTCATTGCTTGACTGCCTAAACGGCTGACAGACAGTCTTTAAGCCACGCCCAAGTAGCACGCACTTTATGCGCAAATGAACACGCATTCACACTCACTCGCTCACACATTTACACACACAGATAACACCAGCAGCAACTCATTTATGAATATGGAAAATGCTGTCTCATGTCATGTCATGTATGCTCAGTGCTTTTTCTTTTTATTTTTTTTACTTTGTTTTTCTTCCTTTCACTCTTTGCTTTCCTGTTTTATTTATTTAATTTGTTGTTTTGTTTTGTAAGAGAGTAAGGGTATAATCAATTGTTTTTAGTCTCGCCAAGCTAAATGCTTGTTACAATACACTTACCAAGTTTATGTCAATACAAATTAAATCAGTTCAATGAAGCTGTTTATTCTGATTCTTCAATCTTAAAGCTGCCAGAATTATATTATCTGTATGAAAATGAAAATGTATGAAAATTATTATTATAACGTTTTTGATTTGCAATTGTTTGCAGTTAGATTCTGTTATAAAAGCGTTTGAAATAGTTTTTCTATTATTTCAAGTTGTGGAAAGTATTTTGAATGAGTATTAAATAGCTGTTTACTTTTTAATTATTGTTTTAATTTTTAAAGTTTGACTTTTGATCTGGTTTATTGCAAGAGCATTCATGTTTCGCATTGCAGTCACTAAATGAGTGCCAATTTAGTGACTTTGCTTTCCAAAGTTATTGTTGTTTGTTTGCTGTTGTTATTGTTGTTGTCATTTGTTGTAGTACACATGCTGTCCGCCAGCTGCCTGCTTACGCTTTTATGGCCAATTTGAAACTCATTTTATTACGCGACTCCTCAACAACAAAACGCAAAAACGAAAGCAAGGAAGCAAAAGAAAAAATAAATATGTTGCCTACTTTTTGGGGCAAACATTTGCCTAGTCCATGGCGCTTGCATATATGTATTTTGCTGTGTGTATAAAGGTGTGTACGTGTGTTTCTGTGTGTGTGTTTAGCAGCGCATCATTAACATTTGGCCTAAGCAGCGTCTTTAGCGTCTTTTGTCTTTAGTCTTTTGTGCTCTTCTTAAGTGAAATCTTCTTAATACGTTGTTAACAACTCATATGGGGATTAGATGCCTTTTGCGATGGCAGCAGTAACAACAACACTATCAAAAAAAGCAACGAGAATAACATACACATCAGACAAGGCAGCTCTACCTTTTTGTTTTTGAGCTGCGCCGTCATGGGCGCAAAAACTATAGTGAATTTAGCTCAATTTCTCACTTTTCGCCCGTCACTTTTGGCTCACCAGCGTAAATTATTTATAGAGCATTTCTGGCAAAACTGCCTTCACTTTACTTTCTCTTTGTGTTCCTCCGTAACTTTCTTCACTTTCCATCACTTCACTTGACTACACACCACCACACTTGGCTACAACAAAATGTTGCCTGCTGTGTCAAGTGGCAAATCTGCGTTGTAATGTGCATATATAATTTTTCATATGTTCATACTTTTCTTTACTGGTCTTCTCACTCTTTCGCACACAGCTTCTCTCATTGTATTTATATTACTTTTTTTTTTTTGTAGCCAGGCACTTAACGCATGAGTGAATTTTGTGTAAGCATTTTCATATTTCTGGTTTTTTTTTTTTTTTTTGTTTGCTAAATCGCACGTGCTCTTTTTTAATGCGGAATATTACCTGAGGTAGCTTGTAAATCGAACTGAAGATTTAAAAAATATATTTTAATTTACTTTTTGAAGTTTAAAATTGACAAGATTAGAGCGTAAACTAAAAATATTTTGCGTTTGTTTATTGACTTACTGGTAGGAAAGCATATTCATAATTCGTTGTGCTGTTTTTCGTTCAATTTTGGTTTATAGCTTCATCTTCTGTTGTGTATTTCATTTGCCTTTTTAGCTGTGTGTGTGCGCGCGCCTTAAACTATGCAACAAGCTACAAACGAAATGTACAAAATATAAAAAGGGCGACAGACAGTAAACAGCCAGAAGCAAGCGACTTTCTTAAAGCTATATATAAACATGTATATGTATGTTTATGTATATTTGTAGACATTCTTGTATGTATATAAAGTGTGTGCCTGCTGTCGGCTGGGCGTTTAATGAAAATTATTAAAAATCCAGCCCAAAAATGTGTGCAATACAGAAAGAGATTGAGAGAGACTGAGAGCGCTTTGATTTCATATTAAAGTAAATACACGGGAAAGCAGTATACACTGATAAAAATTATATATCATGCAAATTTTAAAGTTAAATTTATTAAACAAAGTATATTAAAAGATTTATATAACTCTAGTTAAATAAAATAAATGCTTCATGCTTCATTCGAAATTTGCCATCAAAACATATCTTGCTGTTATAACTTACTGTTAAATTTTGTTCAGTGTCCACTCTACTAAAACTGGTGCGCTGTTTAATTTTTAATGTAGGAACCAAAATAAATTTACTGCCTGCTCTGGGGCTGTGGAATGTAGAAAACTCATCATCATTTGATAAGCAGTAGGTAATTTTTTGGTGGGAGCGTGTTTCTGGCTTTTTGGGTTATACGGAAGCAAACGCTTAACGCAGCTGATGGATGTTTAATCATCAATGATTGAAATGGTTTTTCGCAACCCGGAAATGTGGTGTACGTTCTGATTATAGCACAACATATATCAAAGCGTAGAGTTCGAATTCGGTTCTCCTTGTATCTATAACTAAATATACAACTACAACTACAACTGGTACGTGCCAAGTGGTCGGAGCACAGAGTAGGTCAAAAAGCGCATTCACCCGATAAAAGCCAACTTATGGCAGGCTTAGGACTTAACCCTTGGCAACAGCTGCTTCTGCTGTTGCTTCTGCTCTTTGCCAACTTGAAAGTTGTGCTCGACTTGCCTCAAAATACTTGCAATTATTTGCAAGTAAATGTGTTTTTTGGCCGACTGCAATTAGCAACGTCTTAAACGGCTTTCCGAGCCTTTTCCGCTTTTCCCACATTTCCCACTTTTCTCCTTTTCCTATCTTTCTTCCTTGTGCACCGTTGTTGTTGCTCCTGCTCCTGCTGCTGCTGCCAATTAAGAAAAGTTTCTTTTGCTTGTCAATTGTGTTGCATGAGGGTAAGAACTTTTGCTTGGCTTTAAAATTGACCCAAATTATTTAGTTCATATGGTAGAAGTCAAGATCCTTTGACAAATGCACTACTCCACTGACTACACTAGCTTTACATTTTCATTGCTGGCATCATTTATTCAGCAGTAAATCGACACGTGTGCTGGCTTTGGAGTAGTTGAAAATATGAGAAAGTTACTCTTATCTTCAGTTAGCCAAGGACAGAGTCGTAACATCTTGTTTTTAATGTAAAAATCGCATCATAAATCATAAAGCTACCATATATTCTTTCTCTGACTTTTGACAACAACAACAACACAGCAACAACAAGTAGTAACTGCAAAAGTCACGTAGTTTTTGACGGCAGCCTTAAGAAATAACATGTTCATTGTGTGTTATGACATGATAATAGTTTTTTGCTTTAAGTGGGACTTAAAAAATGCATAAAGTTCATTTCAACAACAAGAGTGCATTTAAATGTATTTTTTAATGTTTCTCCAATGGTATTTCTGTTAGCAAAAATTCAGATTACTCTGTCTACTAATTATAAAAATTAAATTTCCATCCACAATTTTGACCACAATAATAATAAAATGAATTATTAAAAATGTAATACGGTTACTTAATCTACACCCTGAAATTGTGGCTCAATAAAAAAAGAACTATCAATTCCATTTGTATCTTCCAATCCAATTTGGTTTGACTTCGTTGAACTAAAAATTGTAATTGATCTGATTTGGGTAACCTAAACGATTTGCCTCGAAATCATTAGGGCACCTATTGTTTGTCTTTTATTGTATGTATTTTGGACAAATTGGCGCCCAGCGTGGGGTGTTTGTATATTTAAATTGCTGTCACAGAAAATGGGGTCAAAAAAAAAAAAAAATCAAGCTTTGCTATAAAATATTTGACATAAACACGCTATAGCTATTACGAGCTTCCCCAATTTTTCTAGCCACCTTTTGGCACCAACAATATACATACAAATACATTATCTTAATCACTTTGATGGCACTCCATTCATTATAGAAATGAATGAACTTTAAACTAAGTCTTCTAAAGAATAATGTGAACAGCAGTAAACTAAAGAAAACAAATGGCAAAACAAACAAAACAATCTACAAGAGCAAAGGATGCTTCTCAACTTGTGCAATTGTTGTTCAGGTATTTTCTCCCATTTGTCTGCTCATTGTACTGTTTTTTTTTTTTTTTTTGCTTTTCAGATTTTCCGCTTTTATTTTGCTTTTCATGTGTGTTTATCGCGCTGTCTACATTCGTTTACAGGGTTACACGAGACACAGGGTACTGACAAATGGCAGTGGCACAAAAATGGGCTTACAATAGTTTTTTTTTTGTGGCAAAAACACGTATGAAATGTTTAAAAGCAAAAAAAAAAAAAAGAACAAAACACATAAATTTTATGACTGTTTCCAGGTGTTACCGTTTATGTAGTGTCAGTTTCAGTGTTGCCAGAAATTGGTTGAATTTGAAATAAGTTACTAGAATCAAAAAGCATAAAAATAAACCGAGGAGACTTTTTTTACGAGTATTTAATATTTATTTAATTTATTGAATTGATTTAAGCTATTTATATTTTTATATGAGTTACTTATTATTATTCAATTATTTATTTTATTTTAGTTTCCTCAACGTGTTATTTGATTTATGCATTTAATTTTTTTGAGTTTCGTTTGTTTCATTTCATAATATTTTTAAATATTATTTTAACTGCTATTTATTTATTTGTTTTACAAATGTTATTGATTTATATCTTATTTTTTTTTGATAAATTAACTTTTTTTATGTTATTTAACATATTTATTAAAATTATTTACAGCTACTTTGGCTAATTTTTGCTCTTTGGTCAATTTAACTACAAATAAGCTAATCTGGCAACACTGATCTGTGTCTATGACCTTGCCAATGTGTTTGTATATATGCATACTTATACATATATAAAGTTGTAGCATTGTGTGCATTGTCTGATATTTGCCATTAAATCAAGCATTTTGTTGTTGCTTCTTGAATTGTTTATGTTGCAAGTTGAATGTAAGCCCAAGGGCCAAACCCTTTTGCTAATGGCATGCAAACAGAAATAGGAACAGTAGCAGCACCAACTGGCGCATAAACTAACACAGTCTGAATAGAAGTATGTATGTATGTGTGTAAGTATACATATATATATATGTGTGTGTGTGTGTGTGTGTATGTGTGGCATAAAAATGCTGCCACTTTGTCTTGTTTTGCAATTTAGGAGTCATTCACTTTGTCTTCTGCTTCAAATGAGCAACGAACTCTCAACTCAACTAGACAAACAACAATAATAAGAACAACACCAACAACAACAATAACAGCAACAACAAAAACAACAGCAATCAATGTCAAGGAACACTCACACACTCACACGCAGCCACAGAAGCTGCTCGCATTGTTCTTCACTGCGGGTGTGTGTGTGTTTGTGTGTGTGTGCTTCTGTGTGTGTGTGTGTGTGTGTGTGCATGCAGTTCGTTGTCTATTTTATTGTTTTTTAATTTTTGTTATTTACGCCAAGAAGAGTCGATGTACTTGCTGCTCTCCCTTTGCACTGACAACTAAAATGTTACAAGATGTTACTACAGTTTTCTTAGTATTAGGTTTCCAATAAAATCTTAGAAAAATAATTCTTAAATGTTAGACTACTTTAAACAATACTTGGTTTATAAACCAACCATAATTGAACAGATTTTGTTTTAATGTTGTGAAATAAATATGGTTTAATCTAGGACCATGATGCTTGCCAACAGATTTTAAAACAAATTAAAATTGTTTTGAATTATAAAAAAGGGTTTAATTATTGTTATTATTTTTATAAGTGTAAGAAAACAGTTTCCATTCTATTAATATCGCTTTCTCGAATTTACTTTATATTTCTGCTTCTCCTTCTGTCGTTCTCTTTCTCATTTTCTCTTTGTATTTCTCTGAATTTCTCATACTTCTCGTCTTTGCATTGTCTGGCTATGTCACAGTAGCGGTTAGTGTCACCCAAAGGGATTTGTACTTTAATTTCTTTGCTAATACCAAAACGTCTCATCGTCCTTGTCCTTGTCCTTGTCCTGTAACTCGCAACTCAACTTTTGCCTCTGACATTTGGCTCCTGGGTTAATGTCTTATTCCCGCCATGGCAGCGCCAAGTGTTGCGCCATAAATAAAGCTCGTTAACTGCCTGTAAATTGGGCATCGTCGCGCATTTTAATGTAAATACTTTCATTCCAATGGCTTAAAAATAAAATGAAAAAACTTCTTGTCCAACTAGCAGACAGTATCCGGTAGCTTTTCAGGTATGATATAGCTCAATAAACACTCAATGTGTATAATCAAATCTTTTTCTATCTAAAACTGTCCGTAGTTGACCAGCAGTTACGGCCCAGTATACGACTTTTTAAAAGGTATTAAAGAGTATTAAATTGTGGTAGTACCATGGGTTAAACCAACAGTTTTCAAACATTAACTTTAAGTGTATAAATCCAAAAAGCTGCAAGTTATTTTAGTTTGAATTAGTTTGAGCATAAATCTATGATGTGCTTATAAAGAAGTTGCAAAAGGTAAACAATATTTTCAGCACTGTAATATGCTGGTTTATAAAGTTCAACAAAACTACAACTAAAACTACTTAAAATAATAAAGCATGAAAATCAAGTAAAAACATTTGAAAAATTGTGACTTTAAATTGAAGAAAATGACTATAAATCTAGATAAAAAGATCTAAGAACTGTAGTGTAAAGGCCTATAGTTCACTTTAATCTCTGTTTTGCTTTAGATATTCTTGAAATCCATTTGTGTTTTCCGTTTATTCAATTCGAATTTTGAGACAATGCCGAAAGGTTATCACTGAAATTCAATTAGTATCATTATAATATAAATTTATGTTATTATGCGATAACGTACTTAGTAATTATGTATAACAAAGGTGTTTGAAATGGCTTAAAGTCAATTCAAATCCCATTGTCTATGAAAATTCCGAACGGATGAATTTGCATGTGTATTGCATTAAACGGATTTTGTATTTCTCATGTATGATAAATGATGACAATGTATAGTTTAATTGGGTGTGTTTTGCAGGTATTATTTGAATTGATTTAAAATTCGAGCTCTAAAGCTCTTCAATTGTTTCATTCAATGTGTTATCGCAAAATAGTAGTTTCACAGCATTTGTGTTATCCTACTTAAAGTTGCTAACAAGAGTCACAAAAATAGCTGTGGCATCAGAAACTATTGTATGGTTGTGTGTGTGTGTGTGTGTGTATGGGTTGTGCATACGCTTTTCACATTTTCATATTTCCATTTCAAAGCAAATGCCGCAAGCAGAAAATTTCGCACTAATAATTTTCTTGACGCTTATTTGTCTGGTTACATATCAGAATTGTGTAAAAATAAAGCTCAAACAATTGGGCATAACAATAGATGACGACAAGCCACAAGGACAAAGGCAATGGTTACTATAGAAAAGGTAAAAGCCACAAAATAACTTTTAATATTAAATTGTTTGTCATGAAATAAAAAAATTCTTAAAATTTTTAGGTTTCCAAACAAACACACTACACACATACACACACACCCAGCTTTGATTTTAACACTAGTTTTAAATGTAATTTTTTTTTATTGATTTGCATTATTAAATAGAAATATACAAAATTTTTATAACACTTGGCAGCGACGGAAGTCGAAAAAAAAACGGAGTTATAGTGATTTTTATAAGTTTGTAATTTGATTTTTAGTTATGAATGATTATTTTAATCTTTTCGTGCTTTTGAGGGAAGCTGAATATTTTAAAGTTTTCTTTCTAAGATTTGTTCACATTTTTTCCGTAAAAGTAAGTTATCTTTAAGTTACTTGGCTACTTGAAATCATATACATTTCATTGTGATTCTTTTGTCACACACTGGGCAAACTTAAATCGCTTGAAATTTTCTTAAAGTTTCCACTTTTTTTTTCATGCCAGTTACTAACTGCGCTTTTTACACCATTTTAACGCGTGCTGAACTACCGTTTTGAAATGATGTCCAAAAAGCTGCACTTCCTACTACTTCCTACGCATACGTGTATCTCCGGCTAACTGTCAATAACTCTGGGCTTTTAAGCTTTCACGCTGGTTCCAAATTTTTTGCTCACTTTGTGTCGCCATTTTTGAATTTATCCCTTCCTCTATGCGCACTTCCGCGTTGATATTTCCAGCATGTTTGCTTTGTGTGTGACGGTTGCTCAAATGGCATTTGGAATCACCTTTGGACTTCTGTCAGACTTTTTAATAACTTTTGACTGTCGTATAACTGGACGCGTTTTGAATTCAGTTCTTTCTTTTATGACGGAGAAATGTTTTTATTTTTGTTTTTGGCTAGGAAATTGCACTGAAGTTAACCTCTGGCGTTGAAAACATGTTGGCCAACAAAACTTTGTACTGCGACCGTTAGTTTCCACTTTAAAGTCATAAGAATTGTGTCTCAACTCAACGAGCGACAGTTTTGTGTAATTTAGTAAACATGTAGATGAAAATAACGGGATTTTAGGGAAAAGGGGGCGTGGCCAAATGTATAAATTTTATAATGTGAACTGTCTGTTCCTAATCCAGCTTGGTAAGGTCACATACTTTGTTAAACGTATTAGCCCTCTTTTAAACTGGCCATAACACTATCAACATGACCAAGTGCACAACAGCTGTTTAAGATCGGTATAAAGAGTATCAGCAAGTTAACGGTTTGAGTGACTACTGTCACACGTGCAACAAAGTTCAAACAAAAAAAAAAAATGTACAGCAAAAAATACAAAAAAGCCTTTGAGGCATAACAACAACAATATGAACAATGTCAACAACGAGCGCAAAAGCAAAAGCAGCCACAGCAAGAACGACAACAAACAAAATAACAATAACTGTTTTACCCAATGTTTACTCCCGACCTGGGTTTTCATCTGGCCCACTTTCATTTAACTTTCGGTTAGTTGGCTTGTCTGCCAGTGGAAACATTTCGCTTTCTTTTTTTTTATTCATCTCTGTCGCTGTTCTGCCTATAGAATACAAACAGCGTGGGAGATAGAGCAATGAAAAACAGAGAGGGAGGGAAAGATACATGGAGAGAGAGCGAGTTATGTATATAGATAGAAAGACTTTAACATTTCGCTGGCGGCTCAAAAGGGCCACTAATTTGGTCATTATGTCAACAGTTGTCGATTTCGCCGTTGTCGTTGATATAAGACCCTGTACTTACAAATTCTAAGGGCTTATATGTATAGTTGTCAATAGATAAAATAACTGCGCAGATAACATTTCCACCACTTTCAACAACAAATTTTCAATTGGAAATTTAAGATTATAACAATCAGAACTTTATTAATAATATTCGTATTTTTGAGTGACTCTGTTTTCAAGACAGGTTTGCTTCTATTATAAGACCAATGTGCTTGGTTTCTGTTTAAGTTATCCATACAGAGCCTCTTTTAGTCGCGTTCGCTTCGTTATAACCTTTGAACCAAGCTGCTGTTGGTCAACAATATGGGCGTTCGCATCGCTGTGGGCGTGGTCACACGCACTTGTTGCGGTCCCTTTAACTTTCAACATGATTTTACAACGCCAAATATTTGGGCGATGTTGTCGTCGTTGAAATTAATATAACGGTAATGAAGACATTTTCTGTTGTTCATGTCATTTCGTGTCGAAACAGTAGCAACAACAAAGTAAACACGTTTCGTTTTCGTGTTGGGCATTTCAACAACGCATAAGCTGAAAAGTATGCTATGAAATTTTGCGTGCGTCCAGATAATTGATGAATTATGCAAAACAGGTAGAAAAATACTTAGTTTGCAATACTCTAATGAAAGGTAACCCGCTTGATCAATTAACATATTACCATTACATTCGTTTTTCAATACATATCTTTAAAGTTTAAAAATATATTCAATTGTATGCGTAATATCTTAATTTCTTATAAGTCTTAATGGAAAATTAATTTAGTCATCGCACATTTTATTGTTTGGTGCACAGGGTATAAAAGCACTTACGCGACAGAAAATTGTGTCCGCTGTCTAAACACATGAGCTGATTATTTTGTTGCACCCACTCTTTCTTTGCTCTTTCATTTTCACTTTTCTTTTCCATCTCTTTCACATTGTGTCCTTCTGTCTCAGTCTTTTGATGCCACACACATAAATCGAACATTTTTGATGGCATCCATGAGTGCCATGAAACTCAAATCGAATTATGATTTTGTCTGCTTTAGACTGTGTATGTGTACGTTTGTGAGTGTGTGTGTAAGTGTGTGTATTCTTTGGGGTGTCATAAATACAGTTGATACTGCTTTCATCGGATGATGCTTAAAACACATGCATATTTCTTCATTTTCAAATTTTTACTGCATATCAACGGATTGCAAATCATCAATAAAATATTGAAAATTTATGAGTTATAATTTTTGATTTTGTTTGCGTTTAGAATGTTTTTCAGGCGACTTCGTTTTGATAACATTTTTAACCATACTCAATAAACTGATTTGTACAGAATTTATAAAATTGCAAATCATGCAAAAATTTCATTTTTTTTTTTAAAATATTCTTATTAAAATTTCGCACATTTCATAAAAATTTTGATACCGCAATCAATGTGAAATACAGCATCGGAAAAGTTAAAAATATTCAAATTAAATATACAACAACTTTACGCAAACTTTCTCTCTCTTCCTTACTGTTTGCTCTTCATTATGCGTATTTTAATGATATGATTTTATAAGGTACCGAAACCACATCAACCCCGAACACAAGAAGCTTCACTTTGCGCAATTTTAAATGAATTAAATGTCGGCATAGCGAAAATATACTCGTAGTGTCAAAAAGTGCTGAGCTACGATATATCCTGTAAACATCATTTTTAATAAAATGACTTGTTTCTTTATATTTATGTGTGCGAAAATGCAAATAAGGTTGTTGGGAACAAATATGACAAAAAGGTATGCACTAATTAAAAAGAACATGGTCTTAATTTTAGTAACAAGTCTTTAAATTAATCAACATAGTCCTCCATTTGAGAACTTTCATCTGAAAAACATAAAATTTTTATTTTTCTATATTTTATGCTTAAATTATTTTAACAGAAAAATCAACTTATTGCATTTATGGTATTTAAGCATCAACAATCAGAATCAAAAAGCAGAAAAAATAAATTCTGAAACAAAAAGCAACCAAAAAGCCGGGACCTGTCAAGAGCTCATATTTCTTCCCAGATACTCTCACTGTAACAATTACTGCTACTCGGCGGGAGACTGCTGCTGGTAACTGGTAAACTGGTTACAATGCCGTATCATAAATTAAATATATATTCACTTTGTTGTGGTTATGCTCTTCATTGGCTTGACCGACAATTTAATTTTCTGTGCATCGCTGCTTTTTAATATGCAAAAGGCAAACGCTTTCGTCTAATTGCTGTGCACTTGCACTTGCGATGCTCCCAGCTCACACCGACAGACACCGATACTGAGAAAGCAAAGAGATGTAGAAAAATATATTTATATATATAAAATATATCCAACTGCTTTTGCATACAAATGGGCAACACGTGCTCTTATTACATCCAATTTCAAAAGAAGTCAACATGAATTTATTGAGTCTTACGTTACTTAGTTCTTAACTTGTTGGGATTTTTTATCGAGTAAATCACCACCCACATGATTGAAATGTTGTCAACACAAGATTCCTGAGAATTGGTATAAAAAAGGAAAAAGAAAAAACAAAAAAACTGTCAGAAATTAAACTGTTGACAACACATCGAAGTCATAACAATTTCCGGTCATGGATATTTTCATAATTTGTGGATTTTTTCCAAATGAAACTGTTAACTAATAAAAAAATATTATAAAATAAACAGTGGAAAGTGGTTAAGAACTATAGATATTAATAAGTGCTTTGAATTTGCTTTATGTTTGAAAAGGAACACTTTGTTGCATAAGAATCTGCACTTTGTGTCGTCCTCATAGTTTGACTGAAATGTAATTGTGGTAAATTACATAAAGTCCTCATTAGGAAATGCATTTGATTATGTATGTCATTTACAGGTGTGGCATTGACTTTGAACTTGCAATACGTAATCCGAAGTTCCGATAATTAATTAGCTCATATGTAACCGCATGTAACTTCAAAAGACGAGGCCTTGACCGCAGCTAATGGCACTCATGTTTCGATGCACAAGCTAACTTGTATAATTGCTATATTCAGAATGTGTCAATGTGGCCAGAAATTTGATATCTTTCCAATTTGTGGCTAATTGGACGTAGCCAATACCGAATGCAACATGGCAAAGACAATGCCAATTAATACATTGAACTAAATACTCAATACCATTGCCAAGGCCTAAAAGCAGCTTTAGTTAATCAGTCAGATTTGTGCATAAATAACTATTTGATGGTTTGTCAAGTCACCCAAAAGTAAATTAATCAACTTGTCTTGTAAACAGCTCGAAATCAAGGCAAATAAGTGGTCAAAAGTTAAGGCAACGGAAGCGGATATGTAAACATCGTATAATAAGCGATCGTACTATTTACACACAATTTTCCCAACTTTTTTTCTACTTCCAAGTTGAACAAAAGTGTGGGAAAAATATTAGAGGATGTTGACGTTCTACTGTGTAATTAATTTCAACGCCTTGTAATAATTAATACGCTGACGTGTGCCAATAATTAATGACAAAACAGCGCTGCCTTACCAAATTGACCAAATTACATTTTTATTTTTACTCTCATTCTCGCATTCAAGCTCTCCTTTTCTCATTTTCAACTGTGTTTGTTTTGCCGCACAACGTGGCTCTGTTGAAAAAGATAATGAATACATAGAAAAAATGGCTGCATGAGTAACTAAAACATTAAATAATTAATGTAAATTTCGATTAGCTTAATAGCTGAAAATTGGAAGTTAGGGAAAATTACTGGTGTGTGGAATACAACGGAAGTCTATAATTATTATGAATTAAAATATATTACGAAAATGACTGGGTTGTGTTTTTTTATGGAAAAATACTGCTGCACTTAGTGAAAGTAGTTAAGTTTATTTTCTTTCCTTCCATTAGCTTAAAACCAGTGAACAGAAAATAATTAAATAAATTATTAAATATACTGCGTTTGGTGAAATACATGGACGAGACAACCCCAATGCTCACTGCTAAAAAAAGGTCAATAATTTTGTTTTTATTATTATTGAGAAATAAATCAAGAGTTTTTTTCTTCCTCTAGTTTTTAAAACTTAAATCAAAAAGACTTTATTTTTTATTCAAATTGTGTAAGCATTAGTGTAATTTGCTTTCTTAAACCAATCAGCAGTAAAATAATCAAGTTTTAGCTGCCTTCTAGCTACTATTTTATTTAAATTGAATTTGAAATTATGAAATCGATTTATTCACTGTCAATGTCAAAGTAATGCCTTGTTATTCGATTACTTAATTATATTTCATAGGCACATTATTTTCAAAATATATTTCCAATAAATAGAAGCAGCACAAAATGAAGATTTTAAAATTCTTTCGAAATTACCAAGCAGTTAAAGTTGCGCATTTCTAGGTTTTCCGTGTCGTTCATAGCCAAGTATCATAAATAACATTAACAATTGCTCAACTTATCAGCACGAGTGTCATTGGCACTCAAGTAATAGTCATCGTAGTAGTGGGTATTGGTGGTTAGAGTGTCATGGAATTTAGAGGGGAGACTATTGAGGCTATGGCTTTTTAACTGACACGCAATCGAGTAGAAGAGAATAAAAAAAGCGGCCAGCTAACCGCAGTTATGTGGCATAATGGAAAGGAAATGTAGGCGAGGTTAAAGGAAAAACTCGTTGAAAATAGGCAATTGGCGATACTTGTAGTTTTTGATGGGGATTCCATTCCGTTCCTTTTCTACTTTCCCTTCCGTTCATTTTACCGTTGATTGCGTGTCAGTGAACTTTGGCAATGGCTTCCAACAACTTCCGGTCGAGCAAACTTTGTGTATTTGAGGGCTGTGTGTGTGCGTGTGATTATTGCAATTGCAAAGTCATTCTTCATCACTCAAATATTGTTTATTGAAACCATTGATTAGCCACTTTGGTGCAAAATCAATTTGAAATTTTAATACACTTCTATAAAGTAATCTGGACAATTTTCCTAATTGCCTGAGAGAATGAGAGACAGAGAGAGGGAAAGAGTGAGAGAAAGGTTGTTGAAAAAAAGCGAAAGGCAGAAAGTTTTCAGTAATTTAGATACACAAGGCTTAGTCTCAAATTAACTTGGCAGCGCTTCAAGCGAATTGCAAACAAGGGCAAAAAAGACGACAGAAATTCTTACTCTTTTCACCGTGCCATAACCTTCTGTAGGCTAGGCCACATTTTTGTTATTATTTTATAATTGCCGTTGTATCTGTGTGCATGTCTATGTGTGCGGGGCTGTATGTTTATGTTTCTGTAGCCAGTGGCTGCTCATTTCACTGCCATCTCTTTTGTAAGTCCTTCGTCTTTTGTTTAACCAGACCAGACCAAAGCAAACCCAACCAAACCCAAGCAGACCCAACGAGAGCCAACCAGACCAGACAAGACCACATCATACCCCACAACATATATACCAAAGTCAGCCCAAAAACAAAGCTCAGACTTCCCTATGCCAAGCACATCACAACAATCTAAACCAAACCCATTTTGGCATCGCTTCGCATCGCATCTTCTGGCCAAGATCTAAAAAGTTCACCGTGATATGGCAGTAAAGGGGCGTTATGGCTTGAAAGCTAAACAAAATGTACAACAAAATAGCAACAGTGTCCAAAGAGATGCAATCTGTAAAAATTTGTGTTTGTGGGTTGCTCTGTAATAATCGAAGAAATAAACGAAGTCACTTTCAAAATGAATAAACAGTTAGTAATTTATTAGCCAAAAAAAAAAAAAAAAAAAATGTTAGAAAATGTGCCACAAGCAAAAAAAAAGTAGTTAAATTTGGGAATATTGTATTTGTTTATATTAATTTGATATGTTTTTTAATTTAAAATGACAGTCTTTGAAAAAGTTACTTTTTGTTAGCTAACTTTTGTCACAAATAAAACAAATATACCTGCATAACGACAAAGCTTTACAGGGTAAACAACGAATTCAACTCAACTCAGTAACAAACGAATTAATATTTAATGAAATATAAATAATATATTAAAACATCTGAAAGTGGCCCAAGGAAATGAGTTGGGCGGGGCTGAGGCAAAAGTATAAGAGTTGTGGGTGGGAGGGGGGTGGGGGGCTTCAGTTGTGTATCAGAAAAGGGGATAGGATAATAAAGGGTCTCTCTGGGTCCCCGACCACAATCAGCAGCAGCTCATCCTCAGCGATGTGGAAGGTATGGTTGTTGTTGTCTTTGGCCATTAGCATTTGTTTTATAAGTCGAAGAATACACTAAACGAAAATTAAATGAAATAAATTATCGATTTTGTTAGATCTAAAAATTATATTTTCACTTTAAAATAAAAACCTATATAAACATTTATTTTTTCAAATACACAATTTTTTGCATTTATTTTTGTTGTACTCTTTCGTCGGACTTTTGACGAGGCAATTCAGAATTTCATTAGTTAAATGGAACGAGCATAAGAAGCTAACTTAACGTTTCGGTAGAAAACGAGGCAACAAGGAAACAAGAAGATTGACAGTGGGCATGAAAAAATAAGAACTTCTTGCAGCTGTCGAGAGCAAAGCACATAAATCTATGAAAAGGCTCAAGAGTCTGTTCAAAGTTGGACAACAGCTTGACACTTTTTGACTTGGCCACAAAATTTTCAATTTCCGAAATGCAAGTGAAATAATCTGGCTACGCTCTGGCGACTTTTCTGCAATCGCTTGTCAATTATTTATACACATAAATGAAAAGCAAATACTTCAGTTGGTTGAATGTTTGTTTGTTTGTATGCTTTGTTTGGGTTTAGGCTCCATCACATTTGTACATTTACACATTTACACAGCCACAAAGTAAAACAGTTATATTTACTGTTACCAGTTACCAGTTATAGTTACTGTTACTGCTGTGGCTTTTTGGCCAGGAAACAATTCGGAGGCCCAAAAAAGTATGCTATAAAAATAAAATGCCTTTTTGCGGTCACTCATGTGGTTGCCTTACGTCTTTATTCTGTGCTTTCAAAGTGGGCATATGTGTGTGTGTGTGTGTGTTTGTGTTAGTTTCCGTTTGTGTGCTTCTGTTTGTGACTTCCTTGTTTATTTTCTAATGTAAATTAGTTAATTACAAGACGTCAACATTAAGTTTTGACCACTTGATGAATTGCGACTGCAACTTTTAAATTAATTGCAAGTTCAATCAATTAGTTAAAGTGCTTTTACAACAACCTCAACATCGGTTAACTTTACCAATAGAAATGTGGCAATCCAATGTTTGCATGACATGCCGAAGTATACAGAAATAAAATGCACTTTGAATTCTCGTTGATCAATCAATTGTTACGCCACACCACACCACAGTACAAATGTTGTTTGTTTGGGAATAAAATTATTAAAATTAAGCATTAAAGTGATTGGAATACACACTTACACACACACACACACACACACAATGCAGAGTTCATTCGATTTCCTTATGCTGATGCGGTAACTGCAGTCAATTGGAGCAGAAAGAAATTCTTGCACAGTTGAGCAAATACGTATTTTTTGTGTGACTTGAAGCAATTTAACAGTTGATTTTACAACTTAGAAGCAAATGGGAAACACCTTAAACCTGAAGAAAAAAGAGTTCAAGATCATAACAATAAAAGGTTAAAGAGAGAATCGGATAAAAATATGTTAAAAAAGAAAAACAAGTAAATAAAATTAAATTTATATAGACATAAACAAATAGTAAAAGTTATATTAAGTTTTAAAAAAATAATATAAAATAGAGAAACAAAGCAGAATTAAATGCATTTATTCTTTACTTCCATATACTATTTATTTTATTTATTTTATAATTTTTCTTTAAAATTATATTATAAATTCAAAAACATTTAGTGCAAAGTATTTTGAACTTTAAAGCGCCCCAAGCAGAGCTTATTTCAAATGCTAAATCTCGGCTTCAGGCTTCTAAAAATTGTGTAAAATGAAAGAAGAATAATAAAAATGAATCTATTATAATATTTAATTCCGTTTGAGTTGTTGCCTAAATTTCTTTTAAGTTACCTGGCATTAAAGCTACTTTAAGTTGTGTCATGTCAAATGACTTGTAATAAAAACGGTTCAATACTCATAATGAGGCAATTCCCGAGTCTGCTTACCAACTAGGCAATGGGAAATGCCATTAGCCGAGTTACTTATGCGTTGCGATAAGAGAAGAGAGTAAAGAGCGTAAAGAGAGAAACCAAGAAATGGTGTAAAAGAGAAGAGAAAGTAGTAAAAACATTCGAAGCTCACTCAGTTATCAAAGCTGGCCAGTGATGAGTTGTTGAATTGATTTTTATAGCTTCTTGATGATTCCTTTCTTAACGTATTTCTATCTCGCTCTTACAATTATGCAATCAACGCGAAGTGTGAGGAATGAGATGACGATTGCCTGATGCCCAAGATGAATTATTGAATGGAATCGAGACTACACTCAAAGCAAGAGATTGCGATTGTGAGTGAATGTGAGTGCGAATGTGAATGGTGAATGGTAAATGTAAATGTGGAAATGAATGTGAATGATTGCCAGCGATTTGAATTGTAGAATGTGCATTCGAGTGGCTGAATTGTGCGATTGAAAATTTGCTATACTTGCTGCTTTTGCAAACAAATTTCCACTTACGTGCCACGCCCCTGCTACGCCTCAGCCAATTCCCTACTGGGGCTGGAGGGTTAGGTCTAACAGGATGTGAGAATGTCCATAAATATGGGACATGAGCCTGCGGCGTTGATGCTTTCTATTCGCTTTGATTTTGATTTGCTTGATTTGCCTTCTTGACTGTCCAAAGAACGAAAAAAAGTCGAAACGAAAAACGAAATAATTTTATTTGTTTTTTGTTGTCGTTGTTGTTGTTTTACTTCTTTTTGTTGTATTTTTGTTTGCACGTAATTGTTCCTGTTTGTGTTTTTGTGTCCCCGTCTCTCCCTCTCTTCCTCTTTGTCTCTGTCTTTGCCTGCCTGGATGATGATGATGACAGGTCCCCGGGCATATGTACAAGGGCAGTGGACAAGGCACTTCAAATGCCTTTGCTTCGCTCGTGCATGAATACCAGACGACCCCCCTTCCAAATATATCTCTTCTTCCCTTGTTTTATTTGAGGACATTGCGTATACGACGCGTTGTCGCTCTCGTTGTCCTGCGACTAAAGTCAAATAAGAAAACTAATTCTATTGCCCAACGGCGGCTGCAGGTGGCCAAAAAGCAAAAAAAAAAGACAGAAAAGAAAAAGAAATAAATACCAACTTTCAAAATAATCATGGAAGGACACTGTCAGTGAGTGAATGACTATGGGATACCTCTTAATAAATTCTAAGTTGATTGTCAAGCATTTTAAATGCTGAATTTGGTGGGGCTTTAGCTTTTAATCTAAATATAAAAAGTGATTTGTCTAGAAATTATTGTTTATAAGATTTAAAACACGTTTATTGCCATTAAAAAAAGGTAAAATAAATTTAATGTGTAACATTTAATTGTTATATTGTAACCTCTGATATTTTGGTGGCCACCATTCTATCATGTCGAACATAACCTACCAGTAACGGGTATAAAGAAGAATGTCTCGAATGGCCCTGCCTATTAAATTGCCCCTGTTTTTGATTTATGGCTGCCATTGAACTTGCTGCTGCTCTTTTCCATTGTATGCTTTTTGTTTTGACACTGGCCAATTTGTAAGTTTATTTGCTTATACGGCCCCAATACACCCACACACACACACAGAGCAACACACAGACCAACATACATATACATTGAAATTTTCTTATGCCCTGGACATTTAACCCCGTAGCAAGAAGGACAAGAAGTACAAAAACAAAAAGTATAACCACACAAACAATATTCATTGAAAACTAATGATGTGGAAAATAGAAAAATTGCCTGCAGTTAGCTGCTTTGTAGAGAGCAGAGAAAAAAAATCAAAATAAGTTAAAGACATAAGTAGAAGTGGCAAGATGGCAGACTCTAGTATGTATAAAATTGAGCTTATAACCGAAGTTTCAGTTACAATCTGCAGTGAACTTCTTACTTTATAACTTACTCGTTCATTCACTTCTTACTCACTACATTTTGTTTCAAGTCTCCAACACTCTGTTTCTCAGTTGGTCTCTAGTTTTATGTCTCTGTTTCTTTCTTAGCTAAGAGCTACTTATAGTTAGTTGTTGACTTTAAGAGTGCAAATAAATTGAAGTTAAACGCAATTGTTGACATGGTTTTGCAATTTTTTTTCTCTCTTTTTAAAACACACGATTTACTACTTCAAGTGTGACTGAGCTGAGCGTTGGAAAGGTGATTTAACAGTACTTTTTTTTCTTTCAAGGGATCTTATTCAAATAAAAACAAAACTCAAATTTACTTAAAGAATTTATTTATTTAAAATAACAACAGCTAAAACACAAATTAAAATTATCCACTGAAATAATCTAATAAATAAATAACTAAATAAATATAAAACTGCAAAATTAATTTAGGGACAGATTTAAAATAGTACCTTCTTTAAATTTAGTATATAAAATCTGTTCGGTTTAGAGTATTTTCGGCACAAATCATTCTTGAAATTCATTTCGGCGTGCTAGCGAAAAAGCCATTCAGTTTTTTTAGTTCTATATTGAGAGCAAGTATAAAAAACTGCTTGGCAATTTGGTACTTGATGTTTGAACATTAGGCATAAAGTGTTTGCTCTTTCCAAAAAAAAAAAAAAAAAAAAAAAAAAAAATGGGAAAATTGGGAAATGAAAAAATAAACAAAACTTCAGTCAATGTGCCTCGACACGATTCAGTTGCTGATTGATTTTTAAATGTGCGTAATCAATAAAATAAAAGAGAGAGATACAACGATCGAAACGAACTGAATTGAAGTGAACGCGTCGTATACTTAATGTGCCTCATATACACACTCGCACTCGCACACACACACACACACACACACACACACTTACATACTAATAGTGACGTCAAATGAAATGAAAATTGAAATAAATAAATAAACAAAAGAACAGATATTGATCAGCTTAAAACCACTAGTTGCTGGCAATTGGCACATAAATATTTGAATTCTAATAACGCCACAGGCGATGGAAATCATTCTAGTCTCCCTATAAATATAATCGTTTATAAGAGCACACACTCACACGCACACTCACACTCACAACATTGTTATGGGGTACTTAAGCTAATTTCTGTCTAGTGGGTCATAAGTGGTTTTACCATCTTGACCAAACCACTGGCCAGATTTTCTGTTGCCACAAACGCTGACTGAACACTTCCTTTTCTTTATTTTATTTTTATTTATTTACTTTTTTTTTTTTGGCTCTTGCGTACGAGTATTCACTTTATTCTCCATTTGGGTATACAATTTATCTCGTAAAATAATCAATTTTCATTCAATTCATATCCAATTTGTTGCAACTGTCAATGTGAATATATGTTTGCACTCAGCTAAGAATAGCTCTTTGTTTGTCCAATTCAATCTGCAGGACAAGATAACTTGTTTCCTTTTTTGGCTTTACTAAATTCTACAGATGTTTAATGATGTTGACTTCCTTTGTAAACAATTTTTGGCTTAAAAAAATTGGCCAATTAAACTAAAATTGAGGTTAAATTAAGTTCTTTTTTTCACAACGTTATTTTTCTAGAGTTAAAGAGTATTAACTAGTCGGTAATCAGTTGGTTTTGGCGGAAAACATTTTATCAGCTTGTTCCCATTTGACGTTTACTTAATGCAGTTAGTATAATCAAAGTTAAAGCGCTTATCAGATTATGTTCAACTAATCAATGATCAATTTATTTATCTGCTTAATAATTATGTTATTGCCTATATATCGAGAGCTTATCTTATCTAAAAAAAAAAAAAAAATAGAATATTTACTGTCGTTGCTGAACACTCAAATCTTGATTCAATTTATTACCCCGTATAAATAAAATTAAATAAATAGAATAAATATTTGACTATTCAACACAAATGAGTGGCTTTATTTTTATAGAATATCTGATTTTCACTTTGTTGCTGTTTTATTATTAAATAAATTGATTACAAAGTAATTAAAAAGTGCACATAAAAGAGCATTCAAGCAATCAACTGTTTGAATTGCAACATTAAATATTAACACAAGTTCAAAATCATAAAGAGCACTCAAACATACACTCACCGAGTAGTGGAGTAGTAGAGTACACTCATACACTCGTCAAAGTTTTCAACTTTAGCAAAATTTATCGACGAGCTTAGCAATTTGTCGCATTATTAGAAATTAACAACTTTTTAAGAAGTTCGGACACTGCCCTTGATCCTGGTCCCCCACTTTCCCACTCTACCACTCCACCACTCCCCCATGCCTCCAATATCTCATTATTTTTCTACTTAAACTTACAGTAGGTCTATTTAATTGATAGTTAAGTCACTTTATTCGCTTCTTTCACATAAAATTCCTGTGGATAACAACTTGAAATGAAAGTAATTTAATTTAACCTTGACATCGAGTTAGGAAAAGACTTGGTTAAGTGCGTGAAAGTGTCAGGAGTGGATCAAGTTATGCTTTTGGCTTCCATTAGAGTTGTAAAGCTGCTTAGATAGAAACTGTAATCTGTTTGCAGACATGTGTTCTTTAAACCTTACCTGAATACACTTAAAAAAATATAGAAAAGTTTCAAAAATAATTTAGTTTCAAGATGTGAGCAACTTTGGTTAGTGCATGAACTGCGTCGTTTGGTTACGTAGGAATTATTATTATGGTAAAATTAATAGATGTAACAATTTCTATTTGAATATAAGTGCATTAGTTTTTATCAGTGTACATGCAAAGCTGCCAATCCGTGTGTATCTTGGGCCCATTTGCAAGTTTGCTGCAGTTTGTTTGCCTCAAAAGAGTGAAAAAATGTCTACAGTAAAGATTGTGAGACCATTTGGCAGGCATTTAAAAAATTGGTGTAGGCTAAACGAGCAAAAAATACAAAGAAGCAAAAGAGGAAAAAAGTAGAAAGTAGTGAAAAGGCGAATGAAAATAGGAAAATCGGAAAATATGCGGAACATCTGCCGTAATCCGTAAGCAGTGCAAAAGCGAGACAACCTTTTAAGCCTCAAAACTGACATGCACTCAAAGCAGACCATCAACGACAAACCTCATGCCTTGTACTCCGTACCCTACTACATAGTTCATACCACATGCCACATGCCACATACCGCATGCCACATACCACACTTTTTTCCTCATGCCGCGCAACTGGGATCCCTTTGGCTTACTAGCTCAATAAATTGCATGAAAAGCAGCGCTATGGGCACGGGCGTGGCATTGAGAGCCACTTGACAAAACTTGAGAGTGCGTTGGCTTGTGGCAGAGCCAAGCAGACAGTGCCACAGACACACAGACACATTGAGAGCGACACTTCAGTGGCAACGATTTGCCATCAGTTGCTTTACTCTGATTTTTTAGCTCAGCAAACAATGTGTAAAATGAGCTTATAAAATTGTGATAATGTTACTAAAGAGAAGTAGAACGCATGGCACGCTTGAGTTCTTAAAATTCTATTATTCTAGTTATTTAAACATGGCTAAATTAACTAGCAAGTGAGTTGAAAAACATTTTTTAAAATATACATTTTTTTGTGAGTTTATCAAAAACCATTTTTGGACAGGTACTGGTACCTCAAGCAGTCAAGTACTCCGAGTCTGGTGTAACTACTTGATTTTTTTTTTTTTTGTCCTCTTTTACCTATCACCTCGTAATGTATCGCTGCTGCTTTCACCGTTGCCTCCGCCAACTCTCGCTTTTAGTTTTTCTTCTTATTTTTGTGAGAGTGGGGAAAATTGTAAGCAACTGTTGCCTGGCGTTGACGGCTTCATTGCACCTGAATAGTTCGGCGTGCAATGCGTTTTTCGATTTAACGAGCTGCTTGAATCTCTATGAATGTGTTTGGGGCGTATGCGTAATGTTGATTACATTTTGCACACCACGCGACGTATGCGCAATTTTAATTACTATATGCAACAAATTCCAAAGACGATAGCAAACAGACACACTTACACACGCACACACACAGAGACACTTACACACACTTGCCCATACACAAAGCGACACTACCCCCAATTTCATTGCACTAACTAAAAATATATATCTTCTGAAAATATCCGCTTCATCTGGCAAACAAGAAACAAATTTCTCTTTGAGAATTTTTCTTAAAAATTTTATCTTCAATTGGTTTAACTTGCAAAGGATTTTATCTATTGATTTAATTTTCGTGGCTCCATTGAAACTAATTCCTTTCGTTGCCGAAGCATTAAATTCAACGAGATTTTGTTTTAAAAAATTATTTTATTTATTTATTATTAAATGTATGAGAACTGAACTAACCAAATAGAGCAATAGTTTTCTTTATAATATTTATGCGAGACGTTTATAAATTTTCAAAATTTTTATTTTGAGCAAATATCATATTTTTATATAAGTTGTGACCAAAGTAAGCAATAGTTTTCTTTATAATATTTAAGCAAGTCGTTTATAAATTTTTAAAATTTTCAAAAATTCAATAAATGAAATTTCTTTCAAACTACAAGTAAAAGCAATCAGACTTATATGTTTGTCAAATGAAAATCATAGAAAGTTCTCATAAAGTTATACGACTTGGTTGCTTTTCGAAGTGGCACAAAATGCACCACATAAAGGAGAAAGTATGATGACACAACGGGAAGCCACAGACGACGCAGCAGACAACAGACAGCAGACAGCAGACAAGAGACGACAGACACTTTACTAATAGTGTTGCAAGTTTATTATATTTAAAAGATGACGCCATTGTCTATAGAAGCTTGCATGCTTGAGGTAACACACAACACTGCATACTACGTACTAAGCATTGCATAGTACATATACTTACTTAGTTTGCAGAGGCGGAAGCTTAGTCGTTGAACAGCGATTATTACTGCAACACTTTCAGCATTTTCCTTTTCCTTTTAGAAACTGCTGTTGTTGCAGCTGCTATGTGTGCATTCGAGTCGCAACTTCTGTACTTTCTTAGCTGCTAAATTCTTGGTAAATTTGATGGTCATTATGCAAACGTACCTATTATCTTACATAAGCGTGTTTCAAACATCTGATTAATGCCCTTGAACAACAATATTATTTTACAAATGTGAAGGTTGTGATGGAATATTTAATATCATTCTATTTGTAAACTATGCAGGCGTTGAAAAATAATGCATTCCAGGTAGAAGGAGCGTGGGCAACATGAAGTTTTTTCACATTTATTTATATATATTGAATCTATGAAAGTAGAAAATGAGATTACGCCTTCTCGTCATGTAGATCAAGTTTATTTGAAACTAAAATTATCTTTCTCTACTAAATTTTAAATGAATTATAAGAGAAAATTGTTGGCTTTTGTGTTTCAGTATTTTGTTTCACGCTCTTCCCTTTTATTGTTAACTGAATTCACTCATTTCTGCATACGATAATTACAAAATTACCTGAAATTGGCCTTGAGTTACATTATTTCGTTTCCATTACCCATTTCTATACATTGAGTAATGTATTTTACTTTAACTTTCATTGTTATATTTCCATTGTTTCAATTCTATTGTTACTCCATATCGATTATTACTTTCATTTCGTCTAAAACTAGCTAATTAGCCAGCTTAGTTTTTAATATGATCTAAGCCAAGTTTCCCTTTTAACTTGTTTTTTGGTTCGACTATTAAAGTTGTGCCCCCATGAGAATTAATGTGGCGAATATATAACAAACGGAGAAAAAAAATGAAAGCGACTTAAGCTCCATCTTAACACCAAAACCACAAAATAATAACACCAAAAAAAAAAAAAAAACATGGACGAAAAGTTTTCCTTTCTTTGGCAGAAAAGTTTTATGCTACATACAAGTACTTGGAACTTATTAAGGAGTTGGCGGTGAAAAACTTTGATGTTCCTTGTGGGATATGGACTGTGGAAATGTTGGGATGGATAATGTGCGAGAATGTGGGCGTTTATTTGCGTGGCTTCAGAGTTTGAATATTTGTTTGCATTTTAGCTACAAAAAAAAAAAAGTTTAATTTATTGCTGTGCTACAATTCGAACACAATGCAAGTGCTCAAAGCAAATTTTAAGACTCTTGCAAATGAAATTTAATACGCTGCATATTGTATTGCTTCCTTCATAATTGTGCGAATTTTTGGTAATTTCATTTAGGCTCTAAATTAACCACTTGGATTTAATTTCATTTCAATCAAATATTTTACAAACAGCTTTCAAAAGAGGTAAAGTTTAATTATGATATTAATTCGGCTAATAAATTTATTGCGGATTTAAAGAAATATTCTTTGACGTAAATGCTTTATGCATGTGTTTTAGTAAATTGTTTTTCCTTAAATCTAAATAAAAATCAATTTATTCACATACTACAAAACTGAGTTAATAAATTTGAAGAAATAAGACAAACTAAAATTACATTTTTGTTGGGTTGTTATAATGTTTATTTCCCTATCATAATCCCCATCAAAGTGGTTTATAAATTTATGCAGATAATTTACTTATTTTGCTTAAGGGATTTCCTCAATTATTCAGTGTCCTTACATACATATATTAAACAACAAATCAGGTCAACTAGTTTGATAACTAAAATATGAGCCCAAAGTAATAACAAAACACACACACACACACACACACATATACACATACATACATACATACATACATACATACATAAATAAAACCAGTTTTATTCATAATGCAAATATGATGCAAACTTTTCAGCCAATTTGGCAATTGTCAATGTTTTTTCTAGAGTTTTTCAAACAAACTGAATTCCCTTGTGTGTCAGCATCTCATTTTGTAGACCCTGTAAGCAAAATGATAACAGGGACGTATTAGGCTTGTCAAATAACATGTATGTGCAAAACGGGATGAAGAAGTGTTACCCGATTCCAAAATATAATACATCAAATTTGGTGACTATAACTAAAAGGTGTTGATATGCTCATATATCGATTATTCCAGCAAAAGTACGGGGTCTTTTAGAGTCGACTCTTTAAATTTTATTGTTTTCTTTGAGTTTTGATTGTCTTTTTTAATAAATTTTTGTTTGCATGTGTGTGTGTGTGTGTGTGTGTGTGTGTGTGTGTGTGTGTGTGTGTGTGTGTGTGTGTTTGAGTAAATTGTGCATAGCAGTTCATTATAATATAATGAAGTTGACTCCGAGTCTGATGACACTGACAATTTCATAGTTTTGACAGCTAAAACTTTTCTCCACTCGCTTTAAAAAACATAAATTTTCATTGGTTTCCAATTCGATCATATTTGGAGAAAAAAACAATTTTGTTGATAATGACAAATTTTAAATATTAAAAAACTCCAAAATCAAATGTTATTGATTACTGTCAATATCTTAACTTGAGACTGCTTGAGTTATTCTAGTCGGTCTTGTTTGTGTTAAGTCTGATATTATTGTGGACCTTTTTAGTCTCGTTGCTCGAATTCGTGGAAATCTATTTAAAGTTTAATGTGGGTTGCATGCCATAAAATCTACCTTAAACAACAAGGAACCTAAGCTCCAATGGTATTTATTGTTTTTAGTTTTAGGTCGATTGAATTCAAGTTAAATGATAAAATGACAAAAAAGTACTTGGAAATTTTTGATTGGCCATCGATGGAACCCAAACAAGTTACTTCACTAAACACCAAAAAAAAGAATTTCCATAGCGATTGAACACATTTTTATATTAAACTTTTGCCAAAGTTCTTAAAATGTGCACCAAAAAAGAGCTTCCCATATCTAATCAACAAAGTGCTCATTTGAAAAGTAAACTTTCATACATATTTACTTTATACTATACTCCATACTCTATACATTTTAACTGCACTGCGACTGCGGATGACATGTCGTTTCCAGTGTGCAATGTGCGTTTAAAAAGCATGAAGTTCTTGGTAATTTGTGGCCAGAAGTGGTAAGTCAACTCTGCTTTCGACAGAAATATTTCCAGTTTAAGGTAAATATTAATAAAAGTTCCGCTTAAAAAGCCCTTGATGAAATTAGTGATAACTGTAGTTGACCAAAAGATAAAATGAAATAATTCCAACTTAAGGTAAATTTTAATACAAATTCAGCTTAAAAAGCCTTTGATGAAATTAATAGTAATTTTAGTTGACCAAAAGAGATAAATTGAAAAATAATTTTGATATTTTACTCTCGAACTTTACTTAAGTTTGGTAGTTGGTAGTAAGTAATAATATATAACTAAAAAAAAAAATGTTTATCCTTAAAAAAAATGTTTTTTAATAGCTTAGTAAAAAAATGCTTGAATTTGTATAAAAAATGTGCTTTAGATATTAAAAAAAAGCTTTTAATAAAAATTAAAATTCACTATATGATAAAAATTTGTTATTCAAGCATAGAACTTTTATAGGGTATTTGTTTGATTTACTTACTTAAGTATTTTTGATGATTTGTTGAGTGCATACAAATGACAAGAAAATTAGATTTGCTCTTATTTATTTTCTGGCTCAAGCCGTTGCAAGTAGCCATGATGTTGTTGGGCTCAGTTTCAACCAAAACTTATAGCAGAAGCTGTGTGTGGGTGTGCATATGCAGGCCATGTTATTTGGTACTTATATGTCGATAACAGCTACTACCATAAGAGCTACAAGACCAAGTATAATGGTCAGGGAACGTAACTGAAATGCTTCATTGCACTCAACTGTGCTGACCAGACAACAGCGTTTGCTGCCTGCCGAATAGTGAAAAAGACGCACCCACACACACACACACACACACACACACAGTTATACCCGCACCCACATCCGCACACCCACATGTATGCAAAAATATGCACAAAGGAGCATCCAGATTACTATTTTTGCGTGTGTGTGTATGTGTGTGTGTGTGTGTGAACCCGAGGCCACAACGGGCTAACGTCGTTTGACCACATGCACACAGGCCAGCAAACAAGTCTACCATATTTTTTTTTTTTTTTTTTTTTTTTAAGGTCATTGCAAAATTTTATTGGCCAAATGTAAAATGCCTTGGTAGGAATCCACTTGGATGGTCATGGCTTAAATCAAATTGTCCTGTTAAATGAATAAAGCATGTGAAGCGTATTCGAGTCGAGCTCTTAAATGCCATGAACAATTTTTGAATCCCTAAAGTATCGAGATGAATTTTTGAATGCATTTTTGAAAAACCTTTGAGTTTTCTGCTTTGCATCAGCAATTAATATTGATGGAAAGGGAAACTATTTTATTTGTTTTAACTAAAGATGAAAAACTCATCAAGCTTCCTCGATATTAATATTTAAAAAGGAAATGTTTTCATATAGTTTGTGTCTTAAAGTATTAAAAATTGAGTTACTATATAACCATATTGTTTTTGTTCCTATGTTAAGTTCCAGAATTCTGATTGATTTGCTCTTTGTACATATTAATTTTTTATGGCAAAGTTTTGGCTTCGGAAATGTTTCATTATTAGTATTCGCTTTGCATACAAATTATTAAGCACAAGTAATTTTTAAATTCTGAGAAATTTTTAGGACGTTCGGAAAAACCTTTTTTCTTGTCTACAACTAATTTTAATGTCTTAAAAATTATTAAAGGCGTTTGAGTGACTAAAGGTGTTAGTACATCTGTATTAATGTGTGCGTATGTGTGTGTGTGCGTGTGTGTGATATGTTTTATAAATTTAATTAAAACAAAATGCCGGAAACGAGTGAAGCACAGAGCTGGGGCTGACAAAACTTGTTTAACTGACTGGAAGACTGACATACAGATGGAGGGGAAAGCCGAGACATGTGGATAGACAAACAGACAGAAAGACAGACAGTCGGCAGGCAGCTGCCTCATATGCTTTTGAAAAAAAAAAATAAAAAGAAAAACAACAACAACGTTGGAGGAGCCAAGTTGTAGACAGACTCATACATATCAGAAAACTTTTACAAAAGGGTTTCCATATACCCATATATGATGAGTCTACGGAAATCTGTATGTTAAAAGGAAGAGCTATACGGAGATAGAGAGTGAGAGCGAGAGAGAGAGAGAGAGAGAGCTATAGCTCTGCTATTAAAAGGATTCTGGAAAAGTTTTGTTGTTCGCCAAAAACCGACAAAACTGACGGGTGAATAAAAAATAAATAAATAACTGGCGAATTTTTTTTTCTCTCTCTCTCTTTCTCACTCTCCCTTCCGTTTCTGGCTTGTCGCTTACGGCATTTTACACGAAAAAAAATGATGCCAAAAAAAATGAAGAAAAGGAAAAAAAAATTGGAGATTTGTAAATGTATATAGCTAGCATGTGGTTTCAAAAAGATAAGGCAGTGGAAAGGGCATCTAAAACGGGCTGTATAGCTCAGAATTAGGATTTAGCTCTCAACTTTATGCAGCTAATGTTGGAAATTTGTTAATTAAGCATCGTCCTTGCTCGTAAAGTGAGTGCAATTACATGGCCCAATGGCGTCCTAAGTAGCAAATCGTGTTGAGACCGAGGCCAAGATACTTTAATTTCGGTTTTGTTTTTCTTTCCTTTCCTTTCCTTTCGTTTCGTTTCGTTCAGTCATTTTTTCTGTTGCCCTGTTCGCACTGACTTAAAACCTAAAGTGGCTAAGAGAGAACAGTTTACATAAATTTGTGCATGTTACTGAGCAAATTAAAGTGTGTGACTTTCAGTTTACATTGACCAATAAAATGTATTTTTAGAACATTTATGATCACGAAATCTCTTGACAGTTGTTAAACACATTTTAGGGTATATTTATTGTGGCTTAAAACAAGAACAAGAACAAGTCAAACATAAAATAATTTTTTAGCTTAACATGAGCTACACGATGACGTCACGGATTATTTTTAAATAAACGCCTTGGCTAAATCTTATTTGTTGATTATCTTTAAAGTTTGTTATGCTTTTAAAATCTTTCAAAGTTTGTTTTAGAGTATTCAAACTCTTTTGATAGTGTTAGTAAACACTACCCAGTTCATTGAGGAAATATTTTGATTGTTCCAGGTGTGTTACTACTAAATTATTACAGTGCTAGTAGCCGTAGCGTTTATTTGTATGAATTAAAATATCGATTTGACCTGCATTCAAAATGACTTGTTGACAAGTTGTTGACCCAGAGCCCAGAACCCAGAGCTTTAACAGTCCCCAGTTGGATTGGGTACCGAATAACTGTTTCCACAGTCAGTTATTAATTTATAAAACTGAATTATTTATTTAGCGTTCTTGTTAAACTGTAACAGGCAGCAATAACAACAACAATAATCATAACAATTACAATAAAAACGAAATGAGGCCCACAAAAAGCCACAAACAAAACACACACAAACACACACAGCCTTTGTTTTCCAGTGGGTGTGAATGTGTATTTGGGTGTGAGTCTGTGTGTGTTAAAGTGAGAAAGTATGTGTGAGAGTGAGTAAGAGCGTTAGAAAGTCGTTGAGTTCATTTGATTGTTATTTGGTGCTGATTACTTCATTTCAACAATAACAAAAAAAAATCAACCGAGATAGAATTAAGAACATGAAACACGTGCTCACTTCACACAGTGCCTCTTATCAGTACCATTCACCAACTGCTCGTAGCGTTATCTCCTGCACCTGGGCATTGGGGGATGAGGAGAGTGCATACATAACCGCTTCGGCCACATCATCCGCTTGTAGAATCGTATCGCCCAGCTGTGTTTTAATGTCATCCGATATAATCTCTGTGGCCACCCAACCGGGGTTAATGCTCTATTCAAAATTAAAAGAATTTATTGATTAATTGTTAAAAGTATTTTAATAATACATTTGATTTACTGTACACTTATCTTGCTTTTGTTTTCATAGATTACTTTTTGATTTTACGATAATAGCTGTGATCACACTTAATGCATTTTCTGCTAGTTTTAACCAATAACTGATTTATTTTTGGTAAAATTATTAAACAAATTTATAAAAAATATTTTGGTGGAAAAGTTTTTAGCTAACTTTTAATGTAGTCAATAGATCTTCAGTTCCGTTATGGATCATCAGTATTTAACAGCTTTTTGAACTATATTTCCAGAGCTTATCTTATCATAAAATCATCAGATTATATTAAGCTTTTGATATGAGAACTATGATAAGACCAATGGAAAATTTCTAAGACAAATTATTGGAAAACTTGATCATGAAAGTTTTTCCTTAACTCATTGACTGCTTGATCGATCGGATTGATAGGGAATTTGAACTGTTTAGCTAATTTACCGATTATACTATATACTTTCAAACCCTATCCCAAGATCACCATTCATTTATACTTATTTCACAATATCTTACCGTTGTCTTGATCTTCAGTTTTTGTGTGATCAGCTCCTGTCTGCAAATCTCGTGCACGGCAGTCAAGGCAAATTTACTTGGCGTATACGCATTGAGGCTGGGATCTTCTGGTCCTGGATTGTAACCGGCTAAGCCGGCAGTGCTGTTAATGAAGAACAAATGTCCGGCCACTTGGCGACTTTTCATGCTTTTAGCTGCCAATTTGGTGCAATAGATGCTGCCCATTAAATTTGTTTGCAATATATCATTGATATCTTTGATGGGCATATCCAATAAATGACCCTCACGGACAATGCCGGCATTGTTGATAAGCACATCAATGCCACCCAACTTTTGTTCGATCCATTCGAAGGCGGTCTTCACTTGCGATTCGGCTGAGACATCACAGCTGTGCTGATAGAAACGTGCCTGCTGATCAGCGGGCAGAGATTGACGCAGTTGCTCCAAACGTTCGGTACGACGGGCTAGGCCAACGACCTGTAAACCAGCTGCTACCAATAATTTGGCACAAGCTGCTCCAATGCCCGAACTGGCTCCAGTCACAACTGCTACACGATTTTGCCAACGCTCCATTACACTCCACTCGCTAAATAATCCACAAATCAACTGAAACTGTCGCTCTTCGCTGGCTTCTCTTTCTAGCTGTTTTTATAGCAAACGCTTATCAATCGTTTATAGCTCTCTCGCGTGCAAGTTCTCTCTCTCTCTCTCTCTCTCTCTCTCTCTCTCTCTTTATGGCACAGTGATGAACGCGTGATTATTTTTTGCCTAGTAATTTTCAGATACATTTCTTTGCTTTATTTAACTTTTATTTTTTCACGCTGAATTTAAGCAGACAAAAATGAATAATTATATAAATCAAGTACTAAGCAAAATGTTAAAAAGTTTTTCGGATTAATTTTCTATTAGAAATATTTTTATTATATTTAATTCTTAATCTCGTGCTTTTTATTTACATTAAAAATATTATACGGCACTCGATGTCCAGTACCATAAACAATGATCCCTACATTAAGCGAAATCGCTGACGTTTTAGAATGACGTGTCGTTGAGCAATTTGCTCTTTGAATCGGAACAGACCACTGCAACAGCTGTTTTCCGCTAGGTTCATTGAGCCGATTCGGTTCGAGGGTTTGTTTATTTGTTATTTGCCTCTTGATTATTTACTTGCCCCTTCTTGTCTGTCTAGTGATAAGCCATTGGTCCAACAATAATGTGAACATTTCTTTAGCTGCCTCAACTTTTGCGCTTAGTTACAGAATATTTGATGTGAAATTCACATTGTGAATGTAAAGAATTTTTTGATTCCATTCACTAGAATCTTTGAACTCGGGAACGGATTAATTTTATTATTTTTGTCTGGTGTATTTCTAAATAATACTATTTTATTGGGTGCCTAAACAGCATTCTTATCTTAATAAAGACTCTATGAACTTTAAAACTAGATTAACTGGACACATGATTTTTTTTATACTCTCTGCAAGAGTATAAGGGGTTTGTAAAAAGTATATAACTGGTAGAAGGAGGCGTGGCAGACCCTCTAGGTGAGGCAAAAGTAATCACCCTATTGGAAAGCGCTATAACTTTTGCAAAAGTGTCAGTTTGGATTTGACATTTGTGAAGTTAACAAGCCAGGAATCGGTTAACTCCAAAAAAATGCGAAATAATATTCTTAAGGAAGCATTTCCAGGTCGCCTAATCACTCCTTTTGGTGATTTGCACTGGCCGACCAGATCACCCGATTTCACTGCTTTGGATTTTTTTTAATGGGGCCCTTAATAAAAATATTCGCCAGGAATGCGAGAACCTGTCACCCGAAGTTCTGTCAAGAGTGATGGAAAATTCCATTGCATGTGTGGCGACAGCGCTGCCCATGTACGCTGGCCGTGCCGGTCAATGATACTATATATTTATTATTTGTATATATGTACTTACATATAATGTCAAACGAATATGTATGTGTATACATACAAACAGATGTTTTTGTATCAACGTGTTTTTTACTGCAAGTACTATTCATTGTAAAACCCCAAACAGTTCTTTTTTAGAGATGCTTGCTCACGCTAGTAGACTTAAAACAAGAAAAATGCTATAGTCGACTAAAGTTTTTCATATTATTCCCGATTTTTTCCATGGCCATAATATAGTAGTCCGATTTCGATCAAAGTTGGCCATTACAATTACAACGTGCCATAAACATTTTATGTAAATTTGGTTTAGTTACCGTAGTCAACAAAACAGCTACATCCATTCTTTTCTTACCGACTATTATGTACAGAGCTGGCATAGAAATTGGTGTTCTCTAATACAAGTGCCACCACTAATTGAAAGCAAACATTTATTTTTGACTGCGAGGGTATAACACCTTTGGCGTGCCAAAGATAACCTTTCTTTCTAGGTTTTTCTTCATCTGTTTTTAGTTTATTTTCTGCTCAGTCTAGTTTTTGTAATTCTTCTCTTAGACCCCGTATTCAAAAAGAGTACAGCGGTCTATTTGGTTTGTCAGAACCGAAATGCGCGTAACAATGACTATAAGTGACTATAAGAGACACCAAATCTGAAATGAAAGTCCGTCTACTTCGCGAGCATCTCAAGTTTATTTCAAGTTTGTGCCCGCCCCCCTTCGGCTCCCGGAAATTGTGAAAAACCATTTACAAAACACCATAACTTAACAAGTGTGAAAGGCTACAGTCGACCATTATTGCTATCCTCACCAAGTTTGGTCCGGATCGGAAAACTATAGCCTATAGCTCTAGCATGATACAAGCATATGACAAATCGGTCAAAAAATGAATTTTTTTTTTTGGTAAAATGCGGTCTTTTTCAGTCGGCTCGCTTGACTGTAGCATTTCTTACTTGTTTCTTTCTGGATCTACTGTTAAATTTATATAATCTAATCAAACTTAAATTGGTTTCAATTATGCTAATGATTAAGTTTATTTGGGATTCTGGTACCGTTTTCACTCACGCTGATGGTATAAAAGACGATCAATTGGCCAGCAGAATTCAGTGTGTTATTTAAACTAGACAAAATGCGTTTCTTTGTGGCTGCAGTTAGTCTCGGACTATGTTTGGTTCGTATATTAAAATATTCTTACATAATTTGGATTTGTCCTACTTCCAAAAATTCTGCCTACAGATCCTTGTGGGCGCTGTCCCTGTCCCGAATCTCAGGAAGGACTTAAAGACCTTGGTTCATGATACAAGCATTTTGTTCAAAAGGGAAGCAGTTAGTAGGGCTATGAAAATTACCAAATCGATAATAGACAGCAGAGTTTTAAATCAGATGGAACATGACGAGTGGCAACACTTTTACGATCACTGGCACTCTCGCGGTGAAGGATGGTTCTTTGATAAAGTCGAATTAGAGAAGTTTTCGAAGGATTCAAAACGGCTAAAGCAATTCATAACAATGTTACAGACTAAGGAAGACTTGGATTTTACCGAGAGTCAATTAAATGAAATGGAAGAAATTGTAATCTCTTGGGAAAATATTAAAGCTAATTTCAATGATCAAATAACCCAGTTTACAGTTAAGGTTTCCAAACTGATAGGGGATGCCAAGGAAGCTGGAAATACTGACGAAGATATCGATAAAGCTTTTGATAAGCTTGTAAATAGCGGTGACAAATTGGAAGGCTTTTCAGAGTTTGCAAAGTTTTTGGAATAAATCGACTCGAATTCGGTTAGTTCAAAACTATAATCAGAAAGAACTCAAGAAATAAATAAAGTAAAATGTCAAGAAAGAAACCATGTTTGTTATCATTTTTTTGAATGAACATTTTGTTCAGTGATAAGACTTGACCATACCTGAAGAGGGTTTTGGGTGTAGCATCATATTTCAGCTTAATCCTCAGACCAGTTTTGGACATTCTCAACACATTATGTTAAACCCTTTTCCGTCCTTTCTCTTTAGGAATTTAAACACCAAAACTATGATGGCCAAAGTCCCTTTGTTTTGTGGTTTATTTCATAAAGTTTTACACAAAAAACATACTGTGTTCAACCACAAACGTGTGAATCAAATGAATGGAATTCATTAAAGCGTTTTTGCAACATAAAAACTGAATGAAAATTCCCTTTGAAATGCATGAAAACATTTTGTGTATTTCGCTTTAAAAAAATAAAATAAAGTTGTGACCGCAGTTAAACTGCGGTTTTAAGGTCTACTATTAAATTAGCTGCTTGGCAAATGGGTTAATAAGCGTGCCAGCGATATAAACAGCAAACCAAATACATTCACGTGCACATGTGTAGATATGTTGGTGTGTGTGTGTGTGTGTGTGGTGTGGGGGGGGGTGTGAGTGTTTAAACTTGTGGGCTTTCTGTTGTAACATACTTCTATATGCAGGCATACTTATATGGGCCATTAAAAAAGTCAACATGCAGTGCCAGTTAAACGGTGCCCCGAACAACTACACACGCAAACACACATACACATACACATACACATGTGACAATACCTATACCAATGCATATGCTGCAAAAGGATCTGCTTTATCACCGTCACCGTCATCGTTGTTGTCGTTTTCGTTCTTCGTTCTTCGTTTTTTTATTGTGTTTTTTTTTTGTCGCTCATTTTTTTTATGGAACGCTCGTAACATTCAAGAGATGCTTAAATGGGAAACAATAAAATCTGGATGAGTGTAGAGCTAAGAAGTGAGTGGAAAGGATAGAAAGAGAGAGGAGTGGTCTGTGTAGATTTAGGGCTAAAATGGGTGCAACTTCACAAGAGTCTTAACGAGTCAAGTTCCTCACTTTGCTCCCTATTTTTTTATCGCACTCTGACTGCAGTTGTGGCAAGTTATTGTTAGTGCTGCAACATGTTGCAAGCATGTGAGTAAGTGTTTTGTGGCCATGTTCATCAAATCACGACCATCACTTTGCGGCACTTTATCATGCAATTACAAGTGCAAAACGTTGCCGGGTTGGACACTTAAAAGTTGAAATGAGACACGCATTTATTTATGGCCAGAATTGTTACTCACAACAACAATAACAAATGACAGAACCAACAAACGGCAATAACAATAGCAAACAGGGCGACAACGACAACGAAAAAGACAACAAAAAAAATGTCAAATTCAATGTCGATATACAAATTGCTACAATTTCGCATCATCAAGTTGGCAATCTGATTGACACTTCCAATGCTCCTGGCAGCATTTTTTCTATACTCACATATATACACTGCTAAAAAAAAGATTGACCATTCAAAATGTAAACTTAAAACTGTGATTTAATCAATCAAACTTCTTAAAAAGTAGCAATCAATGCTGTGTTTTCAACAAAATATAAATAGAAAATTATTCATTTTGATTTGGTATTTTGAAAATAAAATTATTTTAATTTATACGACAAAAAAGAAACCAAATAACTTCTTAATTTTTAATAAAATGAACCATTTGTGCATTTACAACTTCAGAAACTTTTAATTAAAAAAGTTATCGGTATATTTGGATCGCATATTTGGTATTCAAAGAACTACTCTTAGTTTGTAGCAGTGTATACACATTTTGTTCTTCATTTAGTTTGGCGTCTGCTGCAGGATTCTCGATAAGAGGGATACCAAAATGCGTTTTGCTAAGCTTGTCTCATCAATAATTTGACGGCAATTTCTGTAGCATCTCATATTGATGCATGGCAATTTGTATAGATTTTCTAGCCATTCACATTGATGACAACCCGCTTCTATGTTCCCCCTACCAATATTTACTACTCAAGAGGGTATGAACTGTAGACTTTACTATATATATATATATACATAGATATGGATATTCCATAGTACCTGCCTATATGCTATCGATGCCTTGGGCCATTGGCAACATTGTCTTTTTTTTGTTTTTTTTTCTCTTTTCTTTTTTGCTTTTTTTCTATTTTCTTGGCATCGACTTCAATGTATTCTCGTCTGTGCTGCTAAACGTGTCAATAGACCTGTACTTAAATATGCGACCCTCTGCACTCATTGCTCCTATGAAATTTAACAAGAACAAAATTTGAGGGCAGAATAATATTTGCCTTTAGCTGTATTTATAAGTAAAGAAATTGAGCTAAGCTCGAGCTGGTCTCTTTTATTATTATTTTGATTGTATTTTACCATATTTTAATCTATTTGGTCTTAATTTATTTCGATGATACACACAACAACACACATGCTTTGGTAAAAGACAGAAAAAAATTGTAGCTGAAAATAGAAGAGAAATATTTTGATAGCAAAATAAGAGTTCAAGTGCATAGACTGAGTTCAGATGGGGCAAAAGTGCTGAGCTTAAAGACTTAAAAACTGAAAAGCACACTCTATTAATTTTTAAAAAATGTATTTTAGAACTGGCAATACTTTAATTAAAGTATTGCATTTAATTCTAGAGATTATTTCTATTTTTATATTTATTTAACTGTAATTTTGAGCATAGTTGTAAGGTCATTTAATAAAATAAGCCAATTAAAATTGCAATTAGAAATTATTTTATTTGATTTTTGTTGTAAAAACACAAACAATTCATTTGAAATAAACTTATTGAATAATTCAGCAAATTTTGCATTAGCAAACATTGTTAAATTTCTTTGTAATCAATTAATTAGACTTTCCAAGGATAAATGCAAAAAGTTTCAATTTGCCACCAATCAAGGGTACAAAAATTTCAATAGAAATTATTTTTTTGAAAATTGTAGGTCAATAGAAGTAGGCAGAACTATGGAATAATCAAAGGTTTTGTTTTCTCTGACAATAGTCGTAAATTGAGTGTGTGTGTGTATGTGTTTGTAGGTGTAGGTATAGGTGTGTAAATGTAGGTGTCACTGAAAAAATCTGCATAAATTAACTGCGGGTTGAGTTTTGTGTATGTGAAAGTTGAAAACTGATTTGGAATGCAGAACACAATTGAAAGGCTTGTGGCTTTGGTGACCCGCATAAACAAAAACAAACACACACACCCACACACATATGTGAAGATAAGCCTATGCGTGTACTGTTAGACATTATCTTAGCATCTGCGTGGGCTTATTGGTGTGTGTGTGTGTTTTTCGGTTTACAGCTGTTTGTCAACTGTCAAAACAACTAGAACAATTCACAATTAAAATCACTTGTCTGTTTGCTTCGTGTTCGTTTGAATATCAAATATTTCCGACACTTTGTGCTTAGTTTTCAATATATTGTCTATCAGAGCAACTGCTCATCCTTTTGATATTATTTACTCTGATTTAACTACATCCTTTCTGTGCCTGAGCACATATTCTTGGCTCATTTGACTGCTCAAAATGTCATTAACAACAATTTGTTGTCGCTTAGCTTCGCTCATTGGTTGCCATCATCAAAGTCCTTTTGCGTTTCGGCATTCCGAATTAAATTTTGCCACTGAACGTAATAGATGCCAATGCCAATGAGAATGGCGATGACGATGAGAATGGCGGTGACGATGACATGGCTTTAACGATTATTCCCATCAACATGAAGAAGAAAGATGAAGACAGAGACAACAACAACGAAAACGACAATGAGAATGAGAATGACAACGACAAAGAAGTGTTAGAAATGAAATGAACGAAAAGACAAAATGTCTCAGCAATGTATATGTATGTGTATGCATTATCCAGCAATGACACTAAGATCCCAGCTAACGCATCCAGACAATGCGCTGACATCTGCAAACTGAATGGCAATGGAATAAAAGATTTCAACTTGGACTTAAACTTGGCGTGAACAGAAAGTAAATAACTATATATGTATATATAGATAATGAGACGTAATTAATAAATGAATTTCATTTAAATAAGCTAAAGTTCAGCTACTAGTTTACCCAAGTTGAATCAGCTTAGTTCAGCACCACTTTAATTTGGATAAAAGCTCTTGTATCAATCAACTGTTAGGGGAATAAAAGCGCTTACTTAACTGGGTACTTATTTTGTTGCGAAACTTTGGTAAATTTCTTTAAAAGAATTATAATTAATACCCTTTCATTTTATGAGAAAAAAGTTTTGATACGAGTACATATGTATCTGTTACCATCTAAAGATCGATATATTTTGAAAAGTTGAATTTGTTAAAACCAAATTTGTATTTTTTCACAATTGAATTCTCTTTATTATATTTAATTGAATTTTTTGTTGCATACTTATATGTTCTCAGATTTCACCATATAAGTATGCAATGAAAAAGTTTCTCTAAACTTAAATAGTGGCTTTTTCTCACTTTGCCAGTTCAACTTGTACATTTAATCTTTGCAGTTTCCAGAGAAAGACACTTTATTGACTTGTTGGTTTCTCTTTTAGAATTATCTGTCAATTTGCATAGACATCAATTTAGCAGTTGTCCATTAATAGTTTTCCTTGGAATCAGCTCAGTTTTCTCTATCCATTCTCATGGTTACTATCCATTTGCAGGTTGTTTTTGTTTCCTCAGATAGTTAGGGCTTACAATGTTTGAATTTGCAGTTTTGCAAAGCACACACAAATGGCAATTAAGGGCGATGAATGAGCGGAACTGGGAGTTGGAGTGATGGGAGAATTTTGGTGTGGGGCGGGTCACAGGAAGTATTTAAAGCGTGCAAGAGCGTAAAGAAAGCCAGTTATAAAGCAGGTAAGTAACAACAACAGAAAAGCAACTGAAAAAGCCACACATAAAAGTGGCAACAAATTTTTAAAAAGCCACGCGTAACTGTATTTTACCCTCCACATTTTCTTCTTCTTTTTTTTTTTGCCTGTTTTCCCCAATCTCTTTCGTTTCTGCTCGCTCTCTTTTCTCGGAGTGCTTACAATACATTGTGGCAGCTTGAGGGATTGATGGCGAATAATGCCTGTGTGGCGGCTGTGAAAAGGCAGCATGATGAGAACGTGTGTTACTGTTGTTACTTTTCTTTGGTTCTTTTACCATTTGTTACGCATACAAAACGGGGCCATCATTTGGTGCTTTAGTTTACAGGATCTATAAAATTATCACAAATGAGACACAAACAACGCAACAATGTAACAATGTAAACCGTTAATGTCACTTCCTCTTGCTCACTTCTTTACCTCTTTTCCTTTCTCTCTCTTTCACTCTCTCACCCCCTATTGCCGCAAATTTGCTGACCAGTGTAATGAAGCAAAATGAAAGCCAATAATAACAGCATATCGCTTTCACTGGATGAGCATCACATAAATGTATATTTACCCTGTCTGTCGTTTTTAATGCTGGTTTTTCTGCTCTTTTATTTTGGCATTGTTGCTTTTGTTGTTGTTGCTGTTTAACTGGCATAATTTACCGAATAAATAATGTTCATAATTTGAATGCAAGGGGAATAAATAAAAACGTTGCCCAGATTTACTTTTTTAATTTGGAAAGTTATTCAAATGCAATAATTTATTTAAGCTAATTAGCTTGTTAACTAATTTATTAAATTTTAGCTAGAACTCATTTAAAATTTATAAAAGTGAAGGATAAATTTAAATGTTCTTGTTTTTAAAAAAGAAACAAGACAATCGCTTTAGTTTTATATTATTTTATAGTCTTCATAATATTAATTTCTATTTATTAATTTTGGCACTTTAACTTTTAATTTATATCTTTTTTTCACTTCTACTATTGTTATTAAACAGCAAGCACTTACTTAAATATATTGACTTACATAATTCAAATATTTTTTGAATATAATGCATTTCACATAGTGAATTTTTTAATTATGTAAACTAATTCATTCAAATGAAGATTTGTCTTGAAAGTCAGCATTAAATATGTGAAAAGTAAAAAGCAAAATTTTTATTAAGAATAAATTACAAACAGAACATTTTATAAGATTAAATTGAACTTATGCAACTAGTGACGAAACAACAATATTTTGTTATTAGAAAATACCATCAGAATGTATATAAATATGAAACTAAAACTCATTTCATTTACATGCTTCCAATAATAATGCAAATAATTGTCATTTATAATGAAATTAATTTGATGTTTATGCATTAATTGCTGATTTGTGTCTGTGTCTCGTTAATATCATTTACCGCACTCGTTAGTTAGACGAGATTTATGAGCAAATGAATGAAAATGAGCAAATTACACAACTAAATCGAAAATGACAACAACTGCGAAAATAGGAAGATGAAGAAGGAGCAGATGCAGAATACAACCACAACAACAACAACAACATTGTCTCAGCTAATGAATTTGTGGCTAGTAGTAGGTAAGCCTGTTAACTGATTGGCAATCAGTGCATCGGTTGGCTTAAAACGTATATCACTGCCAGCTAAAAAGCTAATCAGCTATTAGTGAAGCCGCAAAATATTACACATACGCCCCGAGGCACAGAGGTGCTCAGTCGTGAAATGGACTGAGATAGAGACAGAGTGAGAGAGTGAGAAAGACAAACGTTTCACCTGGGCTTGGCACATTTTACACTTAACTCAATTTGCTAGAACCAAATACACAGTCACACACACATACATACACAAATACACATTCCCACTGCCCACTGTCCAACGTTAGGAAAACTCGGCTTGGCACCTCTGTGCCATAAGGAAATGGTAGACGGAGAAGAAAAGCGGGGCGTGAGGGATGAGAAAATACCAAGGGACTTGGCGTCGGAGTGAAAAGCTATAGAAAATTATTGCTCAACGGAAAACAATTATTTCGTGCCGGTTTCTGGCATGCCATTAAAGCGAGTCTAGCCCCAAAGGGCAAAGAAGCCCAAAGGAACTGCCAGCCATAGCCAACACTCTTCTACACCTGTACATTTATACCTGCATACCTGTTTGTGTGTGAGTGTATTTGTGTAATCTGAATATTGCCGTGACTCGTTGCAATGGTCGCTGCTCGCTATTAAATTGCATTTGCCTGAGGCTGCTATTTGGGTTATCGACACGACGCGACTTGCTCCAACTTGACTCGACAGCCAGAAAAATAAATATATATGCAAAGATATATATATGCATATAAACAAATATATGTATGTATGCTTAATTTTCTATATGTAAGTTGGTCGCTTGAGTTGCTTGATTCGTAGCAGATATTATTATAATTTCCATTAGGCTTTCTGAAATGTCTGTGTCATTGATCCCAAGTCCATAAAGTCAAGACTGTAATAAACTCAAATGAACTGAGTGCAAATATATATGTATATATAATATACCAAAGTTGTGCATGGCATATATATGGTGATTTTTGAAAGGAAAAAAGTGTGTTTTAAGCATAATGTCTTTAATAAATAAAAGTTAATTAATTGTAAATATATAAACTAACTAATTAATTACATTTTGGCTCCATTTATTTCTTAACACTATCAATTCTTTTCCTCATTGGTTAAGTTAATGCAAATTCAACACTTTCAACCACTTCTATAATTCAAATATATAGATTAATTATATTTGACATCATTTAATAAGATTTCTTACAACAAAAAACTCGGGCCAACTTCCTGCACATAATTAATGCAATAATTAAACATTTCTTTAAGCTGTTAGCTCACTTAAAATTTTTTGACTCATAAGTTTTGGCAATAAATCTTGCGAGCAACACTATAAAAAACACTTTTATAATCGGCTTACTTACTCATACTTATTTATGCGCTCTCATATATTTTTACATTTCCAAAAGCCGCACATTTTTTTTTAACAATTTCGCTGCGGCAAAGCGTGTTTGAGCTGCGGCTTGGTCACTCATTTGTCTTGCTCTTTGAATGTACAAATAAATAAATAAATACATATACATATATATTGTATATATATATATATATATATATATGTATTTGTATTTATATTTATATGTATTTATGTTTATATATGTATGTGTGCTTTATTGTGATTTAGCTTAGCTGGGATTTCGTTTGCTTTGCAGCCGTTGGCCACACGGCGTATGTGTGATATTTGGTAATGGCCTCTAATTAAGCAGCACATTCCTCTTCCTGCTGATATTGTTGTTGCTAGCGGCTGCGAGCGACTTCCGTTTGTTGTTTGGCTGCGAAACATGAAACTCTAATTACCACGAAAAGAGGCTAACCAGAAAAAAAAAGAAAAAAAGGAAAGAAAACACAACACAAGCAAAAAAATTAAGTAAATAAATAAATACACAATAAAAAAAGAAGTCAAGAAGTATGAGAACGACAGTGGATTCTTGACTAGCAAATACCCGTTAGAAAAGTCGTTATCCGAATTTTAAATTATTTAAAAAGTGGTGCATACTTTTAGGCAAACGCCAATTAAAGTTATCAATTGTTATACTCTGTCACATTAAAATACGTGCGATATTTAAATGATTTCTATGATTAATACAATTGTGACCAATTTGTTTGCACCAACAAACCAATGCTGTCTGCCACGACTACTTTGAGTACTACTACAAGCAATAAAACCATTTCAGCATACCTTTTTCTATATGTTACAGGTATAGTAATAAGTAGTTATACGCACACCTGGACAGAATATGCGAAAACTAGACACGTGTGCTCCTCATTATACAAACCTGAGTTTAGTTAGCCAAGTTATGTGGGAGAACATATAATTACTGTGGCACATTTGGTTGTCATTATTCTTTTCTCTGGGAAGCTGAATAAAAATCTTGTACTGATCGGTTGAATTTATAACATTTTGCCACATTTTTCTGCATTACAATTTATGTAAATGTTTAATGTGCATTTAATTTTCACTAGCACATAACGACATTTAAATTGCATGTAGAAATATGAGTGTGTGTGTGTCGGGGTAACTGCTCTGGACACCAACACATTGAAGGCAGTTAGTAAAGGGTTAAGCAGCAAATGTCTGGTATAAAATATGCCATAGGGAAATTAAATGTAATGGCTGACTTTGGGCATATTTGTCATTGGTGTTGCCCCTGTAATCCCGTCACTCTTTTTCTTTCATCTCCCTACTCTCCATAAGAATTTTTTATGTATACATTTGTGTGTGTGTGTGTGTGTGAGTGTGGCAAATTACAGACATTAGATATTAGTGCCGTTTGTTACCTTTTAATGACAGTTGTTGCACATTTTTCATATGCCAGCCAGTTGGTCGCTTTAGTCGAGTTGCCTTCAAACCCATCACAAAGACCCATCACAGCAATATACTCTACAAATGATGAGCATGTTGGTTATTATATCGAAATTTACCAAAAATACTTTTAGAAGCGAAAAAATTGAACCATCATTTAACTTATTAATAATTTATTCAACACAGTTCACTTCAGCAAACTTAACTTAACTTTTCAATTATATGCTCGATCTGTGAGTAAAAATGTCATTATTTATAGTAAAAATCATGTTTGACGCATTGACTTCAACTGACTTTGTTTTTCATTTGGTTTCGCACGAATGAACCAATATTCATATGTCAAATTCCATGACATGCATGAAATTCCAAAAGCAAAGTTTGGATACAATAGCCGGTAAATTTTATTTGTTAAATTGCACATAAATGAACTTAAAACTGTTAAATTTAGTTACAACTTTGTTCAATCATTATTCGCATGAACAAACCTATGTTCAAGTGTCATAGTAAATTAATTGTTCCGTCAATTTCATGTTCATAAAATATAAGAAATGTAATAAAATGTATTTCTAGCAGTTAAATTGGTAAAACTTTATTATTTACATATATTTTTGAGTAGAAATTTAAAGTTTTTACAAATCATTTAGGAAGATTCAGTAAAAATGTTGCCTTATCAAGAGTATTGAATATGTCATATGCTAAAAACACTGATCCTGAATAAAGGGTTCCTTAATGCGACTTGTTGGGTCCTTTTCCGCTATACTTTGTCACATGTGTGTGTGAGTGTGAGTGTTTCCACGCTCCTTAAATGTTTCTGATTTATGTGTTCATTTTGTAGGTCAACCATTGTGTTTGTTGTTCTTTCTAGATTGCATTTTATTTGAGCTGCGATTATTTTTTATGAATTCTATTTTGTTATCCTTTCATTTTATATAATATTTTTCTTAACTATTCCCCTCTGCTTGTTCGTGGAATGCGGAGGATAATTAAAAAAAAATAACCGCATGGCAGTATACAAAAATTTCTATAAATATATATGTATACATAACTTGTGGGTTTGTGTAGAGCTCTAGGTAATGGCGTTTGCTAGATGGTCAGCTCGCATTCTCAGCATTCGCATCATCATAAAATTTTGCAGCATGCTTTTGGCACAGTCAGCACTTGCTTGTCAGCCAATTTAAGCAGCTCAAGCGATGTTTCAGCAAAAAAAAAAAAATAAAATAGAAAAAGCGAATGGAAAATTGTAATTTGCAAAAAATGCAACAATGCATCTTACCAAGAAACCATATTGTTTGTGTTTGTGACAATAATGAAATTCTGAAAATCATGAGAGGAGATTTTAAGTTTCCAGTTGTATTTGCTGAACAGTTTTCCAGAAAATTCAAAGAGCAATATCTACTGAATTGTTTTCGCACTTGGCACAATAACAGATTGATTTCAATGGAAATAGTGTTCTGAAATTTCACTGAAAGCTTCAAAGCTCATTAAGTTACTATTTTTGATTGATAGAAAGACCCGTGTCTGAACGACTTTTGTGCTGGCAATTATCCAGCTTAAGGTTTATTATTATGATTTCTTTTACTGTCCCCTCAATATGCCATTCAAAATACCCACACTTTGCTTAAAATTGCTACTTGTGGTTGAGTTGTGATAACTTTCAAAGCAACTAATTGGATAAAGCTCATTAAATGGTATTTTAAGTCAGTTGCAATCTTGCTCTTTTGCGCACATAATAAAATATTTCTGCTTAAATCCAATTAGCGGTTCTGTTGAAATTAGATAAATCCCAAAGTAAAGAGAACTTGAACTTGGAAACTTCTGATAGTTACTCGTTTATAGTTGAAAAATAATTTAGTTTACTAGTCAAATTTTTCTGTATTATTATAAATTGTTAAAATTAAATCAAAGCCTTTAAATTTACCTACTTTAAGAAACATTCCCATTCTCTACGGTTTTTTAGAGGTACCGCTTTAAACATGACCAGTAATCATCAAATGCGACTTAAATTCTTGTTCGAACTACAAAAAGCTTAACGGATTTGCTGTCATTAAATACAGCCTTTTGAGGCACTTATCAGACCTACATAAGAAGAACGTTTTCAAAGAGTTGACATGTTGTAGCTGCTTAAAGGATGCTAGACTGAGAGTCTGGTCAAGTTCCTGCAACACAAAGGACTCCACTGGACTGTACTTGTAACCTTGCGTCTGCGTTGAACAGTTGCAAGTAGCAACGCGAGAGTTGCCGGGTGCCACTTGCCGACTGGCAGTTGCCAATTGGTGGTTGCATGCTGCACGTTGCCGGCTTGCACACTGCGGCTATTTGAGCTGCAGGCCAAAGTTTGTTGTCATGGCACTCAAAAGCAACGGCAAAATGTTGGTTAATGTGTCCGTTGCAGGGCAAAAAGGTGAACAACGAACATTTTGCCAACAGGACTTTACTCGTTCTACATTTCTATCGCTCTCCCTGTTTATCTTCTTTATATCATTTTCTTTTTCCTTCCCTTTTATGTGCAGCGAAAAGAAAATTATTTAAATTACATACGGCAATAGATTAAGCAAAGTCTTAATTAAAATATATTCACTTATTTATATTTTTTGTAATTTTATGTCTATGCTAGAAAATGTTAGAGCTGATCGAAGGCTTAAGTGAAGGCCTGCCCTTAAAAGTATGCTATACATTATTAAATTTTCAAATTCTCAAATTTCTACAATTCTATTGAGTATCAGGTGCCTCATTGTTGCATTGTCACTTGACTTATTGTAAACCTGACAATTTGAATTTGACGTTTAACCAACACTAACAATAGCCCAGAAAGTACAGTTATTGTATGCAATACACAGCTTAGCACCCACAACGCCCAAAACAACAATTGCCACAACTTGTGGCTTACACAGGACCAAAAGAGATGAAAAAATAAAGAGGCAGAGGAAAAGAGATGTGCAAACAAATCGCGCGTTAGAAGTTGATGCTTGCCACATGGGGCAGAGTGAGATGGGGCAAGAGCCTTAAGTGCTGCCCGTAAATAACTGACGAAATTTAAGCTAATGCCCTTTTTTATTGTTCTTAGTATTTTAATACCCTACTCATTGGGTATAAAAGTTTCGCACAAAGTGATAAGACCAAAAAGTATTCATATATTTGATCTGATTTATCGGCTGAGTTTATTTCTTTTATATTTTGTAAAGCCAAAAAAGTTATGGACATTAGTAATTTGCTCGATTTTAAATGTCTAAGTCCAATATTTTGGAAAACTTTAAAATGTTTATAAAAATTGAATTATATTTTTAAATTAAACAAACGATAAAAATAGTGTTTTTATTAAGACTCAAACCTTCACTGTTTGCTTCACCAACCAATAATAATTTCCACATTGAGCCACTTATATTGCATTTTATTCTTTTTAAGAGGATTGTTTCGTTGATGTTGGCTTGCAGCGTACTCATAAAGAACGTGACATGACGTCAAGTTTAAAACTAAATATATAACAAATTTATTGTTTCTAAAGCGATTGTAAAATAACAGCATTGACTTTTTTTAAGTATTAGTTCTATAAATAAATGGTCTGAAAATCGTACAAGAATGTAAGCTTGAAATTCTTAAGCTTCACTTGAAAGTACTTCATGCACAGCTATAGAATGTTTGGCATTGATTTACTTTACAACATTTAAGTTTTACTTAAGTCTGAAACACTCGTTTCTTTCTATATAGATACCAGGGTATCTCGTCGTCGTGTATACTCGACTACAGCTTTTTTATTCAGTGTTTGTTGTTTTTTTGGTGTGCATAATTTAGCAGTCAAAAGTTGTTGTATCCACATAAAGCTACTTTACTTACATTGATACACCTGACTATATATTTATATATACTTAGATATAAACATATACATATATATGTATGTATATACTTTTTTTGTATTTGTGTTTTTTTTTTTGTATACACGTATTGTGGGCACGTATTTATGTCTTGACGTGCCTCAAATGGGCGTGGCCCTGGGGGGAAAGGTGCAAGAGAGCGTCGCTTAGCTTTGTGGCCTGCATGCAAATTTTATGTTTTAATAACAAGTCTGTGGCATGCAAGCGGCGCATATTTTATGCCAATTGCCGTGCCACGCTTCAAACCATAGCCTACCACATCCTTCCCAGAGTCAAAAACAGCCCTCACTACCACTCACTTCGCCCCTAATCCTCCCCGGCCGCAGTCTTTAGCTTGGCAACCTTTTCGTATCACCTTTGGGAATTCGCTTTGTCTTTGTCTTTGTCTTTGAATTCGAATTCGTATTCGGTTTTGATGTCAGCTTTAGACCTCTTTTCTCTACATCAAAAAGTTATTTTATTTTTAACCCAATTGTATATATGTATGTATATATTGTAACCAAATTGTATATTATTGTATATTATATTTCTTAATAATTTGCTCTCAAAAGCAATGCCTAAAATTATTTCTGTCAGGTGCAGCTAATTGAGTTTTATTGCCTCAAGTCGCAGCACTTTATTTTGTTTGCATTTCATTTTAGATTAGGTAGAAATCTGTATAAATAATGTACCTGTATGCCTTACAGGTAAATAGATCACGCAAATCGTGCGTTGCTCTACTGTACTGTGCGTGTCTCATGCGAGCTGCGAGTTGCAATAGCTAACTGTGAAGTGAAATGCAAATGAAAATGCAAATGAAAATGAAAATGCTAATGCTGCATAAAATATGATTGCTGCAATTAGGCGTGTCCACTCACACAGCTTGCCACTTGCAACTTGCTACTTGCCACACTGACGACGTTGCAAGTCCCAACAGTTGCAATTCTCCCCTAATGGCCACCAACATATTATTAAAGATTTAAGTAATTCGTTTAGCTTTTGAAATATACACTGCTTGTCCGACTTACCTGTAATAAATTTTTAAAATATAAAATGATTAATGTGGTTATTTTTAATTTAATGTTAATACGAAAATTAATGGGTCGGAATAATATTTTAATTTGATTATAAGTTAAACCATATTTTATTTCTTTACACTGAAAGTGAAATTTTAATGTAGTTAATATTTAAAGCAAATAGTTAACTATAATTATTATTAACTTTTATTTAAATAGAAAATACAACAATAAATGTCACTTGATTATAGATTGATTGCCTTTTGTTCAAAGATAATTTGTTTTCCTTTAAAAAATATGCTCTTTATTTTATGCCCAGAATAAAAAGGAAACTTTAAATTAGTTATGATTAATAAATATTTTTTTTTTATTCCATGAGCAGTTTAGATATTCTTACATATGTTTCTAGCAAATTACACCATGTTTTCTTGCCAACCGATTTCATTACAGATATATATATATATATATATATGTTTTCCTCTGCGTGCTTAGCATTTTGAAATGAAAGATATTTTTCCAAATCGTTGGTAATTCAAGAATTTTATTTGCTTTTTCTTTTGGTTTGTCAGTTTCTGTTTCAGAAACGCACTCTTCCGTTTTATTTCGCACTTAATTAAAAAATCTTTTGCTGACGTGTGACACGCACATGGGATTGGGTGTGGCTTTTGCAGTTACCATCACTCCGTGCCCACAACTTACCCGCCCACTTCATCACACTGACAATTAGACACTGCATTTTATTTTTACGCTGTTCGTTTTGATGGCAGCTTTAAACACTAGGAAAAAAAACTATATGTAAGACAGGAAAAAAAAAAACTAATTATCGTTAGTCGTGCTAAAGGAAGTAAAATACCCTGTAAATTTAACACGTCTTGTGAATGGTTGTATTCACCTCATAATGACAAATTGGATGTCGATTGGAAGTATCTTTAGGATTAAGGGAATAAACAGTGCCTAAAACTGTATATATAGTATTTGGTTGATACATAAACTTCAATATAGCCGTATCGGGCGGTATTTGAATCACATTCATCATATAAATTCCCGGTTTAAGTGGACAGGCGAGACTCATATTGCTACCAGCTCCCGATAATATTAATTTAGCTGCTTTATTCCAAGCATTTACACGTCGTATATACTTCCAGAAGTCACACGTTTTCACCGATGAATTATAGAGTATTCGTGGTTTCTCTACACCTGCATTACTACGTCGTTTATTCGGATGTTGCATTAACACCAGATGCCACAGCGGTATTGCCACCTCCTTTAGCACCGTCGTCACCGACGATAAGGAATTATTCTTTGGATGCATTTTCATCACCAGACCATAGTTGGGTGTATCCCAGAGTGAAAAGTTCAAGGGTTTCATTAAATAGCAATGCTGTAAAGAGTTGAAAAAATTATAAAAACATTGATAATGAAAAGTGTTCAAAACCTTGATTTTTATCATTTTTTTTGTGAAAAAAAACTAAATGTTTTTCAACTTTTATTTGTTTGAAATTAATTTATTATTTTGTTAATTTTTATTTCATATTTAAAATTAACAGAATTCGGGTTTTCTCCCAAAGAAAACCTCCAAATTTTTATTAATACCATTGTCTCTTATAGATTTTACTCCACCAAAATGTGCCCAATTTCCCCCAAAACTCACCTGTTTTCCCAGCTGTATAAATGCTAGTACTAATAGCGCTTGTAGACCACGTCTATTGTGTTTCATAATGTGCAAACAAATGGAAAAATTTGTCATTTCAATATTGATTTAGTATTCAATTTGAGTTTGTCTATTTTTTTAAGGCCTAATGATAATTTGAGTGATTTTTGATGCCGTTAATTATCTTAGAACATCAATTGGATTATAATGTCTCAGTTAGTGAAGCTATCATTATTTAATTGCAAGTAAATATAATAATTACTTACAAAGCCCCGCTAACAGATACCCTGTTATAAAGGTGAAATTTGTCTTAGATACTTAAGTCATATTTATAGTTATTTAATTATACAAGTTTAGTTAAAAGATAAACTGAACATTTTATTATTTAAAACTTAAAATAAAAATTGCAGCCTTTAATACCCTTTTGGGGTAAATTGCGGGGTATGAGAGCAGCATGGAAATTGTAATTACAACGCTTGACCTCACTCACAACAAATCTCAAAATCCAAAATCTACAGCTTTTTAAACAAAATAACAATAAAAGTCAAACAAACAAAGTAGGAGTTTAAGAGGAAGACAGAGACAGAGGGGGAGAGAGAGAGAGAGAGAGAGAGAGGGAGAGAGGGAGAGAGGAGCTTATTTGCTTAGGGTTAAGTCAACAGAAGAGCAACAATAAAAAGTATCAAAGTCAACTTTAGTCAAATAGTCATCTGTCTTGTCATTATCATCAGCATGATTATCATGAACTTCCAAATAACTGCCAAAATCCGAGACAGCATGTGAGTGTAAGGGAGAGACAGACAGAGGAAGAGAGAGGGATAGATGTATCGCTATCGTAGTTTCTGTTGTTGTAAAACTTTTATTTGTTTATATTGCTAATTACAATTCGCTTAGTCAGGCTTTTGGACACATCTATGACAGATTTCCGTAACAGTTACGTCTTGGCAACATTTCCGTTATCCGTTATCCTTTATCCGGTTTCCGGTTCTGTTTGTGTTGCCATCAACTTCGTTACGCTTTCCCATTGTACATGCAAAGTGGCGGCTGCTGTGACACCACAGCAACAACAATGTCCACTTTAGACACCAGCTGTCATTTTCTATGCAATGTCCTTTGTTGACACACGCACTCACACCCACAGACACGTTGCTCCTAATACACACACGCACACACACGCACACACACAGCACACACACAGCACACACACATGTTGTTGCTGTCTTTGTCGCTTCAATTTTCATATTTACTTACGGGTTATTTTCCAGCAAATATTTGCATTTGGTTACCAACAAGTCTCTATGAAATTGGCTTGGCTTTTCACATTCATTTCACATTTTTCCCTCCATTGGTGAAACATATTTTGCGGCTGAAATCTTTTTGTAGCTGTTCTGCTACTGCTTCTTCTTATTTATTTGCTGCTAATACTTGTCAGTGTTGTTGTTGTTCTTCTTGTTATTGTTGCTGCTCTTGTTATATATTTATCAGACGCCCAACATCGGGAACAATAACAACTACACAAATTACGCGTGTCTTTCTCTGTTGATTTATAATACAAAGCAACATCATAAAACTGCTTCACTCAATTTTCAATTCAATTTAACACAGAAATATATACATACTTTTACACACACACACATACACACACACACACACACACACACACACACACACACTCACACGCACACACACATTCACACAGTTATAACCCCTGAGCAATAAGAAGCAATGCAAATGGCCACCGAGTTTTCTTTTTGTCTGACTGATTGGACTCAGTTTCGGTTATTGTTGTTGTGCTTGTTGCTACTGTATTTTTCTTCTTCTTTTTTTTTTTTTATTTTTCTTTATTTTTAGGATTTATTTTGCCATTCATTTTGCTGAAAAAATGGGTTAAACGAGCTTACAAGACCGAATGCGAATCTTTAACTTAATCTGTCTTGAGTTCTTGAAAGTTTAAGATCGTAATGAAAATAGAGTGGTTCATAATCGTCTATTATAGGATTTTTAAGTTATTAAATTATATATTATATTGTTGAAAGATTTTTAACAAAGTTTATTACCCAATAAATATAAAATTTTTATACATCTTTATATATTTTGTTAGTCTGAAGTGAGAAGAGAATATTGTTTAGTTGTTAGAAGGACTTTTTGTGACAGTTTAACAAAATGCGAAGAATAATTTGTCGTTTGGTTATTGAACTAACATAAACCCTTTCTTCGATAAACTTTAAAAATGGTATTCATACAGTATTGAATGCACAAATTTGATCTTTTATCAAATTATGCATCTAAGTGCTTTTAAATTAGCCCAAGCTCAGCTTGATTTTGTTTGCTCTTAAACAATATGAACAGTTTGCTATTCAAGCAGTTTGGAAAAATTGTTAGGAATATTTGCAGAAACTTGCGTGTCTGTCACTAAGAGAGAAAAAAACAATTGCATTTTATTTGCGTACTTTTATATTTTGGGTTCAACAAGAGTATGCCGGCTGAACTGTAACCTTTGGCCCCAAACTACGTTTAGCATTTATTGCCTGCCTGCCTGAATTGTTGGCAGTTGGTTCATTGTGTTCTGTTTCTCCTTTTCCTTTATTTTTCGCCCTTCGGTTTTGCTATTGTTGTTGTCTATTACATGGATTTGATGGTCCTACAACATTATTAGAACGAAGACTGACTGTCTTGCCCCACTGTCTACTTAAATCATTTTCGAGTGTAAAATTTATCTATTTGGGTTGCTTTTATTTCACATTTTAAGTGCTTGCTTGTCATTGTTGTTGTTCTTGATTTGTTTCAATAAGCTTTTATGGGCTTTTAGTTGGTCGATTGGTGGCTCAAATTGTTTAGCCTGCTTGTGAGGCGATTTCACAGTCGTTTTTTTTTACTTTTTCTTCGCGTTTATTTATGTTTTCTTTGTTGATTTGCCTTTTTACTTTTTATACGTGCTTTTCGCACGAAGTGTTGTCACCATGGACTAAGAAGCAAGTTTACCAAAAATAAAGAAAAATATCAACAGTAATGCCAATATTCAGAAATGCCCTTTGTGTGTCAATTTGAGGGCCAATGTGCCAAAAAGTATGCCACATAAGTGCCAACTTTAATGCACACCCCCCACCCACGTCAATTGACCATTTCAGCACCCTTGGCGGATTGCAAAATTTCCCCGATTGCCGGAAAAATACATCGTGTTTTGCCATTGCTTATCGCTGCACTGCACGGGGGCCTTGAACGTTTTATGATTGCACTTTTCAGCAATAAAGTAAAGCATACACTCGCACAACACCCACACATACACACACATACATCATGTTGGCATCATCAGCAGCAGCAGCCACAGGCGATGAGACTTGACACCAATGTTGAAACTTTAATAACCACAGACAGTGAGCTGCCCAGCACATGCAATAAAATCGTCTGTTGGCTCATAAAAACGAACCTACAAAAACACTCTCTCCCACATATACATACACACACACACACACACACACACACACACACTCTGTCATGCATGTATCCCTGAGTTAAAACGAAAATGGTCGTTGCAGCTTCTACAGGCTTTATAAGATATGTATGGTATATGCACTGCAAAACAAGAAAAATAAGTTTATATAAAAATCATAGAATATGCGAAGTTTAAATTCTCTCTTTTTGGAAATTTTTTTACGGGACTACCAAAACTTTAGATTTATTACTTAAATAAGAAATTTTATCTAGAACTGTCTGTTGGGTAGTAAATTATTGTTGCATACTTTTCGGCTCAGTCCGTAATAAGAATTTCTTATGTTTGCTAAATTGGGAACAAAAAAGCTTATAACTAGAATAAAAATTATTATAGAATGAAAAAGAAATAAGTTCAAATACGAATCGCATATTAGAATATGTTTTTTTCATTTAATAATTTTTTCTGTTAAATAATAACAAACATTGAGTTATTAAATAACAAATAATTCATGTTATTCTATTCAAATGAACGTAAATTCGTTTTGTTTTCTACTTCAGGGAAAAGGATTTAAATTTGATTGCAATTAAATTGTGAGACTAATATTTCAAATTCGATTTTGCAGCCCATTTTAAATGTAACACAGTTATAATTTTCATAGGTATAATATTTTTAATAAAATTTAAAGTGAAAGGAAAAAAAATATTGAAAATGTGAAAGTGGATAAAAAAAAAAAGAATTGAACAATATATATATTGTAGAACAAGATTAAGAAAAAATGATAATTAATATTAATGCAAATTAGCAGAGTGGATAAACTATTTAATAGCATTAAGATGAAGCAATGGAGCTTAAAATGTGGGAAGTGCTCTGCTGATAAAATTTATCGCTTTTCCTACAATTCTGTCGTTTCCATTAATGTTTACTACAGCTAATGATATATTTATGGACATTTGCCATTCGGTTAGGGTATAAGAAGACGCTTTAGTGAAGTAAGTCTTAGTGGCAAGGAAGTGTGGGAGTGCGAGGAAGAATTCGCCACTGTCAGCTGTCATCGTGTCGCCATTGCAGCTCATAAACATGAGGGTCGTCTATGGAATCCCTTGGTGCACTGTATTTGGTACTCCCATTTCCATCCTTCCATCTCCCCTACTTTTACAGTCACACACAACTGACACTTATTTTGTTAACGCTGCCATGTATTGCTTTCTCTTACTTTCGCTCTTTCTTTCTCTTTCTTTGACAAGATCTGTCATTTGTTGCATGGTCCGTCATCATATTTATAGTGACATTTTATGAACGCTTGACTTTGTTACTGCCTGAAGTTTATCGGCTGCATTTCCGCAAACAAACTGAGGGATTAAATTTAAAAAAAATTATAAAGACATTAATAAGAAATTATTTTGAAAACTAAATCAGTTAAATTTAAACTCAAACAAAAGTTAATTGCATTTTAATTTGACTTTTTATTTAACTAAGTAGTAGGACACTCACTTACATTATAAATTATTTAAAAGCACATATATACATTCGCTTATATTAAATTAAATTTATTTTCATACTTCTCATTTAGCTCTCTTTTTGTCTCTATGACAAAGTGTTTTTTGTTTTTAAATTATTTTCATTTTAACTACAAAAATGGCATTATAACAGGAATTTTTTATTATTTTTCTATTTAATTAAAATTTACTGCGAGTTTTATTCGTCGCATTGTTTTCAACCTAAATGAAATTACTTTTAAATTAAAGTAGTATTTCATTTTGCTCTGCGCAGAATTTGTTTAAGCGAACTCTATGCAATTGCCTGTATAATTACAAGCAAAAAAGTCATCGTCATCGTCGTCAGCGACACCGACACCGACACCGATGCCGATGCCGACATCATCGCCGTCACCGCCATCGTCACCGTCACCGCTTTTCATCGCGATTTCCTCATCAAAACACTTAATTGCATATATGCATGGCAAATGATTGCTCGTGTTAAAGCACATTGCCTGACTGGTCTCTACAGGCTCTACAGGCTCTACTGGCTTTACAGGCTGCTTGGGACGGGCAACCGTTATACCGCACAAGTATACACAAGTATATGAATATTACGCATTCGCCACGTAGGCCACTTCATTATATCAGCTTGTTATTGTTATGGCTGCTGCTTTTGTAGTTGTTACTGAATCCGTTGTTGTTGTTACAGTTACTTTTGTTGTTACTGTTACTGTTCCCGCTGCTGTTGTCGTTGCCGTTGTTGTTCTTGTTAAATTCCCGCGCCGCCGTCAAGACAAAACATTGCCCATCAATCTCTGACAGCGCCTATGCAAAACTGTCTGCATGTTTGTGTTGGTGTGTGTATCCCCTAGGGGTGTAAGAAATGAAATTAGTGGCGGGGGGGTTATGGTGTAAGGCACTCGTAAATTTCATTTAATCACTCGAACCTTCCGACTTTGATGAAGTACGTAAAAATATTAAAGTCCAAACTGTCGGACATGGCCATTAAATGGCTTGGCCCTTGTTCATAAGAGCCATACAATTTATTGGCATTGCTCATGAGCCAGGTGAAAAATTGGGTCAGCATTGGCAACATTTGCCACATCTGAGTTGACTTTTTTCCAGCATGCCATGATAAAGAGATGGTGTGAAATACAGAGAGACTAAGCGAGAGTGGGAGAGAGAGAGTGAGAGAGCAAGAGAGTTTGTTTGTGGTGTCACACGGACAAGGTCAATTCTGTTTATGGTTGGACCATTCAGCTGCCTGTTGCTAAATGGCAGTGTAAATTTATGTTGAAATTAATTGCACCAGTCGTTGCAAGCAGCAAACTTTAATTAGCACCAAACGTCAACAAGTCCAATGCCCCGAAACCCTTTACAAAAAAAACTCAAAATACAATACTCCATAAAAGCCAAAGCCAAACCCAAAACCAAAGCCAAACCAAAAAGCCAAATTGTGTGCAATTTGTAGTTTTCAGCTGCAACAGTTTAATAGTGTTTTCTTCAAATTTACATTTATTATTGCTTTTTGTTTCGAGCTCTCAATTGAGTACTTGAAGGATGCTTGGCACAGAAATCACTTTGCTTCTACAATTTCAATTTATGGTTAAATAAATTGTATTATATTAAAAAAGAAAATGGAATTTGGCTGGCTTTTTGGCATTGGCAAAAAATTTAAAACAGCATAAAGTTAATTTGCAATATTTCACAAAAAATATACTAAACTAAAAAAAATAAAAAACTTTAAATACAAATTTAACAAATGAATAATTATTACTGACGAAATTAATACTATTTCAGAAATATTATCTTTGACATTAGGTAAAGTCTTTAAAACAGACTTTAATGCTAAACTTTGGTAGTTTAGCGCTAAGAATATGATTTTTAGTTAAAATTCTCGGATGTCATTTGTTCTGAGGTTTTTAATAATAATAATTCAATAGGTTTTAGCAATTTTAACCTGTGCTGTACTTTTTGTTGAATTCTGTTCATCGATATTAGTTTAGGTAACAATTAATGCACTTGTTAATCTTTAAACCACAGTAAACTCGATGCTAACCACTGCCATATTATTAAACAAAAGCCAATTTATCGTTTCTTCTAATTGCAAACACCATATTATTTGACAATTAAAAATTGTGTTGATTAACTGTCGCAAACCACTGGACAGCTTTGACACTCACGAACAGTTTTAAATTGTTTGCCACGTTATTAGATTGCTGGACTGTGGTTAACCACTAACTGCAATCATAATAATGATGATCATTCACGTGAAGTTTGTTTCAATGTGAGTGAATAATTAAAATGGACAAAATACAGCTATCAACACGCATGTACACTGCATTAGATGCATGTATGTGTGGATTACTCTGAAAAAGGGAAGTGAAGGTCGTATCAACGAGTGCATTCATATGTCAAAGTCCAAGCCCCAGACCCTGATTTGAGCGCATCTACAATTCAGTTAGCCTAGTGGAAGTGTTTGTGCGAGTGCGAGTATGTGTGCGTGATGAGTGTGTTTATTTATTCATTATAATTATTGCACGCACCCACACACACACACACACGTACCCACACACACACACAGTTGGTGGCGCAAGCTTTTAATGCGAAAAATTAATATTGCATACTTTTGTGCGTTGCACATTAATGACATGCTTGCGTGTTTGAGCGACTGAAAGTAAGTGCGTGTTCGTGTGGCAGTGTGTGTGTGTGTGTGTGTGTCAGTATGTGGGCGTGAGTGCGCGCCAATGAAGTGCTGTTATGCGTGCTAAACGGCAAATGTTCATAAATAAAAATTACAGCACCAACTTTTAAAACAGATTTCTATTTACATGAATCGAATATTGAATAATATTCAACTGAAGTATGAATTCGTTTCTGAATTACTGAACCCAACCAAATATTTATTAATATTTGAATTCATAGTTGCCTTTAGCAACGCATGCATTGATTGGTACTCACTGATCATTCGTTTGTAAACACATTTTAATCGATACAAATCTACGCTTTGGTGCAAGCGAAATAAATATTGCGTATTTTTTCCTGTTTGTTATTTACCGAAATCCAATAAAATATATTAAAAATGAATATTGCAAAAGTATTAAATCTGTAGTTTTTATGAGCTTCATATACCATTACTGAATATGAAATAAAATAAATAAATGTTCCCACGCGTATCAAGCTCTCTGTTTTTAATCACAAAATGTACTCTGAATACGAATAAAAATAAATACAGTTTGACGTTTAATCTGTTCACTCAGTTCTCTTCAGTTTCGAATACTTTAAATGAGAGCTCATATTTAATTAGACACTTAGTAAACACTCATTAGTTGAAACAAATTCAAGCGTAATGCTCCTAAAAAAAAACGTTGTCTGCTTTTAGGCGACCTTTGTAAATCTCAAAGTTAACCAAAGTGAAAAGCAAATTTAACGCTAAATAAATATAAACAGAACATAAAAACCAAATGTACACCTGGCGTTGCAACAGAAACAAGTAGCAAACAATTTGGTTTGCATTGAAAGTTTTCCCTATTTGGCACTATCGTTTTTCGTGGCAATTTACTGAAGTGGTTTATTTCAGTTTGCAGTCTTTGACTAAAAACGTTAGTTATTTCAATTCTCTGCCTACCTAGATACTGCACAAAAACCATTTAAAATGTGCATAAATCCACCACAGAATGAAAAACAAACTTGATTGCAATGCGAGCAAAAAACGTGTAAAAAACTGAACGAAATGGAAAAGCAAGGCAAAAAACTTTTTATACTAGTCACTAGCCAGTATTAGTAGGAGACAGTGGAGGTAAAATGTGTTCTCGTTGTTCACCAACACTGTGCCGCATAATTTGCAATTAGATTGTGGCTCGCCGCAGGATATTCTTCCACTTGATTATGCGCTCAAACTGTTGTTTATGTTTATGGAAATTGTTTTCGTCGTCCATCCCATTCGCCTGCTTATGTGTCACACACTCCACAAACAGACACGCTCTCAAACACAGAAATATATTCCCACACACGCACATATATTAACTCAGCCCTTTGGCTGGATTATCCTCGTTTTATGCGCTTAATTGTTGGCTTTGACTTTGTTGTTTTTATCCGCTCACTTTACTCTTTGTTTATTTTGTTTTCCTTTATATGCTCTTTCCTTTATGTTTTGACCTTATTGTGGCTTCTGCATTAAGATAAACTCCCGATTGACCTATTGGAGTATATTTCTGTTTCAGCTTTGGACTAATTTAGTAGCTGTACTTCCTTAAAGGCTTCTTAGAGTACTACGTTTCCAAACAGTTTATTTAATTTCATCTATGAATATATTTATGAAAAAAAGAAGAAAATTTTTTACCTAAACAAAAGTCTAAGTTATAATATAAGAAATATCTAAACTTTTTAAATTCCAAACTATTTATGAGAAATGCTCTTTTTTTTAAACAAAAATGCTGTCTGATCTGCAGTCGTTGAAAAGTCCTTTTCTCTTCTGTCATCACCAATAGGAAACATAGTTTCAACTAATGAAATGCATTTTTTAAGTTTCGATTCTATGCTTTAGTCTCTCTTAAAAAAAATTATATATAAATTTTTCTGCTTTGTGTAAAACTTTTAGTTTACAAAGGTAGAAAACATTTTTGCATTCGACTTAATTAAATTAAATGCAATTTAGAAATTTTATATATTTTACTAATTTAATTAATTTTTGCAGAAACTTTTTTGTTTAATTCTTTAGCGTACAAAAATTCCTATGTGTGAGTAAAGAAAGAAAGCAAAGTATGAATGGAATTGTATATCTTTTGGAATGTACAGACACATGAAGATATAAATAAACATTAAGTTTACTTGTAAATGTAAGCTGATTGTTTGTATGTGTATCTATGTGGGTTTTTCTTTCATACGTGCGTGTGTGTGTGTGTGTGTGTGTGAGTATGTTGGCTCTTTTGTGTGTTAATGGAAAAAGTTGTGTGACTGTTTTACCGCTTTTCATTGCCTGCTACTGATTGCACTAAAAGTTCTGCTTTTTGGTCAATAGATACTACAATAAACTAAAGCTTGCTTGTTGCTTTTGGTTCATTGATAACGGGTCAAGTGTTGCTTTTGCTTATACTTTTCTACATTTTCCTCTGCAGATTTCTCCGTAAACATCCTTTCATCAACCACAAAACAAGCAACAAACAAGTAAAAATAAAATAAGTTTATCATACGCAACATTGTACTGAATTTGAGCTAAAGTTAGCATTCGGCGATAGCAATTAACGGTGAATGAGTATTCATTTAATTGATTAAAATATTCTATTAATTGTTAAAGCAATTGTTATGTAATTTATTTTCATAAATTAACCAACTAAGCAGCTTTCGTTTTACAACAGAATTTATTTTGTAAGAGTTGTATATTGTTAGTATTTATAAAGTTCAGAGTAGTAAGTAATATAGTAAAACAAAGATTAAAATGATAACGAAATATTTTAAATAAAATACTTTTCAAATGATTAAATATACTGAATATAATTGCGCATTGCGTCGCTGTAAAAAAAAAAACCGATTGAATTACAATGTTTTTAAACCCAAATTTATGCATAAGTCTTTTTAATCACATCGAAATAAATCGAAATAAAATTCAATACATGAATTATAAAAAATGGTTTTCTCGTTAAAGCTTAATACAATGTTTTAAAACACCAATATATACTATTTAAAATTTTTTCATTGGTTGAGAGTGAAAAAATCCAATTGTATAAATTGAAAGATACTTTTTGTATTTATACGCGATTTCTTAAAACACTTTTTTCTTTGGTTCATTTGTTGATGTTGTCAAACTAATGCAATTGACTAGATGAGGCATAGCCGCTGTACTCATAAAAAAATACACAAAATAGAAATTTGAGAATTTATGATTTTGTGCTCTCAGCTATTCCGACATCTTGCCAAATTCATTATTTGTGGTTGAATCTTTTGATGAAATACATATAAAGAAATAACACTGAATGACACTTTGAAAAACACTTGGAAAAAAAAGATTGATTTTTGGTGTGGTGTCTGTATGTGCGTGTGTGTGTGTGTTTGTGTGTGTTGGTGTGTGTTTCTTGTGCTGTTGCCTCTTGCGAACCGCTCGAGTTGAAAATTGCCGCACAACTGAACCGAAATGCAGTCGAGTCAATGGAAATTTCAGTTTTAGACCCTGTGTTTGTTTTGTTTAGCTGTCGCTGCTTCCTCTTGCCTGCTTGTGAATTGGTTTCTTTCTTTATAACATATATACACATATATATTTTACATAAACAAGGTAAGACTACTGGGAATATTGTTATTGTAGCTGCTGCTTAAAAATTGATTAACGCTTTGCTTATAACAAGTTTCAAATTACCAAACGGCGTCTAACTGACGATACATTTTTCATTTGTTATTGATGCTCTTGTTGTTGTTGTTGTTGTTATTGTTGTGTGCCTGAGCACTTAGCACCTGTGCAACAGGTAGCAACAGAGAAACAGAGAGGGAGGGAGACTTAGAAAGAGATGCAGCTAACTCTTTTAGCTACTTAAGAATTTCAATTGATGATATTTTTTTCTGTCTCGCCTTTTGAATGTTTCAGTTACCATTTATTGCCGCAACTAGTTAACATATTTTAGACAATTTTCTAACCAATCTTAATGCTAGCATAGCTGTTGTTATTTGCTCTTTTCGCGTATTTTTATCAGCCGCATGTTAAATGGCCTAATTTCTTGGCTAGTTTCTTGGCCCTGTAAAGGCTACTTAAGCTACTTTAACACCTCGTTGCCAACTGACAACTGGCCAGTGCCAATCTATAAGCTTATTTATGTTACACTCAGCTGTCACGCCCACATGCGCCCTCCTACATATATATATATATAATTGCAAGTGATTGCGATAGAAACTCTATACTATATATTCTTGTATCTGATGCAGTAGCTAATGCTTAATGCGTTAGCCTTTGAGAGGCTGCCAGAAGCAGGCTAAGCGACTGTTGGAAAGAGATGGTGAAAATTGTGAGAGGAAGAGAGTGAGAGAGAGATAGTAAGAGAGAGAAAGAATGATGGAGAGGATTGTCGTCTCTGTTTACTTGTCTATTGTAAGCAAATCAGGAAGGATGTCATAAACACCCACAATTATGCTCACATAAAAGAAGCCAAATAGAGAAAAATATATTCTCTCTCCCTTTGTCTCCACCTCTCTCTCTCTCTCTCTCTCCCTCTCTTCCCTTCTCCCACACTCTCATAAACCTAGCGAATATGAGCTGCTTTCAGTTAGCAACATTTTTAGATTCTTTTAAGTCTAGATTGTCTATCAAAGTCGTTTCTACTGTGACCAGCTCGTTACTGCAGCTTAACTTTTTTTGACTCCAGCGTAATTAAAAATGTTGCATACCTTTGGGCGCTTCGTACCATAAATTCTTTAAGTATCCATATCTTTCGCTGCCTTTTTTCATAATTATTAGCAATTTAGTGGGTTAATTTATAAAAATAAAACAAAAGGGTATCTACACGTATTGGTTTACGGTAATGAAAGAGAGCATAATGTTGATTGATGGAATGTTTCAACCATATTTTTCTGATTTGCGGAACATTTTAAAAATAAAACTTAGGTCGACTTAGCCCTCAATATAAATATTTTTAACCAGTACAACAAGTAACAAATGCGATGAAAAGTTGTCAAAAAGTACCTTAACTGAATTTGCAATTCTCTTTAAATAAAAACATTGGCGATTTGTAAAGAAAATCGATGGTATTTATAGGTCAGGTCAAGTCAAAACACCAAAAAAGTAAACAAAATATATAAAAATAGAATGAAAAGGGTTTCATGTAATTTCAATAAAAAAAATGTTTGTTAAATATTTAAAAGGTACATAGTAAGCGTCCTTTCTTTTTCCATTATTTTATGCCCCCATCTGTTTGCAGCAGTGTTGCCGCTGGCTTGGCGAAAAAATAGGACGGATTGACCCAGAAAATAGGACAAAAAACGGACAGATTTTTTTTAATAGGACAAAAAAATTTTTCTTCAATAAAACAAAAAGTTTAAGTAAATTTATACATTTTCATGCAAATTTATTAACACTTCGTCGAGTGTTTCATTTTCAGATTCTAAAACATTCATGTTTGTGCCGATTTGGCGGTGCTAAAGATAGTTTCTTACCTAACATCTTATTAATTGAAACATCGGTCGACTCATCAATTAACAAGCTATACTTGTTTTCCCCTACTTCAATTTTCAACTCTTCTTCGAAGTGCGGGGCCAGAACTTTTTTAATTATTGATGTGTACTTTGTATTTTTTTCGCATCAAATTGTAACTTGCACAATTCACTTAAATGACCAATGGGGCTTATTGCACAATGTTGTGCGCAAAACAGTGCAAGTGCCGCCTCTTGCCTACAACTCGCACTACTTACAAGGGGCTTAAATGTAATTTTGTTTACTTGTTGAAAGGGCTTTGCATTTTGCATATTTTTTTTTGAATGCCCATGCGCGCGGAGCTGGTCGATTTTAGCATTTAACGTGCATTTACAATATTTACAAAATGCTTTATCAGGATCTTTAGGATCCCGACAAACCCAATCCTTCAAGTCGCATTCCTTCATCCAGGAATCTGTAAATTTTTGTTTGTACGTATCTTTCGGCATCCTTTACTTTTAACAATTATAACTCGAGTGAGCGATGTTCGATAAGTCAGATTTCGATAACACATATAAAACAGGGTTGCATTGCATTGAAAATGTTAAAAAAATCATGATCAAAGCGATGACATGCAGTTGAAAATAACAAATTATATATGAGACTCAGAAAATTAAAAAAAGGATAGAAATAGGACAAACTAAAAAAAATAAGGCATTTTTTCCGGACAGGGGACGTTTCAAAATTTTTCCGGCTGTCGCAGTCAAAAATAGGACAGATCTGTCCGGAAAAAGGACAAAACGGCAACACTGGTTTGCAGACCCGGCTCTTTGGTGGCTGAGTCCTGCTGCCATTAGCAGTGTGTGTTGCGTGCTTGTCGATGCTTTGGAAATTACAAACACGAAATTCATAAGGCAAACAAAGTGAAATGTCGGTCAGCAGCTGCTGACCTGGCTTAGGATGTAAATGTTGCTTGGGGAACAGCTACTTTTTTTTTTTGGGTTAACTCTAAAACAGCACGACAATGTCAGTTGCATACTTTGAGGCCGACAAGCCAAACACAGCTGTTTAAAAGCAATGTGGAAATGAAAGAAAAACAAAGGAGTAAATTTAAACTAAGCCAAATTGAGGTTTCCTTTGAGACATCAAGAAAGTTACCTTTTAAATGTTCGTCCATCCATCAAGAATTTTATAAAACATGAAATAAATAATGTCAATTAAATCTGTGCACTTTGTTTGTAAGCCTTTAAAGTGTTTTATTTATAAATACGTCACTTTTTTAAATTTTACAGGGCATCAGTTTCGACAAACTTGTGTTGTTTGAAAGCAAAATGCAAATACACAGGAAAATAGTCATTAATAAAGTGTCAAACGTGTCAGTCCAACTGTCAAATACACCACGAAATGCCTATTTGAATATTTGTATGCATTTATAAAACTTGTAGGAGTGGGAACAGTCGAGCGAACTGACTATAAAAGACCCTGCACTCATTCGGAACAATTTTTCATATTTAACTGAATGATTTTATATAATATATGTAGATATACGATGCTTCCTGAATCTGGAGTCTGTCTGTTACACACCTTTTATAGTTTTATGAACTTAATAAACCCCTTTCTTAGTCTGATAATAGGTAAGCTCATTCCATCACTTTTAAACAATTTTAAAGCAGTATATTTAAATTAATTTCTGACAAACCCAAAAGACCTTAATACTCTCTTTGACTACAGGTCTGAAAATATAGACAAATGTGTAAAAAAAAATTTAGCATTTCAACACACTCTGTGTGTGTGTGTATGTGTGTGTATGTGTGTGTGTGAGAGAGTTTTGCAGTCAGTTTCGATAATTGTAAAACGCAAATGAAACGCAACGTTTCACTTGACTGCCTTTTCATGGCATACACAAATCGATGGCGACACTAAAATTTCACACTTAACCTGCTTCAATAGCACTGGGCTAGCAACAACACTAACACTAACAACAATAACAACTAAATTCTAAAAAACCGCAACCACAGCTTGTCGTCTCTTTGTTTTACTTCATCTTGCTCTTTCTACATCTTTGGGCGAGTCTTCTTGAAGTATGGCTACCACAGCCGGATGTGGCAACACTTGGGTCTTCGTTTCCTTTTGTTTGTTGTATGCAACCTCAATCTGGCCTTTATACATATGATTCGCATTGAGTATGACGTATTGTTTTTGCCCAGTATCGGTATCGGTAACGGTATCCTTTCCAGTCTCATTCTCTGTGCATCCGTTTGGACTTAGTCCACAGCATTATTTCGGTCAAGTTGGCATGACAAAGGCTTTTTCAGATCTCCTTAACCCCATAGTTGGAAAAATATGCTCTATTTTACTGAGCTCGATATCAAATGTGCAACAGTTTAACTAAAAGTTGAGCTGAAAATGACTTTCATTTAGTTCACTTTGAATTTATTTGAAAAAATACCCAAAAATTCAAAGCATTTTTCTTTAATATTCCTTAAAATTGTAAACTTTGTAGGTAATAATTCGTTTAATTCTACATGTACAATTGTTTCTTGCCATAGTTTGTGGCCGCACCATATGTCAAACAACTTGAATGTTTTTCTTCTCCATGGTCACTTGAACTGAAATTCTCTAGAAATTTAAAATGTACCTTCTGTTTCACACATTTTCCCAAATGGACTCACAAAACTTGGTACATAAATTGCAGGACATATGGCAGTTTTCCCATGGAAAAGTGTGACAAGTGAAAAGCCTTAAGGATTTGCTCGTCTATAATTGAAAATTGGGAAAGTGCTGCATACTTTTAGGCAGTAAACAAAACTGTTACCTTTTTACGAAGCTGTTACTGTTGTTACTACTTACATATGAGTGTGTTAGTCAGCATTCAATTTGCCAATGTACTTCAACGAAGCACACAATAAACATTTTTTGGGTAATTTTCCATTTTTTTGTTGACATTAGTTGAAGTTTTATCGTGTTTTTCTGCTGTTTCCCTTTGCTTGTGCTGTGCGTTCATTGATAAAAAAGAAAAGCAAATTGTTGTTGTTATTGTTGTTGTCTTTTGCACGTCCGACTGTGACTTCGACACGTGTCCACGTGGCGCAATGCTTAAAAAAAGGAAAAAGCGTGAAGAAAAAGTAAAAAAAATATGTTTAAAATGTGAAGAGAAAAAAAGAAAGGAAAAGTTTTTCCCATCTGCTTTTGAGAACCCGCTTGCCGAATTATTTGATTTCAAAGTTTATTTCACTTGAAGTCTTTGCCTTTTACTTACTTACTGGAACCGGAACCTCTTTTTCTCGCCAGCCCCCGCTTCTAGGAGCTTCATTTTAGCCTTAGCCAAGTATCTGGCGCAATGTTCTGCATTTAAATATTTTGCCAATTCCAATAGAATTAGCAGTCAGTTCGTTTCTGCCAAAACCAAACCCAAACCTCAAAAATCATTCCTCTTCCCCTCTCTCACTTTCTCCTCCTTGCTCACTGTCTCGACGTGCCTTTCTTTTTGGTGGTCCACAAATGAGCTGTCAGGAGATTCAGTTGTTTTTCCTTCTCATATTCTTTGTTAATTTCATTCTGTGCTCAAAACGTTTCGTGTTAAATTATTTCTCAACAGCTATTAACTGCAACAAAACCGTTTTTGGCAGCGACAAATGGCAGCAAATTATGAAGTTTCAGCTCCTTTTATCGCACCGTCCCCGTCTTCGCCCCTCCCTCATCTCTCTCTTCTCTCCGTTGTGGGACCCACAAACCGTGAACCCCAAACAAATACAACTTTGGGTAAATTTCTTATTTTAGCTATTCGCCCTGTCAACAATTAATTGAAATTAACATATTTTTCTTTTATTTAAGGCAAGTTATCAGGCAATTCCTGCCACTCCCCCTCTTCCTCTGCCCCCACTTCCCTGCCCACTTTCAAATTCATCTTAACCCAACCTTTTTTTGGTCCTCTCTCCCACCCAGTTTCCTCATTATTTTGGCTGTCAAGTTGATTTCCATGCCAGAATTTCTCAACAGTGAAAAGTTTTCATTTTTTTGGCCAAGTTCTGGGCATACTTTTCACACAGTCTATCCCCCTTTAACCCCCCTTTCTTCATCTGTTCCCCTCTTATTTCCTTCCAATCCAATTCAATCCCTTAGCCAACCGCAGCCATACCAAACCCTTGTGGACTAAAGTTTTTATGGGCGTGGCAACAGTCACGCCTATCAGTCAAGCTGCTGCGTTTACTTCAACCGATAGCTTCACATGTGTGTGTGCTTTGAATATTGACTTTAAGTAAAAAATAGCTCTTAATGGCAATCAATTGTTATGCAAATTAAATTTATCGAAAAAGTATCGAAGCGATAAATGGGCAGAATAAATAATATATATACGATATGGGTTAATGTTCAAATATATTTAATGTGAATAATTTTATTCATAAAAGTTTGAGGTTGAATTGAAGTTGGAAATTATGTTCCTAAACAAATGGGAACATTAAAAGTCAAAAAGATCTTCTAATTTGAGTTAGAATGAAAAACAAAAAAAAAAAAAATTTCTGTAACCAATAGTGTTTCTAATATCTTGAGATTAAGTTTCAAAATGGTTTTCAAAGCTGAATATAAATTTACAAAATAAAATATTTTATTTATTTAATTTAGGTCCAAGACTTTTGAAAAATTAATAAAGATTATAGATAACTGCTAGCTCGCTGAAAGTAACTTTTTTCATTTAATTGAAATTATTGTTTTATTTTGAATTTTAGTTTCTGTGCATTTGCTTTAAGCTTAACTTTTTTCTTGACCTTTTAACAATTTACATATATTTTAAATTTATTACCGGGATCACCGGCAATTTCTTATATTTCACTTAACTTTGTGCCAACGCTTTTATTTTATATCCGTCATCAGCTTGAGCCTTTGAAGAATTTTATTATTTCCGTTGAAAAGTGCCCGTTTCTTCGCTTTAATCTCAACTGAGATTTAGTTCGTTTAGTTCTCTTCGCTGGAAATTCTATAAGCCAGTTGCATGAATCCGGTGAATGCACAAAGGCGGAAAAGACCGTTAGGTCTCGGGGTCTCAGGTCGCAGGACTCTAGACACACAATATGTTGTGGTATGGGTCGCATTGCGCATACGCCACCGATTCCCCAGTTGGTCCATTTGTTTTCCTCTGTGCTGGCAGAGAGAGAACTCTCTGTTGCCTTTGTAGTTGCTATTTAGTTTGTGTTATTGTTTTCCCAGGCCAATGTTTTTGTTGTTGTTGTATGGCCTTTATGAAAAATTATACAAAACTTTTTACTTAGTGCGCGAGGCTCTGAACAATTACGAGCCCAGTAACGCTAGCTGCGGAAGCTGATGGGGTCAAAAAGGAGACGAATGAGAAGAAAAGGGACGGTAAACGTAGGAGGAGTGGCAGGAAAACGTTTTGCATGGCTGCTCAATGCCCAATGCGGCTGCTGGCTAATGGGTCTTCGAGGGGCAAAAGTAGGACAAGAGTGGAGGAGGGGATGGGGCACGTTAAAGGTCGTGGTAACTGCAAATAAATTATGTGTTTGTAATAAGCGCGTTCACCAGGCTGAGTATTTGATTTGCCTTTTAAACAAAGCTTAACAAGGATGTTGGAGAGTGGCAAAAGCCAAGGCAGCAAAGCATGAAAAATACCAACAACAACAAGAGGAACAGGGACAGCAACAGGAAAAGGAACTGAAACGACAGTGATTGAGATCAAGGAGCTAAAGTCAAAGTGCCGTCAATGATTCAATTATTGTTAAAATCACTTCAAGTTAAGCGTGTTGAAAACAAATCAAATAAATGTTGGCAAATAAAGTAGTGTGCTTCCGTTTTTGGGTTAAAGGTTAATAATAAACTAACAAAAATAGCCTTTATATAAATAAACTGAAAGGTTAAAAAAATCACAGTTCTTTACGTCACGCCATTTCAACATTTATATGCATGCAAAAAGAAATATAAATATTTTTAAATGAAATTTTAAATCAAATGACATTATAAATTGCTCGTTAAGACAATCAGCATTATATTCAAAAATACGTTTGCCAAGAATTTAAAATAAAATTTACTAAAATTTCCTAAGTTTATTATAAGTTTACAGTTGCAATTATTGGATTTTTTTCTCTTTTGATAACAAAGACGCTTCAAAGTATGCTTTGCTTCTTGTTACACAACTCGTGAAATGTTCTGTATGAAATTGAAGCCAGCCTAAAAGTAGACAACAAAAATACTACAATTCAAAAATTAAATGCTTTAGAAACTTTCTAAAACTGACGAAACTAAATCCAATCAAATTGTCTGCAGTAATTACGCATCGCTTACAGTTTCACTGTCGTTTGCTTCCTCCATTTTTTTCTCTAAGTCTCTTACGCTTTCACGGTTTAAACCCTTTTGTACGTTTTGTGAACTTTCGGCATTTCTGTGGAATTCAATTTCAAAGCCATATCATTTTCATTTAATTTGACGCTTTCAATTTGCCAACCCAACAACGAGAACCCACGCAACTAAACACTCACGTCACAAGCTTATTGGCAAAGAGAAAATTTCGAGTGGGGAACAGTTAGGATGCTCTCCTAGCATTGTCGCATCCTTTTTTGACTAGTTCACTCATTTCTTTTTTGCCCATACTATACAGATATGTATATGAATGAGTGTACACCTGTGTGTGTGTGGGTGTGTGAATGCTTATGTGTTGTATGCTTGTGTGTGCATGTGTTTATGCCTAGTTGACCTCGACGTTAGCGGGAACATGCCAAAGGTATAGATTTTTGCACCTATTGTCTGAAAAATGAAACCGTAACGTAACAATCGCTGGGTCCTCCACCATTCATTTTCTGTTTTTTAGTTTTAATACAAAAGAAAATACTGCAACTAAAATGCTTTTGAAAAACTTTACGGTTTTCAAGCACGCTTATTAAACTAAATATTGCAAATAGATAAACTCATTTAAATTTAACAAACTTTAGAGAACTCAAAAAGGGGCAAACTAAATTAATTTCAAACTTTAGTTTATGCACTCTACTACAGAGCATGAGGTGCTGTTTAGATAATAATTAAATGTGCTTTTGTATGTCTTTATTTTATTATGTGAAGAACTAGTAAATAAATGCAATTAGTTAGTTCTTTGTTTATAAGCTAAACAAAATTAAATTTTCAAATACATTTTGTGCCTGTATGTGTGTGGGTGTATGTGTGTAAGTGTGCATAGGTATTCCTCAGATATTTAAGTGGGCAAGTTAAGAAAAAAGAGTTTTTAGTTAGGGAAATGGAAATGTTTGCGTGACTGAAGAAAAAGTTGATGCTTTTTATTGTGTTTAAAACTAACGTAATCATTTCTTGCTCTCTCTCTCTCTCTCTCTCCCGTTTTCTCTCTCTTTCTCTCTCTATGTTTGCGCATTGCGTTAACTACAATGTATAGCAAAAACTTTGATTAATTAAAAGTAAAGTAATACGATAGAAACAAACAGAAGCACAGCAGCAACTGCAGCAACAGCAGCAGCAGCTACAACAACGAGCTCTTTTGCAGGAGCAACAGTCTTTTGTTGGCGAGCGTTGGCGGTGCATGGCCAACGTTTTGTGCCAGAACAGCAACAACAAAATTAGGAACAAGAACAACAACAACAACAACAACAACAATAATTGCTGAACCAACAACGACAGCTGGCTACAATAGAAAAGCGCGCGAAACTTTGTGAACTTTTCTTGTGCGATTCCTTTCGTTTCGCAAGCAGGAAAAACCAAGGAAAAATAACAAATAACAAAAAACAAACACAAAAAATAAATAAAAACATTTGCAGCAAATCATCGAAATGGAATTAAGCATCGCAATATTCAAGCATTTAGCCAGCTTCCACATCATCAACAGCAACAGCAGCAACAACAGCAACAATTGTTATAAAAAGCAGCAGTTCAAGGCCAGCTTTAACAAAAACAACGATATACAGCATCAGCAGACAGTAAATAACAACAGCAACAATAACGACAACAGCAACCATATAACAACGATTACAACAGCAAGAGGAACAACAGTTGTTACTAACCTAATAGACAAAGTACCCAAGTTCACAATTACAACAGCAACAATAACAGAAACTACAACTGCTATCATTGATAACAACGCTGAAGCAACCGTCCAAAAATCAGCTGCAAGTCCATTCAACTGCAGCACTAGCAACAACAACAGCAACAACAATAACAACAACAAGTAAACATCTACAACAGTAACAAATTGTCAACTATAGTGACAAACAGTAACAAACAAAACAACTAACTAGAAACCAACAATAACCGATACTATATTATCGATAGTAAACTGTTATCGATATCAAACAATAATCATGCAACGTCTACGTACAACATTCACGCGTTCTCGCACACCAACAGGTGCAGAAATGAAAATGCAAAACAGCCTCGAGGTGCCCAAGCAGGTATAATCAATTCTTTCGATAAGTTATCGATGCGTTATCGAGTGTTGCACGTTTTTTTTTCGCAAAATGTTTAATAATTTTTAAGTTTCGTTGTTTAAAACTTTATTCTTTGCAAGTAAAAAAGTTATCAAAAAAAGTTATCGAATAAAATTGATCGAGTTAAGTGTTATCGAATGTATTTAATCGAAAATTGTAATTTGTGTTTTTGTTTATTTTCTTCTTCCTTTCATAAACTTTGTTGAGAATTATCGAATGCCTATCGATAACTTTGTATTTATTTGAACTGTTCTTAATCGTGTGTTATCGTGTTATGTCTGGCATGTTTTTATTTTTCCTCCTTGCTGTGTTCTCTTCACAAAAAAAAAAAGTTTCTTATACGGTATTCGCTGCCGCGTCTCTTCTTCCCAGGTGCGTTCAGCGTCCTTTGACGAGATGCAGTTGGAGGCGCAGCGCGCATCGGCGCACCTGCTGAAGCAGCAGTCCTCCTCGTCGGCAGACGAACGGTCCTCGGAGGGTGGATACCTGCAGGTACCGCAGGCGGCGCATGCGCAGCGTTCGCACAGCTTCGATTCGGCAGCTGCGTCAGTGGGAAGCGATGACTCGGGAGCATTTCTGGAGGTACCACAACGTCTGAAGGCCCGACGCAGCTCGTCAACAAAGACACCGCCGCCGTGCGTCCATTGCTACTATCTGGAGCAGTACGAGAAGCAGATGACTGCTGAGCAACGGTACTTTATCGATCATCGGGAGCTAAGCACGCTCAGTTATAGCAACACCAGCTCGGAAGCGAGTGATGATGAGGATGAAACCGAAGATATAGATGATGATGACGATGACAATGATGAAGAGACAACCGAGGTGGATCAAAATGTTGAAGCGGATGTCAATGCGAATCCCGGTGCGGCTGATAATACGTATGCGGATGGAGATGGTGATGGGGATGGGGATGCCAGCGGAGGAACCGAGCTCGATGACGATGCGGCCGTTGAGATGGACATACGTATGTCCAATCTGAGTATGGGCATCAGCATGGGCAGCAGCATTGAGGACTCGAGAGCCCGTTTGCCCCGTCAGATGCGACGCCATACGATTGGCAGTTCGGTGACCACGTCCGAGGATGAAGGCGTGGAAGGTTCTGATAACGGTTCACCGCATTTCGGGAATACTTTAATGCCACCGCAGCTGACAATACCTTGTGGCATTACGTTCACCCTCTCGCCCACCAATGGTGACTATCCCACCTTTCCGCCCACCTACGCCCTCCCTATAGATCCCAACTCACCGCCCTGCACACCCTCCGTAATCCGAGCGAGTCCCGTACTCGAACTGCCGCCAACGGCAACACATCATCAGCAACTCGGAGCTACTGCAGCCGCTGCAGCTGCTGCGCTTACGCTACCAGCCATTGCATCGGGTGGTGCATCTGGCAGCACCACCAGCATTCATTTTACCACATGTGCGGCTGCCGATGCGGATGATGGCGCTGCCATGGGCATTCATATGCGTGCTAGACGTCGCTCAATATCGCGTCAGGAGGCCATTTTTGTGGAACCCACTGGTAATTCACTGGAGAATGTCTCACACGAAGAGGTAGACACCAAATCATCGGTTGACACCGCCGATTCTTTGGAAGATGCCTCCACCATGGCCACCTGTGGCTCACCAACAGCACATGGCGGTGCAGCAGCTGCCGGAGCGGCACACCATGCCCAGTTTGTGGTGCGCGACATTTATCTGACCGTTCCGGATCTTAAACGAGATCGTGCCGCATCTGTCGACTCCTGCTTCTCGAAGCTCTCGTCCGGCAACAAGACCGAGCAACTGCAGGCATCCTGCGATGGTTGTTTCCTCACAGTACCCAATATAAATGCCACACGCTCGAGGTCCGTGGATATTGTGCTGCCCACCGATGAGCAGGCTCGCTACAAGGCTCTGGCCATGAGTGGAAGTGGTGTAACTAGTCTATATGCAGCCGAAGGGTATGTTTCCTCTCCACCCCACAAAGCTTATCTTCCCCTGTCTCTCTCTCTCTCTCTCTCTCTCTTTTTCTCCTTTTTTCCCTCTTTCTCTCTTGCGTTCCTTTGTTTGTTGTGTTGTCATCTCTTGTCTTTTGCTGTCTTCTGTCTGAACAGCTTAAAATTACTTTAAACTTGTTGTTTTTTTTTTTTTTTTGTTTATTTAACACACATTTAAAAAATATGTTCTTAAATCAATATTTTGGTTTTAAAACTGAGTTTTTTTATCTACAAAATGAAGAACATATTTGAATTGTAAGATTTCCTTAAATTATAATATTTTCTAATGCTAAGATCTTAAAGTATTCATTTTCATTTACCACAAACTGTAGAATTAAATCAAAATCAGTTTAAAATAAGAAACACATTTTATTTTTTAAGGCTATTTAAGTATATTTATTATAATTATGTTATCACTAATTAATTAATGCTAAGCTTAAAAATTTCCATAGCTTAAACGTTTTTAAAATTCCTTTTTTCTACAATTAAAAGTACAAAAATGCTCGAATCTTAAAAAAAAATTCCTTCGAATACACTGAAAAAAAAAGATAGCCTGAAAGTAGCACTATCTTTCTGTTATTACCTTGCCACGCTAGCCATATAGACTGACTTTGAGCTTCTCATTATGCTTATTTGGGCAATAGAAAGCGACATGTGATGGAAAGACAAAGACTCACGGCTTTTGGCCTAATTAGAAAAGAAGTCGGCTAACAATAATAACAATAACAACAACAACAGATTGGGCAAAAGCAACAGCCTAAAATTGTAGATAAACCTATAGATATAGAAAGACATTTTCATAATTCACACGCAGAGTGCGGTCATTGACTTGAAGCTGAGGAAAAGAAGCGACCAACACAACAAAATCGACTACTTGGTCGAAATCCACAAGCCACAATTCCCCACCACAACCACTCTGACCCCCACTCTTACTGCCCCCTTTGACCATCTAGTCCATCCAAAAGAGGATGTTTGGCAGGCACATGCATAAATTATTGCTGCCCGTTGTTGAAAAAGAGGCTCAGCCATGCGATTTCCTTGAATTACAACAAAAGTAGCTCATAAATAACATTCAAACAAAGTGTCCTGTTGCCCAGAATGACAGCTAAGCGAATGAAGAAGGCGAGCAAACAGATGGACAGCAGGACAGTGGTACACAGTGCTGCACAGTGGACAAAAGTTAACCAAAATGCGGGCATTTCTACAAATTTTATTGTTTTGAAGAACTAATTGTTCAAATTTTATATAGAATATTTATAAAGATTATTGGGTTTCAAATAATAAACAATATTTTAGCACTTTCAAAAATATTTCTGTATTTCTATGAGTTCTAAATAACTGTTTGTACAGTGATTCAATCAAATTTAACTTCAGTCTTAGTGCTCTATAATTCATTATATGTAGTCAAAATATTTTGAGAAATTGGCTAATTTAACCCACTGTACAGCGGACAATAACCGGGCATCCATCGAGAGTGTCGCCAGTCTGCGGCCAATTTGTTTGGCACAGTGCTTTTGGCCACTGTTTTTCGGCCAAATATGGTTAAGCCGTTGTCCAAACTTCCGTTTAGATAGATGGATGAATATGAGTTTTGTGACAGCCATGCAAGTTAATCAGCCTGAAAAAGATTCAACTTTCCTGATGGATAGCAATGTTAAGCGCAATTCTTATTTCTATTTATCGTTTCAGTTTCGTTAGCTTTTTTTTTTTCTTTAGTAAATCAATATATGCATGTAATTAACTAAAATTAGCCCCATTGGTTTTCCGGGTAGTATTTAATTTAATATAAATTAAGTATTCAAAGATAACCAAGTTAAAAGCTTTAAAACTAAGTTAAGTTAGTTGATAGTTCATAGAAATAAGTTAAACTCCTTTAAAAAATTGAATAATTGTTTTATATATAAGAAATTTAGCAAATTTTAAAATATTATTGATTTTCATAATGTACTACACTTTTTATAGTCGATTAAACATTCTTGTTTTTGTTAAGTATATTATTAAGTATACGCTTAGTATATTAAGTATATTATTAAGCATACGCTTAGTATGTTAAGTATATTATTAAGTATACGCTTCGAAGCGAACTAAGTTAATAGTAATAATTAAATAATAATATTTTCTTTATAATCAGTTATAATTATTTTCAACTCTCCACAGTTCATTGTTTAAGTTTTTAAGTATTATAGTTTTATAATAGTTTTCTATGTTTACCTAAAATTTCTAATGGATTATTAATGATTATTATCTAACTTTTATTTGGTAAATCAACTAATTTGTTTGTATTCTCTATTTCACAGGTATGTACACATTGGTCAACTACACTATTAAGCTCATTTAGTTCAGTCAATTTACACAGATAAGTACCAAATAAATATATTTGATAGCTTTAAGCCAATGTCTTGGATACTTGGAATTGTATTTACACACGAGAGATTTCCTTTTTAATTTCCGATTCATGCGAACACAACCAAAAGGGGGACAGAGAAGGAAAGGGGGTGTGGCTTAAAGGGGGTTTTTGGGATGCTCATTTATGATCGCATTTTATTTTCCCATTCATGTACTCTGTGATTTTTCTTTATTCAGTTTTATTTTCTATTTTTTTTTTCGATGTAAATCAAGATTCCCTTTGTTGGGTCTATTAGCAAGTGGTCTTCGCATTGAGCTTGGGACCCGAAGCGGATGCCAATGGGCATCATAAAGTTGATTTTTGATTTACGATGCCCAAGCGTGACATGTTATTGTCTAATGGGGAAAAGCCGGCATAACCACAGTACCACCCAAAAAGCATCGCACACACACACACACACACACATACATACATACACAGTGAGATATCGCTGTGCTATCGTTTGGTTTTTAATGCCCCAAACCATTAACCGTCCAATGATATGTTTAATTTTTTGACCTTTTGCTCAATAAAATGGAAAATATTATAAAATCATTCAATCATGCGTCACATACCGACAATCCAGCCAGTCAACCATTCAAACCTTCAACCATCCAACCATCCAACCAGTCAACCAGTCCAACCAACGATTCGACTTTGGTCTCAGTTGGTCTCAGTTTACTTTGCGGCTCATTCATGCGTTTTGGGTGGCCATTATTGTGGTTATTTTTTTGCCTAATTCCCTTGGGTAATAACAGCAACAAACAACAAACAGTTGACAATAACAACAAACACAAGGTTAACTTCACTTTTATGACAATAGCGAAAATAATTTTATGAAAGCGCTCCCCGGAGATGCAGAAGAATTGTACGCATCTAAATTAACATAAATTCCAGAGAGGAAGTCTGCAGAGGGGCGTGGCAGTCAGAAGGAATAAAATATTTAGAGACTCTCAACTCGCAACTTGCGATTCGCAATTCGCGATTCACGACTCGCTGTCGCGCACGTGCTCATTAATCATACGCAGCGTGACACAAAAACTTTGCACATCAAAAATGGATAATAAACTGATAAAACTAAAAAGGAATAATGTAGAGTACTAGCAAATACCCGAAAACATATGCATATATTAATTTCCGAAAAACGAAATGAAACTAAGAAAATTTAGAACTTTAGTTGAAAATTTTAACAGATTTACAATCAGTTATCAAATTGAGATTATATGTAGGGTATTAACATTTGACTGGCATCAGTTTAAATAATCGAAGGCAATGAAAATTGTTTTCTTCAATAATTTTAATGTTGAATTTAGTCAAAATAATAATATTAATTAATTCAAATTAATAACAAACTTTATTGCTAGTTTGAAGAAACGAAGTCAAGATTAAGTCATTTAACTATTGTAATGATTTATCTTAGATAATAAAAATAATACAGTTGAATAAATTTAACGACATTCAGCAATCGATATAATAGTTAGTGATACATTAATGGTAGCTCACTTAAAATTCAATTGAATCAATTATAATGAACATATAGAAAAGATTTCGATTCGCTTCAATGAAATTTCTAATGAGTTAAGACAAACAAATAATGGTTTTCAATTGGAAATGATTTTAAACAAAATAAAAGTTGTTTGCTTTCTTGACGCTCATCTATTCGATCCAGTCAATCCTCTATAGTTCTAAAGCAATCTGAACATTGTGTATGTGCATTATAAATAGATGTGATGAGGCAAGTGTTGATCTAGAAATCCCAATGTGGAGATATGCACTATGATTGACTTATGATGGCCACTCAATTTTTCAGCTACAGCATAAAAAAAAATTTCTATCTCACTGCTGCTCTCTATCTCTTTCCAACACACGTGCTCTTGCTATTGCCCTTTCTCTTTCGGTGTTGTCATGTCCGTTTTGGGGCAGCTGTGAGAGGAGTTCCAGTTCCGTATTGCTGACGCACACGGCTTTCAAGAACCGCAGCGAGAGGCAGATAAAACAGCAAGCGATTCACCGCAATATTCCGTTTTTTGCCTTTTAATTATACCCTGTACTAATTAGAATAGTTAGGGAGTACTTTGTTTCTCTGTTATAATTATAGTTAAATGCTGTATGTGTCACCTGGGTATTTTCTGATTCAGTGCACTCTGTTTTGCAATTGTTTGTCCAAACAGCTTTTCATTACTTAAGATACATTTACGAGGTATATTAATGTGTCTTGGCTTGTCGCGAGTTTGCACAAAATTTCGATTACTGTACCCACGTACCAAACAGCTCTCTAGTCCATAAACCTGTACTCATCTGTGTTCACTGATCAGTTTTGAAAAAAGTCACATCTTTAAATTTATATAAAAAAGAACTTTCTACTATATTCAATAAAATTACTGGGAATCTGTTGAGTCGATTACACTCTGCCATGCGTTGTCAGACTACGCTTCGCAACTACGTCATCGTCAATCGTCGGTCTGGCAGTTGTATATGAGTGTACACGCTTCTTCTACGATCTACAGGGCGGTGAGGAAACAACAAAGACAACGATAACAACAAATGCACCAACAACAATAGCAGCAACAACAGCAGCAGCAGAAGTAGCAGTAGCAATAGCAATAACAAACAACAATAATAGCAATAACAACAATAACAACAGCAGCGGAAACAAAAAAAAAAAATTGAAATGCAAATTGAAGGCACAAAGCGAAAAATGCCAGCGAGCAATCAAAGCGAGACAAAGCAGCGAAAGGCCTGCGCTGCTGCTGCGACTGCTGCCGCTCTGCCAACGTCACTGTGGGCAGAGCTAAAAATGTCACTATGGAAATATGAAAGCAGACGTAAGAGATCATGCGAAACCACACCTCACCGTACCTCCACCCCCATCCACTCTCAAGAGCAAGAACAAAAATATTAACAAAAAAAAGAACGCGAGTCGAGTTACCGACTATTTAATACCCGTTATTTTTATTTGTGATTTTTTTTATTTATTTATTTAACGACTACGAAAATCCGTATTAAATATCTAGATTTTAACTTGTTTATTAAACGTTTCCAGAGGGTATTATGTTTTTGTCAGGAAGTTTGTAACGCATTAAAGTTTAAATCGGCCAGATCGCACGACTATATCATATAGCTGGCATAGCTGCCATCAACAGAATTCAATTTAAACTGTCACGCCCACTTTTCCCGTTAAAATAGCAACGCCTGTAATATACCCTCTAAGCAATCTTTAACGGGTATAATGAATGAGAAGAGCAGCCCAACAACGTCACACAAAAATTCACCACAAACAGAGGTGACAAAGCGCCAACTCGGCGATCCGCGACGTCGGCGGCTACGTTGACGTCAACTGCGACAGCGACTGAGAGTGTTGCTGCTGCTGCTGCTGCTGCTGCCGATGTCGCCGCTGCGGCTGCGGCTGCTGCTGTTAGTGATGGTGCTGGCTTTGGTGCTGGTGATGTTGCTGCTCTGACTCGACGGAGGCTGAGATCGCTGCCTCAGTTGCTGTGTGCGGTTGGACGCCGCCAGCCAGCAAAGCAGAAGAACGTGAACGTGAATGTGATCACGAACGTGAACAAACCCGTAAAGAGTCGCAGCGTAAAATCAAACAACGTACAATAACAAAGCCCCGCGTTCAATTCGCTCCGCCGGTTACCCCTCGAAAAAGAAAAAAATAAATAAATAAATAAATAAAATAGAAGAATAGATTTAAAATACTATGGAAATGCCATAGAGGGAAAAATGTAAAAAGTGTGTCTTGTGCATATTGTTGGAAAAATTTGTATTTATTTTTCAATTTTCTATTTCTATTTATTTCCCCCTTTTTTTTATTTTTTGTTTTTGTTCTTTGTGCTGTGCATGTGGTGAAACGGAAAAAAAACAAGCGAAAAATCAAGAGAAAAATCAAGAGAAAAGGGTAGAAAAGTGCATTCATTTTTTTCTTTGTTGTTGTTTTTATTGTTATTGTTGTTGTTAGACAATGTGGCATACGTAATGTGAATATGTCAAATCAAAGCAACAACTCGTCAAGAGAAATGTCAAAGATGCCGCCCCATGTGGTTACAAGCGGTGTGTTGATCTTGTGGGTGCTGTGCTGAACAGTGGGTTTAATTGGCAAGTCCAGAATTTAATAATACCCAAAACTTGTATTTATTCAATTATTATATGACGACCATGTATTAATTAATTGATCAATGAACTTGAAAACAAAATATTCTCTCACACAAATACACACTTAGAACACCTACAAACAACAAATGAGTTGAGTAATGGGCGAAACAAGCAACGATCTGTCAGTGTTGGAAAACGTTGCAAGTACCTGTGTGAAGCTTAAGTGAAAGCGCTACAATCGTGTTCTAATTGAATCAATCAATGAATTACATGAATCAAATTAATGACAAGCAATTGACAGTGTTGGACAGTGCCAATATACCCGCTGCTGCTAGCGATTCAAATAAATTTTCTTATTGAATCAATCGATAACTAACTCGAAACTAAAAATAGAATTTATTTCGTACAAATTAATTAGTTGTACTCTTTGAAACAGTTTAAATAAGTGTTGGAAAGCGTTATTTTGTGTAGCGCTATAAACGAATCAATTGCTCTGAATTATTGAATTACTTTCATTGAATAATCAAACTAAATTAACGACAAACAGTTAACAGTAATGTAAATAACACTAACAGTGATGAAAATCGGGTAGAACGAAAACTGAGTTGGAAGTTTAAAGAAGTTATAATTGAGTTGTTCAAACAATAGTTTATTTATTTCAATCATTTGATAGGTTATATCCACATCTAAACCATTGAGTTATAGCTTTACAAATGTAAAATACATAAAAATCATAATTTTCAGTTAAAATATTACGATTTTCTACCTTTTCTAGTACTTACTTTACTTAAAAGCTTATTGTCTTAACATAAAATTTTCCAATCCCAACGAGTCGTCTATTCAAACTTTTAGATGTTGCTATGGTGATTATAAAGATGATATAGAATATGTTTGTGACTAAATCATCACAATTGGTTTCCTTATAGTACAAAATTGGGGAAAAAATTCAATGAATTTGCGCTTAACTTTAAGTATTATGTCTGACTTTTAAGTAAACCAAACTTTTTTATTGTTCTAAACTCAACTTAGTTAAAGTAATTAAGAAAACAATGAACTTCATGTGGAAACAACTAAAGCTCAAAGTTGAAATTTATGTAACCAAAATTAGTCAATAATCTTACTGCGTTGTATTAAATTTGGCTTGTATGATATGTTCTTAACCATATTGCTGCTGTGTTGCAACATTATCACTGCAACATGTTGCAAACGAATATTTCTAAGTGTTGCAGGCATCGCAAAATTTTTTTTGTTCTTGTTTTTGAGGCGCTGATTGCGGCATGTGAACCAAAAGGCTAACTGCCAGCCATGACATTTAAAGAATTTCGCACTCATTTAAACGAGCACAGCAGCAGCAGCAACCACAACAGCACTAACAACAAGAAACACAACAACAACAAGCATCACAACAACGTCGCGTTTCGTCTATTTTGTTTGATTTATTGCAAATTTGTTGTTTTTTTTTTTTTTTTTTTTTTTTTGGCTCGAATTGTTGCTAGCGTCAGATTTGTTGTAGTTGTTGCTGCTTTTTGGTTGATGGCAGCTGCGCCAGGAAAACATCACAGGGCACTTGGCCAAGTCGAACACGCCCTCTAAATTTCACACACAACTTTTGGGCGAAACCAATAGAAAGGAGGCGTGGTGGGGTAAAAGGAAAGTGCCAAAATGCTGATGTCGTGGCATATTGCGCATACGCCCAGTTAGCCAAATATTGTAAATGTGCAATTTATGGCCAACTAATATATCCAGTGGCAATTTATGACTGCATAAATGTGTTAGTTTTAATTTCAATCAAATCGTAGCACGAGTTATGGTCCCCACTTGCCGCACCGCCGCACAAAACCACAGCCAAAAGAGCCACAAGAATAAGAAAAGAAACAAAAACGAAGCAAGAAAAAAATACTAAAAAAAAATTATGTTAAAAATAAATATCAAGTCACACACATGTTTTAGATTTGTGATGTTCAAACTTGTTGTTGTTATTGTTGCTGCTGTTTCTTATAATTAACTTAAGTATTTTTAGCAAAGAAATTAACAGCGACAGCAGCAACAACAGCAGCAACAGTAGTAGCAGCGGCAGCAACGACGTCGACAACAGCATCTACAGCAACGACAACAACCACAATAACCGCAACAACAAAAAAGGCACATAAAGTATTTCAATTAAAATACGAAAAACGTAAATTAAAATACAGAAAAGCAAAAGAAGAAAAAAAAAAAAAAAATAAAAATAAAAATAAAATAAATAAATTGTTCAGCGTCGCCAGCAAAATTTGTAAAACGCGCCAAAAAAAAAAAGTAATGAAAAAAGTCCAAGAATCAAAAAGAGAGAGAGAAATACACATGCATATATATATATATATATATATATATATATATATATATATATATATATATATATATGCATATGTATATGCAAACATTTAGATATGGATATAACATATAAAAGTATATATATATATATATATGTTTGTTTGTATCTTCATATATAAGTACATCGAAATTTACTTAGATGATATTGTTGCTCCGGTTATTGTTGTTGTTTTTCTTGTTTTTGTTGTTAGCAGCGTATGCAAATATCCTGTTCTCTCTCTAAATCTAAACGGGGACTTTGTTATCTACTATTTATGCAGTTTCTTAAATTTATTTCTCTCTTTTTTCCATATGAACATGCATACCCATGAGAGAGGAGCTCTCCCATTCTCTTTCTCCTGCTCTTTTTCTCGGCACAAATCACGAGACAAATTGTTGATATTTTTGTTATTTGAATTGTTTGCTCGATGCTTAAAATTCATTCATAAATTTCACAGTCAGTGATAAAAATAAAAAAAAATACAATTCATTGTGCAATAGATTAGAAAACAGTTTCCATTTTGTCACAAACACACTCACACACACGCACAGCGTCGCTTAAGCAAACAAACATAAAAACAACAACAATTAGAAATGACAACAAGAACAACAAAAATAACAACATTGTTTTCATCTAGTTTGTGATTATTATCTCATACTCTAATTAGATTATTTGCTATTGTTATCATGCAAAGAACTGTTATATCAAAGCAATTAAAACTAAAAATATTTAAAAATAATAATTCATAAATTTTTATTAGAATTTAACAGAAAAACTTGTCGACTTTTGTTGGGAGAACTGAAATTAATATTTTAGTTAAATACAAAAAATAGTTTTAGGAAATGAAAGTCATGTATTTTATTGGGGAAACAGTTTTTCCAGTCCCAAATTGATTTATTATAAAACAGAGCTTTAAAAAAATTAAATTTTAAATTTAAAAAATCTATTTCTTACTTTTTTTAACTTTTAAAATATTAATTTTTGCATCTGTCAGATCTAGAAAAAAGGGGTTAGCAAATATTCCACAGAATTCTTTTATAGATTAGCAAATGATACATCGATTTAAGATTAAAGAGACATTTTCCTTTCTTGGTTTTTCATTGACTTTGCGACTCGGTTTTCACTTTGCAGCTGTCATTGTTGAGAGTACTTTCCACCTCAGTTAGTTTCCTTTTGGCCTTCGCGTTTTTCCCACTTCCACTTCCACTCCCCCTCTCTCTCTCTCTCTCTCTCTCTCTCCAATCATCACTCTCCCTCTCTTGCTTTTAGCAAATTGTCAAATTTTGCTTGTTTTTGACTAATTATTGTATAACTTTTTTGGCACAACAACAAAGGCAGTAAGTACATCAGCATCTGAATGCAAAATCAAAACGTCGCCATCGACTTTAGCTTGAAACTTGAAACTGAATTCCCACCAATTCTCAACTCTTGGGCTCATAAGATTTTGCTTCTCAGCTCTCAGTTCTCAGTTCTCTGTACTCAGTTTTCAGCTGTCGGTTCTTGGTTCTGTCATCGTCAGCACCGACAGCTGTTCTTCATCATTTGTTTTGCTTCTTTTGCGTTGTCTGCAAACTTTTTGATGGAAATCCTTAGCCCCCTCTCTCCTGCCCCCCTCTCCCCATCTCCTGTCTCAACTGCCCCATCTGCCCACACTTTAGCTCCCACTTGATATCCAGCAAAGAGTCGACACGACCCGAGTTGAGTCGCCAACGCAAATTTCCGTATTTCTTATTGAAATGTTTGCAATCGTTTTGCTTCCACGTCCTTGAGCTCGTCCTGTGCCTGCTTTGTTAACGTTCCCATCTTACCTTTTCCCTATCGTTTCCCCTACCGTTATCACATCCCCTCCACTGATTCTTTCTTCTTTTTGGCCGCACAACGTTTCATTTTCAAATGTTCTGGCTGCCAAAACGCTTAATGCCAATTAAGAATATTAATGTCGTTGGCAGCGCGTTGCTCGTTTATTATTGAATACCCTCAATCTCTCAAACCTCCATAGTCACTTTCCACACCATCTCCTTCACTTCCTCTTTCTTTTCTTCTTGAAATTGTTGTTTGTTGTTGTCATTTTGTTGGCACTGCAAATGCAACAATATTGGGCCAGGTTTGGTTCCCATTGTTAATATTCATTAGCTGAAAATCCTTTCTCGAGTTTTTTCCATTTTCCGAAAAGCAGTAAGCTTTTTCAGCTCAAGTTTCCCCTCTTTATATCTGTCGGTTTCTCCTTCTCCATCTCCTTAACCCTCTCTCTGACTACCTCTTTCATTCCCCCTTTGCTCAGTCATTCTACAAATCCTCCTGCTACCAATTGATTACAGGGCATCATTAATCGCAATCACAAACAAGACGACGTGCAGATAATTTTTCATTTTCCACCGCTCGAGTGGATTTTCCATGGAAAATAGTTCTGCAAATCATACGCAAAAAAGGGTGTTTTCATTAAATTTTTTATTAAATGGAATCACTTAAGAGTACCTAGAAATTGTAATCATACTATTAATTCAGCTCTGTTTGGATTTCCTTTGAATAGTTAATGATATACTTCTTGGTAAATGATTTCGAATTCAGAGTAAATCGCATCCAATTTAGCTTTTAACTCGTTTTACTTAGAATTTTCGTTGCGCATTTATGCAGCAGTGTATTAAATGCACAATTTAAAATTTAGATATTCTCTTCTAATTAATCTCTTTAAATTCTATGCTATAAAATAGTTTCTATTATGAGAGGAGCATAGCATGGCGTATACGTAATGTATTTAAGCTGTAAATATTTTATTTTTGCAAATAACTTCTTTTTAAAAATTAAAATTTATGAAAACTTTTCAATATATAATAAATTTGTTTATTTAATTTTTATATGATCTTTTTTTTTAATTTTACATAAATTAATTTTTTTTTTTTTTTTTTTTTTTTTTGAATGAAAGCCGCAGGAAATAATTTTTATGAGTTTGCTCACTTATTTTAAAAAAAGTTTTTGGATATTCATTATAAATTGTTATATCCTTAGAATACCCTTGCCAATTAGCCATAGTTATATAGCTAAATATATAGCAACAATTTGTTTTTATTCCTGGAAAACAAATTGTATTGAAATTGAGAAATTACCTTAAAAATTGCAGTTCGTTTGCACACAAAACTCAAAAACGGAAACAAAAAGCAAATAAATTATTGCAAATCTATAATATTTACATATATATATTAATATATATATATGGTATATATATATATATATATATATATATATATTTATTGCGTCTGTACAGTGCAAAATATGTATATTATTTGGCATACGAATTTAATGAAAACAATTTTTGAATTTTCAAAGTGTCGTTATTGAAAACGTTGAAAAATTTCAAGGTTTTTATTGATTTTGTCAGCTTGGGTAGGTAATTGGGGAGTGAGGGGGATTGAAGGGGGCGTGTCTGGGAGGCTATGGCGCCCAAGATGTGTCAGTGTCGACATTGAAAACGATTCGCACTCTGCCATTCATTAACGGCTCATCTGGTCACCTAATCACCTGCCCAATTTCACTCCCTCTGTTCACCTTCCTCCACTTCTCGTAACCCTAACCTTCCTACCACCGATACCCCCCCTTCGTTCTATCTGTTTCCACTTGCCCATTCGATATTCCTATTCAGTGATTTTAATTCTGTTTCAGCTTGTGCCCATTCCTCCAATTTAGCATTTTGGTTCTCCGTCCGTTGTGGCAGCTTCAAAGGCAGACATCAAAATTAATCGCATTTGAATTGAAATTGCGTTTCAAGTTTTGTGGCCAGACCATGTTTGGGGGTCAATGGCTAATGATTTCTGACCAAATTCTCAATTTGACTTGTCGCTTTTTGTCAATTGCTTAATATATCAATAATTTCTATTTATTATATACTTTTATTTTTCAATTATTCAGATTTCTTTAACATAGAAATCTTAATGTTTTTGAAATTATTTAAATTTTTGGCGAATTGTCAACGAAATTTGTTGAAGTTGATATTAAAATAGTTTTTCCCTTCGAAAAACGGTTACAAATTACCATCGAACAAATTGTTTTATATTTATTTTGCTTTCAATTTTATTAAAATGAAAGAGTTTTAAAAGTAAAAAGTGTTTTTATAATTTCAATTTATAGTTTTTGTGGATTTTTGTGGATTATTATCTTATTTTCTATGTGTTTTGTGTACTGCTGATTAATACTTAATTAGCAATTGTCGGATTTGGCACACATTTTCCACATTTTCCGACTTTTCCGCCTTTTCCGCCTTTTTTGCAACTGCATAAACTTGTTCCCTTCCCTCTTAATTATGCAGAATAATTATATTCCGCATTTTGTGTCAGTATTATCCATTTTAATTGACAGTTAGAGGCACAGGTTGACTACTTGTCAGTACTTACTCTATAGTGTGTGTAGGTGTGTGTGTGTGTGTGTTTATGGTATGGCTGTCTGCTTGTGTGTGTGTGTGTGTGTGTGCCTACCTTTGTTACATTTGTGCACATGCTAAAGGCAATAACTCGACCACTGTAATTGCTATAAAAAAGTACTATGTAGAATATTAAATTGTATGCGGTGGTTTATCTAAACTCTGCGGTGGGTTGCTTGACAGGCAGACGACAGACGGATAGACGGATAGACTGACAGGCTAGCAGACAGAGAACTGGTGAGGCAGGTCATGGGCGCAAAACAACGTCAGTTGCAGATATGCTTGCTCCCACACACGCACATATACACACCAACACACACACACACATGCAATCACACACATACACACCAACACACACCCGCACTTGAAAGGGATTTAACGCTAAATCAAAAATGGTTGTCAATCAAAAAAAAAAAAAACTGCTTGCAATAAAATACCCGTTATTTCATAAAAACGCTTAAACATAATTAAAGATACTAAACTTAAAACAGCTATAACTTTAAACAGAAGAATGTTTTATTTTAGAAGACTCGTGATTTTTATCAAACAAATATTAATCTAAAAATTTTCACTTTAAACAAACTTAAAAGAAATTTAAATTTATAGCTTAAAATATGTTTATTCAAGAATTTTAAAACTTAAAACAGCTATAGCTTTTATAGAAATCAAGCATTTGCTCGATAAACAACTAGAAATCTTTAACAGCTGAATACCCTATAGTTGACAAATCTCTACAGGGTAGTAATTCGCAAATTATTTATCAAATTCGTAACGAACTGTGTTAACTCATTTTCACAGACTCTTTATTTCGCTGTAACAAAAATAATTTTTGGCCGGTTTCAAAAGCGGAAAATAAATTTAAGGTCTTACTTAGCGTAGGTGACAAACACCCACACACAGATACTAAACACACACACACATACGATGAAAAACTGGCAACTGACAACTGAAAACTGACAACAAACAGTGGAATTTGAAAGGCGTGGAAATGCGAGTAAATGTTGACAATTGACATGTAAATCGGAGCGAGAACCTGCAATTTGCCAGTCCAAAATCAGCCGTACCCTCCACAACAACAACAGCAACAACAAAGAGAACAACAACAGCAACAACAACAACAGTCCGTCCGAAATGTAGGGCTCCAGTTGCTTAGTTGCCTCGCCTTGAAAGAGTCACTCTTTTATTGTTATTATAATTTTTATTCTCCTCTTATTTTTTTTTTTTTTTTATTTTCTCTCTTCTGCTTTTATTCTGTTGTTTTTGTTTTTCATCTGAATCTGATAAGAATTTAATTACAATGCACACACAATATACAAACTGTATACAAATGTATTAAGCACGCACACACAAGCTCACACACACACACACACACACACGCTCGCGTTAGGAGGGGATCAGACACAAAACTGAACACGCACAGACATGCCCGAGCACTCGGCATCTGAATACTTGGCAAGTCTGGAAAGGGAACTTAACGATAGTGGGGAAAATGGGGATGTTGAAAAAAAATGCTAAAAGAAAATACTGTCACGAACTTGAAATACACTTATGAAATTAAAGAAAATACTGCCCCAAATTTTTAATACACTTTTATAATTTCTACCGAAAAAACTTAATTTTAAAACTAAAAAAAAATTAAATTTAAGAATTTGCCTTAATTTAAGCAAATTTTAAGCAATGAAACTGAAGCGAAATTTGTTTATTTATCATATGTCACTGGACAGACCATTTCCCGCTAGTGACGATAGCCGAAATAAGAATCTGGTATGGATCTTTCAATGGGTATAACGGGAACTCGTCAACTGTTGAATTTGGTCAAAGTTTGAAGTTTTGAAAAAACTTTGTTTTGATGTCATTGAAATTAATGTTATTTAATTTTTTTTAGTAAGAAACTCTTAAATATTTATTAATGAAAAGTTTAAAAAAAATATAATTTTTTTTCTAAAATGCAAAAAATTATTAATTTTTTGGCTTTAAATAATGCATTCGAATCAATTTTATTTCTCCAAATATACGAAAAATTATTCCTCTTAAAGAATTCAAATACAAATTCTTTAAACTTTCTTGATTTTTCGCCACATTCACAAGCTAATGAACAAGAATACAGAGTATTATGTATCTAGAGAGATCTACACATGCTTATATGTAGAAGGCTGCAACTATATCTTTTGGATTGTATCTATAGGCGCCATAATGATAACCGAAGGCAGCAACAGAGACAGAAACAAAGATAGAGGCAGAGGCAGAGGCAGAGACAGAGATAGAGACACACAAACCGCAGTGGCAGTTGCTGTCGAGGCGGGCTAGAAATGAATGCAAAAAAAATAAAATAAGTAAAACTGAAACTTTAAATCAAAATCAATAACAAAATATGATTCTGAATCAATGTGGAAATCAAATGTGCAATGAAGTCAAGTGAAACGAAGTGAAGTGAAATGAAATCGTAGACGGTGTGAACTCTTATTCAAAAGTCGTGAGTTCAGTTTGAGTTTGAGTTGGAGTCAAGTTGTTGCTATGTTCATATCTTATTTGAATTGTGACAGCGACAACAGCAGCAGCAACAACAACAGCAACAACAATTATAACAATAATACCTACAATAGTAACAACAGCGCCAGCAGCAGCAGTAGTAGTAGTCGAAGCAGCAGCGCTGCTAGCGTGGCGACGCCGACATCGACGCCGACGTCAACGCCGCTGCTAAACATGGAACGTCTGCTGCATGCGGTGCGTGAAGAATTCCAAACGGAAGATGAATACGAAGAGGAATTCAACGCCAACGTCAGCATCAGACGTAGCCGCAGCAGCAGCAGTAGTAGCAGCAGCAGCAGCAGTAGCAGCTCAGCGTTGACGTCAGCGTCGAGTCAGCAGAGCGATTTCATTGCCACAGTGGCTGCAACAAATGCAGTCACAGGGACGGGTACAGTGCGTCGATTTCGACGCTCATCGATTGGTATGCAACGCAAATCAGCGTTTCGCCAAAGGAAACTCGATTCATTGGGGGCATGGCGTCGCAAGAGGTAAGTTTCTTGAGTATTGGCAACCGGCGAGGGGCGACATTGGAATTTTCCACTCAACTAAACTTCGAATGCAAATTTGACGAACATTTTTTGAGTACTTTTCGTGTGCAAATATAAATTTTAATAAGCATACTTTTACTATAAGCGAGGGTAGACACAAGAATTATAACAAGTTTAGGTCGAGATAAGCTACTAAGGGAAATCCTTAACGCTGCCCACATATTTATGTATTTATAAATACAAATTTGAATTTTTGGGCTTTTTAGAAAACGTTTATACAGAAAATAAAAACAGTTACTAATTTTAAAATTTAGGAAGCATATTTTAAAAAATTGACTAAATTTTTTTTTTAAATATTTTGAAATATTTTTTAATAGTGTCAAGAATTTTGTCACAATGTTTTAGATAATATTTATTAAAATCATGTCTATAATTTGTCTTAGCTTACAAATAACAAAAAAAAAAAAAAAAAAAGAAAAAATGTAATATTTTAATATTAATTAATTAACTGTAAATCGTCAGTAATAATGACTTTCAGCTTAATTAGTTTTCTATTTACATTTTTTTTTATGCAGTTTAAAAACTAGTTAGTTTTAAATAAATTTTTATAGAAACATTTATCAGTTTCAATATTTTTTTATTACTATAAATATTTTTTCTTCTAAATTTTAAACTGTGTATAATTGACTGAAGGTTAAATTGACTAAATATCGTTCAGAGCAAAGCTAAATTATTTTTCTTTTGTTTTTATTTATAAATATTTGTTGAAATTAATTATTTGTTCGATTTCCATTCGTTATATAGACGCACGACCACCCCGAGCAATGCACGTAGACCGATAAGGATTGTGCCGGATTGGACGGAGAGTGCAGTACAGGGTGAACACTACTGGAAGCCCACCTCGGCCTCTGGCGATCTCTGTTGCCTCAACGAGGAGTGCATTGTAAGTACCAACAGATATACTAAATATAATATATATTTTACTCTTGAGGGTTTTTCCTTTTCATATGCATGTGTGTGCGTGTGTGTGTGTGTGTGTGTGTGAGAGTATTTTCTTTTTTTTTTTTTGGCATTTGACAGGGCTTTGGGGTTACATCTAATTCAATTACCGCCGTCAAGAACAGAAAGCAACAAGCCCCTTAAAGAATGAAACTTCATGTAATCGTGTAATTTATTTATTGCGTGCTTGTCCGACATGTTAGTAGAGCAGTGTATAAGTACGGGTAGTGTGCGAGTACATACACGCACGCACTGTAGACATGAACGTGTTTTGTTTTATATTATTTATTTTTATTTTTATTTTATTTCATTTATTTTATATTTTTTTTGTGGGTTTTGTTTTGTTTTGTGTCCAGCTGTTATGAAAGTTTTGGTCCCAATGTAGTGCTGTCCAAAAAGTTGCAAGTACTTTGTTATTGAGCGGGACAAAACGGGTCGGGTCGTGTCGGGTCGGGTCGGGTCGGGTCTGGACGAGAATAGTTAGGGGACGCTACGTTGGTGACGTTTGTTGCACGTTTCAATGAGAACGTTGCTTATCTGCATGTGTGGCAAGCTGTCACGCTAACGGCACGACAATGTTTTCATAAGATATATAAAAATATATATATAGTATGTATGTCGAGTGTATACACAAACCGAGCATGGGTTGTGTCCCCAAGCTCAACAAGTTCACCTCAAAGTGAACAAGGTACCTAAACCATTTTGGTCCACCTTTGTTTATCTGTAGGTTAGAACTTGTCACAGACTCTAATTTAGTTCTCACTCACGAGCATCTGACGGTTATTGAAAGCAACAAATGTTATAAAGTAGTTAAAACAAGCCGAGGCACTTTTAAAAGCTTTCAGCTTAATAAGACTTAAGTTATGCTACTAACTTTTTAAGCGGCTTAAACAAATAATGCCATAGTGGTTGCAATTAGTTTTTCAAATAATGTGTGGGTTCGAGTGGAAGCAACAAGAAAAGTGCACCAAGTGCTAAAACTTTAGTCTATTTTTAAATAAGTTTAACAAGACTTTAGTAAAGTTTCTTAGTGTAATAAGTACTAACATAATTTAAATATTTATAAACAGATTGAAAGTGTACAAACTAAGGTAAAAGTGAAGAACAGCAGTAAACAAAAATAGATTTCAAGGAATTATCTTTTAGCTAAATCAATCTTTCAATTTTCTATTTGAGCGCAATAAATTAAGCTTTAATATGCTTTTAAATGGGCATTTATCCTTGAAAGTTATCAGACCTCAGGACCAATTAATAAAAGTCTGCAAGTGACAGATGAATCCGATAAACAGTCTGAGCTACAATTAATGGCACAACTTTATTTTGGGCACAATAAATGTGAAAGTGTATGAAATGTTCGTAGCTATTGAACGGTGATCAATTTAGAGACAGAGAGAAAGAGAGAAAGAGAGACAAATAGTACTTATGTCTCATATTTTAATGGGATTAATAAAGAAGATATTTATTTGCATGCCTGCAATTCTTAAAGTACGAGTTTATAATATAATCATATTTTTTTAGAACTGACTTCTTAAAGGATTAAATCATTAACTAACCCAAAATCTCGAATTGTTTTTTTTTTTCTTTAGTGGTATTTAACTTTTAATCGTTTGCATTTGCAGAAGAGTGGACAGCGCATGAAGTGCTCGGCATGTCAGCTGATTGCACATCAGAATTGCATTCCAATGGTGAATGAAAAGACTCAACTAGCGTGTAAGCCAACATATAGGGATGTCGGAATCAGGCAGTACCGAGAGCAGACAACTACCCATCATCATTGGGTACATCGCAAGCTGGAGAAGGGCAAGTGCAAGCAGTGTGGCAAGGTAAGTACCATTATTCCCCTCTCTCTCTCTCTCTCTCTCTCCCTCCCTCACTCTCTCCCTCTTTTTCTCCCGCCCCTCAAATCCATTTCTTTAATTAATGTTACTACTCGTAAATTTGTTATTTAATAGGCCGTGCAGAGTAAGCTCTTTGGGTCAAAGGAGATTGTCGCCTTGTCCTGTGCCTGGTGTCATGAGATTTACCACAACAAGGAGTCGTGCTTCAATCAGTCCAAGATTGGAGAAGAGTGTCGTCTAGGTAAGTTTTCTGTTCCCTGTTCTTAATACTTAATTCTCAGTTTTCAATGCTCAACCATTGTCATTATCGATGGCCAGCACACGCTGCACTGTATCAAAAATAATACGACAATACAACGGCAACATCGGTGGTCTATAGTTCATTCTGAATTCATTGTCCGCTGTCCGTTGTCTGTTGTCCGTTGTCCATTGTCCATTGTCCTTCTCTGATTAATTACGTGACGTGCATGCAAATAAAGTGCGGCCCGTTAACTTAATTAAAATTTGTGCATTAAAACCGACTCGAAAGTTGCCCCTCAACCGCTTAACCCTTTGCGTTTCGGTCTGACCCCGGACGGAATCCCATTTATTCACCAAGTAAATTGTGACACACCTTGCGACCTTTCACCCAATCCAACTGCCTCTGAAATTTTCTTTCTTTCTCTCGTATTACTCTTTTTTCGTCTCTCTTTCTCTCTCTCTCGCTCTCTCCCTCGCTCGCTCGCTCTCTCTCCCTCGCTCTCTATGTCTGTGACATATTGTCTCATTGTCTTAATTTGCACAGTATCTCGCTCCTTTGCCTTTTTTGAGTTTATTTTATTTTATAGATTTAAAAATACTCTTTTATTTAAGGTATAAGACAGTAAATCAATTAAATAGTATAATAAATAAATTAATTAAAATTTGTTGTGTTACAAAAAATAAAAATAAACAATAAATACAATTTATCAATTTTAATTTTAAAATTTCTATTTGAGTTTAAAAAAAAAAAATTAAAATGAAAAATAATTTTTAAGTTGTAACGCAAACTTAAGAATTTTATTTTTGTGTTTTTATATATTTTTATTTAAAAAATTAACAATATTAATTTCTTAATTACATATATATATTTGTAGAGTATCCCAAAGTAATAGATTTTCTTACTTGCTGTAGATTTTAAGCACCTTCGTTTCCCCCAATGTCTGAGCGGTATTTTTTTGTCATTAGCATTTTTTGCGAAATTGACAATTTGTCAAGTTCTGGGCTGCGACACTAGGTCAATAGATGAGCGTAATACGTGTCCGGAGAGTGCTTCCAAAATTGTGTGACGTCATAACTTAAAAGTGAATTAAATTTTTTGGAAAACCTGCAAATAAACTGTAAAATTAAACACTAAAATAAGTTTATTAACTAAAACAATTTAATGAATATTTAACACTGCAAAATAATAGAAAATTGTTGAAATAACTGATATTAAAATGGATTATTTTAAAGTAAATTATTGCAAATGGTATTTAATCAAATATTTTAAAGAGTTGCTTTGCATAATTGAGCAAAATGAAAATGTGGAAATTAATTAAATATGAATTGTGTTTTACCAACAAAAAAGAAATTTAATTCCAATTTGATTTCTATAGAAATCAAGCGAATAAATGAGTCTTGATTCCAGCTAAACTGTCCGGAAAAACATGAAAAGCATGATAAATTCACACATGAATAATGAGAATGCACTAGATTTAGTTGTTACATTGTTGGCTTCATTTAATTGGTTTTTCATGCGAATTTTCCCAAATGCAAAATGCCAAATGAAATGATTTTGTCTTCATCCACACTGAAGTAATTGAATCCTCATCAATAATTTGAAATTATGTTTAATATTCCGTTTCATTCAATATTTTCCTTTGACTTTGAATTTAAGCAGAATTATTTAGTATTAAAGTTCGATTTAATGAAATGAGTAAATTTCACAGTAATTTTCCTTGGCTCTAAGAAAACTAAAATTGGACTTTTGTGAATGCAAGTCGAAAGGTTAAAATTGAAAGAATATTACATGAACTTCACAAGAGTTGATTGTTGTAATGCCAGCTGTTGATTTGTACCAGAATGAATGACAGATTAGCCAACAACATTTTGTTGCACAAACTGAACAATTTTGCAGTCAGTCGTCAGTTGCACTTAGTGGTCATCTTTGAAGGCTCTTATTCCTCTGACTGCTAATCCCGAAATGCCAAAAGTTGTGCCAAGTGCCAGCTGTGGATGTCAGTTACATACAAATGCAGGACAATTGAACACCCATTTCCCTCTCACTCTCTTCATCGTCCTATCTCTTTTGCTACCTCAGTACACTAACAACAAAAATTAGTATCTAGTTTAATAAAAACTACTAAGACTTCTTTAAGACAGTGAAGCCTTGATTAGTATTTTTGAAGACGAACTTATACAATTTTTATAATTCTCTAATCCAAAAAAAAAAAAGAATAATTAAAAAATTCGATTAAAATTGTATTTTTAAACAAAACTTATTTGATATGTTTGATAAAAAGTTATTTAAAAAATGTTATAAAAATTATAATAAAATAATTTATTTTATTGATGGTGCTTTTCCACTTGGTGAATTAAAAAAATTTAATAATTTAATGCGTCTCTAAAATTTCTTAAAAATAAATGTTACACTCGTTTTTATTTTATATACACAATTTAAAGACGTTCTTTTTTCTCAGTGTAAATGTCACTAAGGACATCTTTAACTGTTGTCTGGTTGTGCATAGGAAATGCGTGCTGAACTGGATCATGTCCGCTTTTTATAAAGTGTCTCAATGAGCGTCTTGTTAACACACTCTCCAGCAACGCATTACCCACAGTATACACGCACACAAACACAGAGAGATACACACACACACACACACAGGTAGAGATACAGATACAAATACAGATGCTTACACACTGAGAGTACCGACAGACAATGACTGAGAGACAATGATGAGGACCACAAGACAATGAAATAAAGCGCAAAATACAATTACAGACGGGCATCCGTAAGGCCTAGACCCACCCAATCACCCAAACACCCACCCCTCCAACCCCCTAAGCCCCTCTTCATCTTTGTCTTCTCTTTTACCTACTACATTTTGTATACATCTGCTAGCATCTCCACTCTCTCTCTCCCTATCTCTCTCTTTTTCTCTCTCTATCTCTCTCTTTTTCTCTCTATCTCTCTCTCTCACTATCTCTCTGGCACCTCAACTTCAATGCGTCGCTAAATTTTGCCAGCTTTGCCTTATGCCTTTTGTTTTCTCGGTATCCTCTGTCTCCCTGCGTCTCTCCCCTCTCTCTCTCTCTCTCTCTCTCTCTCTCATTTTGTCTCCTTCCTTCTCGTCTGTCTCGTGTCCGTGTCTCTGGGTTTTTCCATCGGTAATTCCTGGCCCGTCTTGTGGCATTCATAATTGTGTTCTGACTCTGGGCTTCTCAGCCTTTGGTATGTCAACTGCGTGCATGGTAGCATGCGGCATCATCTCAATTTCTTTTGTTTGCCACCGTCTCTTAACTGACTTTTGGCATATTTTCTATGATATTAACTTGTTCTTGTCCCTGAAATTATTCTGGTTATTGTTGTTAGACCCTGTATGCAACAAGTACAATAGGTCTTTCTGTATGAAGACAAGAAGCTTTTAAATATTGTAGCAAATAACATTAAGTTGTTTTTTTACTTGTATAAATCGCTGGAGATATAAGTTTAACTACTTTATTAGCTAAATTCTGGACAGATCATAGAACAAAAAAATTATAAATTGAAATGTTCTAAAAAAAGTTATTCACTTTAATCAGGTAATCGTTTTAAGAATATCCGATATGACTCCACTTCTAACATAGTTAAGACAATTTTTTTACTAAAAGTACAAAATAAATTATTCATACAGGGTCATTTTCGGTCGTGTTCTTTTCTATTTGTGGTTGCGGTATCCTGCTGTTGTATGTAGTCTCAATAATGGGCGAAATGGAATTTGCAGCTTGTCGACAATTCCCACTTACCTTACGCAATCTCAATTAGCTGGTCACCAGCTTCCCTCTCTTTTCCCCTCTGTCCGTCTCTTTTTCAGTTAGTTCATCTGTCTCGCTTTGTCCACTTGCAGGAAACTATGCGCCAATCATTGTGCCACCATCGTGGATTGTAAAGCTACCCAACAAGGGAAACTTTAAGTCCTCAATTCGTGTGAGCAATAAGAATAGCACCGCAGGCGGTGTTGGTGCTGGCGGTGGTACTGGTGGTGGCGTTGGCGGTGGCGGTGGCGGTGGTATTGGCGCCGGTGGAAAAGGCAGAAAACAGACCCAAAAACGCCAAAAGGCCAAGGAGGAGCAGAAAAAGGAACCTCGTGCGTTCATTGTAAAGCCCATTCCATCTCCGGAGGTAATACCGGTCATTGTTTTTATCAATCCCAAATCGGGCGGAAATCAGGGCGTTAAGCTGTTGGGAAAGTTCCAGCACTTGCTAAATCCACGTCAGGTGTTTGATCTAACACAAGGTGGTCCCAAAATGGGGTAAGTACTCGCATATCGAACTAACAAATAAATTGATCCTGTATGTGAACTAGTTCAACACAAATCATTTAATTGTTTAAGTGGCATTTGAAATCATAGCAGTTAAGCAATTCGACTAGTTCCACTTAACTTATTTTTTTAACAAACAAAAAAATAAAAATTTTGGAATCTAGTTTAAAATGTGGTAAAGAATTTAGCACAAAACAATTTAGTTAAGTCCCTGTCAGTGCAAAGAATATGTGAACTAGTTTATTTGTCATTGAGTATTAAACCTTCTTTATTAGCTTTTTAGGAGGTTAAAGCTTTTATTGTGGTAGGTGAAAATAATTTATAAGCTGTTGAACTAGTTGAACCAATTGTGGTTCAGTGGATTGCTTCCTGTCACTGCATTATGAACGAGTCTGGTTGTTAGACAAGGAATTTCTTCTTCTTTATCCAATTTACGTTTAAAGGTTAGGAAATATATGAACTAGTTCACGAAATATAGGTGTATTAGATAACGTATTCAACTTTAACTTTCTTTATATTAATTTTTTTTCAAATGGATTAACTAATTTTCTCTGTCCGTCTCTTCTTCTCTCTTACTCCCTCTCAGACTGGACATGTACCGCAAGGCACCGAACCTGCGGGTGTTGGCCTGTGGCGGTGATGGTACCGTTGGCTGGGTACTCTCCGTGTTGGATCAGATCCATCCGCCGTTGCAGCCGGTACCAGCTGTGGGAGTACTTCCCTTGGGAACTGGAAATGATCTCGCGCGATCTCTTGGCTGGGGAGGTGTAAGTATATAAAGTTTCAATTCTTCAACTTAAATTTCAATATTTTTTTTTAAATTTCTTTTTTTAGGGCTACACGGATGAACCGATCGGCAAGATTTTACGTGAAATAGGAATGTCGCAGTGCGTCCTAATGGATCGTTGGCGTGTACGGGTTACTCCCAACGATGACGTCACCGACGATCATGTGGATCGAAGCAAACCAAATGTCCCCTTGAATGTAATCAATAACTATTTTAGCTTCGGTGTCGATGCTCACATTGCCCTCGAGTTCCATGAGGCTCGTGAGGCTCATCCAGAGCGCTTCAATTCGCGTCTTCGAAACAAGATGTACTACGGCCAAATGGGCGGCAAAGATCTAATTCTCCGTCAATATCGCAATCTCTCACAGTGGGTAACACTCGAGTGCGATGGCCAAGATTTTACTAGTAAACTACGCGATGCCGGCTGTCATGCCGTACTCTTTCTGAACATACCAAGGTAAGAGTTTTCACTGTACTTTTTGTTTGGGTATTTAATGGTTTCTACTGTTATTTTTGTTTACAGTTATAGCGGCGGTACGCATCCCTGGAATGACTCATTTGGGCAAACAAAGCCAACCATTGATGACGGTCTCATGGAGGTAGTTGGGTTAACTACCTATCAGCTACCCATGCTACAGGCGGGTATGCACGGCACTTGCATCTGTCAGTGCCGCAAGGCTCGCATCATCACCAAACGCACCATTCCCATGCAGGTCGATGGCGAGGCCTGTCGCGTCAAGCCCTCAATCATTGAGATTGAGCTGCTTAATCAGGCCCTCATGCTGTCCAAGCGCAAGCACGGACGCGGAGATGTCCAGTAAGTATATCCCTTGTACCCTTTACTCTATGTCGATCGTTTTATTTGGTCTAAGGAGCAGCGATAATCGGTTAGTGCTCACCAAACTCAAACCGTTAATACTATACTCTTTAATCAGTGGTTATAAATTAAGGAAGATCAAGAAGATTAAATTATTGCTCTTCTACTTAAAAATAGTGTCAATCCATTGGAGAAACTACAACTGGGAATTATGAGAGTTACAATGCAGCAGTACGAGCAATACCATTATGACAAGGAAATGCTACGCAAATTGGCTAACAAATTGGGCCAAATTGAAATTGAGTCACAATGCGATCTAGAGCATGTGCGTAATTTGTTGAACTCCAAGTTTGAGGAGTCCATATCTTATCCAAAGGTATCGCAGGATTGGTGTTTCATTGACTGTAAGTTATAACTAGAAATCGAATTGAAATTTAATATATTTTTAAATGAAAATTTAATCATTTGCAGCCTGCACTGCTGAGCATTATTTCCGCATCGATCGTGCTCAGGAGCATTTGCATTATATCTGCGATATAGCCATTGATGAGCTATATATACTTGATCATGAGGCCGCTACAATGCCGCAGACACCGGATCAGGAGCGTTCATTTGCGGCGTTCTCGCAGCGTCAGGCACAGAACGAACGGAGGCAGATGGATCAGGCACAGGGACGCGGAAATGGCAGTACGGGTAGGCTTCTGTTAACTGACTGTTGGCACCGATCAACGCAACGAAGCACAGAGTTGCCACTGCAACAGCGGTTGCAACTCTATCAGCAGCAGGCTGCCGAACAGATGCCCTATTTAGATAGGCGAATGTTTTGTCACCTGCATTATCGCAAGAAGCGCTACGAGCTTTAAGCGAATACTTCTCTCACTCTCCCTTTACCTCCCTCTCTCACTCTCTCTCTCTCTCTCTCTCTCTCTCTATGTGTGTGTGTGTGTGTGTGGCGCCATCTGTCGAGTGTACCCAACACCGCCCACTTCCTAACCTAATTGTCCAACAGTTAAAACTCTGTTCTGACACTGATAAAAAAAAAAATGTTTTTAAAGAAATGAGGAAAAGCTTTTAAATTCTACTACTAAAATGTGAATTGAAAATTATTAAAATAGTTTCTTTTTCACACCACTAAAATTCTCAACTGGTTTAAGCTGTGGAAAAAAGACTCTAAACTCAAATTACTGCTGATTGAGCAAAAATAATTAATTAAAATTGAACGCGAATTTAAAAATTTGTATCTAAAATATTTTTCAACTTCTTCTATTTTTAAGAAGAACAAAAATTAGATCCCAATAATACATATATATAGAAATCATATTTTTCAATGTAAAAAAGATTTCCTTTTTTAAAACTTGTATAAAATTAATGTTTTTTTAACGATTTTGGTTGCCAAAAATATGTAACTTTTCATAAGAATCTGATATTTAAATTGGTCCAAAGACAAGCTTTGTTGTTTACCGTTAAACAAATATGTACATAATGTATTTAATGCAAATTTATGCAATAATTAATTATAGAAGCAGTTTTTTATCAGTGTTAGTTTTGTCGTTGTCCTCGTTGTTTGTATTCGTTTTTGCGTTGCATTTTGTGCATGTTTAGGAACTAACACACCCACACACACACACACATGCACACACACAATCACACTCTGCACACACACACACACTGCTCACACACACACACACGATGCTCACGATGTGGTGGGAGCGAATACAGCTTAGTCCTTGCCACGCCCACATGTAAGTAACGCCTTAATAAATGTTGGATTATTCTTTAATATATGGTTTATAATCGCCGCTTACGTTAACAGTGACAAGGACTAAACCGTATTCCGTTCTCGTCCAATTCCCCATCAATCAACCAACCAAATCAATTAACCAATTAACTAACAAACCAACCAATCAATAAATTAATCAATCAGTCAATCAACCAATCAACCAACTTACCGAACAATTAACCAAAACTCAATCCAAACAACAACAACAACAAGAACACACTTACCACAATAGAGTTAAATCGCAATCGAATGCGACGGGTAGGTTGTTCTCAGTTAGTTTATCTGATTAATCGATTAACATATTGTATCGTTTATCGTTTATCATACTCTTTGCGTTTACTCTTGTGTTGTTGTTATTGCATATTGTAAATATTTATTGCAAATGGCGTACTAACAATTTGTAAATCTCTTTTTAAATTTTTAATATTTAACACACACACACACACACACACAACGAAATGACACACACTCTCAAACACACACTCTTACACACCCTCGCGTATTTTATACAAAGATGAGGACTTGCAAATTGGCTCCAAGCCCATTAAAGTGATGAAGTGGAAGAGGTAAAAACCGATAAACGTCAACTTAATCCACAGTAATCGCAATTTTCATAATTCACGCGCATTTCAAAAAATTCAAAAATACCAAATTTCTAAAAAGAGCAATACCAAAACTTGGAAATAATCAGCAAAATTTTCAAGAAAAAAAATACCAAAAATTAAAAGAAAAAAAAAAAACATTCAAGCGAAAATGAAAAAAATACTTTAAATTAAAAGTATTTAAATTTTTAAAAAATTTCATAAAGAACCTTTTTTAAATCAAAGATTTAAAAAAGAAATTGGAAATAAATTTCTATTCAGAAAATATCCAAATGAATTAAAGCTTAATAAGAAAAAGAGAGACGGATAGATAGACAAACACAAAATTCGTCTAAAGCAAAACTTCGCTCTCTCTTTCTAACACTTTGCTGATATCACTGGTTGTCCTACTCTAACAATTGGCGCTTTGTCACGCTCATTCAGCTAACATCACACTATCTTACTCACTTAATTAACTTTCCCTATCTATCCCTCTCCCTCTAAAACTCTTTCTTTCGCTATCTAGCTCTTTCTCTTACTCTTCTCTATTACTTATTTAATTCTTTTACTTTTGTTGTTCAATGCATGCAGCAACAAAGATCGTTTATTCAGTTTTAACGAAGATGTTTTTGGTTGTGGATTCAGGTATTCTGTATTTATAGCGTTCTCTTTTCTTTCAAAACTCTCCAAAATCATTTTATAACATCTTTTTTTAACTATCAAACTATCTTTTCTATAGTCTATCTATCTCACTCACACTCTGTTTTTTAATAGAGTTCGTATATCGTATCATACTACTTATAATACATAGATCCTACGAAACTTATCGAATTGATACTGATGCTTGACTTTTTCTTTTGTTTCTCTACTTTTCTATGCACATACAAACACACATACACACACACCCGCATACACCCACACACACGTACAAACACACACACACACACATGTCTTTAATTACGTATCCATATATAACAGCCCTATACTGGAGCAAACTTCCGATGCCGTACTACTAGCAGCCCAGAGCGGCGATCTAAATATGGTAGCTTTAACTTGTTACTTAACTTATCGTTTGACTTCTTTCGTTATTCTGTTACTTAAGATCTAGTTATGTGTATTGATCTCTTTTTTTATGTCCTAGAAACTCTCTCTCTCTGATTAATATATTATCTCTTTCAATTTCTCTCTGTATCTCTCTGCAGTTACGTGCACTACATGAACAAGGATTCTCATTACAGTCAGTGAACAAGAACGGGCAGACGGCGCTGCACTTTGCCTGCAAATACAACCATAAGGACATTGTCAAATACATCATTTCATGTGCCACCCGACGCGTCATCAACATGGCGGACAAGGAGCGGTAAATATCACTCTTTCTCTCTTCTCTATCTTTCTCTCTCTGTCTCTATGACTTATTCTCTTAAGATGATCCGAAGTGTTTTCAGCAAACATAACTTGAGAACTACTCTCTCTTTGACTTTCTCGATTACTAATTTTCTTTACTCTCTCTCTCTTTGTGTCCTTGTCGCTCTAGCGGTCAGACGGCGCTACATATTGCTGCCGAACAAAATCGGCGCGATATTTGCGTAATGCTTGTGGCAGCTGGGGCTAATTTGCAGGCTCGCGATGCTGGCGGCAACACGGCCATGATGGTGGCATTCAACAAGAATGCCAATGAGATTGCAACATATTTGGAAAGTAAGCTGGCTGATCAACAACATCAAGCATTACTACAACCACAACAACAGCAAGAAGTGGGCGTCGGCTGGGCCAATGTCATAACCAAAAATTCCAAATCCAATTCCAAATCAAATTCCACATCGTCGTCGGCCACCTCCATGTGAATCCCAGCCCATAAACCATAATCAAAATAAATCTATATAAAAATTATCAAAAAACAAAAAAAAAGTAACAGTTAAAAAAAAAAAAAAAAAAACAAATCAATTGAAATTGATCCAAAGTAGAGATCTCGCTAGCTGTGCACGCATTCATCAAAGTACTCGTAGTATAAACAGCGATCGGTATAGAAATCATCTAAGCTTCAAACCAGAAATTATATGGTTTTATTGACTAATCAGCGAATTTCCTTCTTTTTCTTTCGCCAAACCAAAATGGAAATTTTCTCACTGAAAAAAAATATAATAAAAAAACACACAAACAAAAACAAAAACTTAATGCGATAACAACATTCCAATGCAAACGACAAATGTGACACAAATGAAACAAATTGCTATTTACCGAAGGTCAAGAGCGTTTCATGCATTTGGAGGTGCAAACCAGAATTTAAATGTAATTCAACAACGCAAAAAACTCAACAAAAAACAAGCGTATAAAATATACATATATATACATATATATATATATATATATATATATATATATATATATAAAAAACGTTGCCAATTTAAAGCGCGTTTCATTTCGCCATAGAATATTTTATTTTGTTCAAATCGAGATCAACAATTTTTTTTTTTTCTTTTCTTTTGGGGTCTTTAGCGACTAGAGAGCAAATGCAAAAACTGCATTATTAAAAAAAAAACAATTATTAAAAATTTAATAAATATATTTACAGTTACTTTTATGCTTAAGCAACGAATTCGCAACACTTTTAGGCGTTGGTTTTTAGCAACTAAGTGACAACTTATTTACTCAACTCAGAAGCGAAAAACAAAAACAATAAGAAATCTAAGCAACAACAACAAAGAAGAAGAACAAACAGCTTAAAATTAAATGCAATTTTTCCACACACACACACAAACACACACACACACACTCAAACCGACACACACACACACACTTAAACACACATGGAGAGCAGAAAATATTGTTTTGAATTCTTTGGCAAACAAAATTAAAAGATGATTATATTGTGATATCTAAATTTAATTGTACTAAAATCTTAAATCTAATAACTAAAAACTAAATAATAATAAATAATAAAATAGAATATCAATCTTTTTGACTTGAGAACATGCGGCGTATGATTGATATTGATATTAGACAAGGCATTTGCTGTAAATACGAGAATAATATTGATAAATAATAACAAGTACACACATACACCAACACATATATACACATGTATTAATTATATTGTAGCACATACATATATATACACATGATATTTTTTTTTTTCAATTCAAATTAGCAAATTTAAGTGTTAAGTGTAAATCTGTTGTAAATTGCAAATATAAAGCCAAAAGAAACGCAGCGTTGCAGCAGCAAGAATAGTAAGAGAAACTAATGCATATACTAAACAATTAGTATATGTTTTAGCACACACAAATACACATGGACACACACACACACAGTCCCATGCGCACACTCTTAACTAAGCTATGCACAACCCAGAAACAGTTCCGTTTAACCAAATCTTCGGTTCTCTGGAAAACCACAACTCTAGCTATTTCACTATATCTAAATCTATATCTATATCTGTCTCACTATTTCACTCTCGTCCTGTTTATTACCTATTTCTATCTCAAAATCACTCTCGATGTGTTTCAAATTGAATTAAAGACTTTCGAAGAGACTTAAGTGCCCGTCCTTACCCGCCCAACTCCCCTCAATTACTCAACGAACAATGTAAACAACAAAACAAAGAACAAGAACAACAATAAATACTTATAACTATATACTTTGATGTAGACTAAATTTATATATATATATATATATATAAAGACTACAACAACTACGTGAACAAAAGCAACAGGAACATAAATATACACATATATTTGAAAAGATATATATACTTATAAATAAAGATAAATACATATATTGTTGCTATAAGTATGCAAGCTACACATACAAATATATACATATATATACTTAAATATATATTTATTTTATCGCGAACAAAACGGAAACCGATACGAAAACGGAAGAAGGAAATCAAAATAAATAATCTTTTAGAATTTTAAGTGATACAATTTAATCAATCTCGTTAAATTCAAAAGATATACATATATATGTGTTATTTACTTGTATGTGTTTGTTTATATGTATGTTAGTATGTGTGTAGCAAAAAGTTGAAGAATTCTTTTTCATTAGATTCATTCATCAAACTTTCTCAATTTTTCCCTTTAAATACAGTTAAGTTCTAATTATGAAATGCGCTAAAGTCAATTACGTTTCAAAATTATTTCCAAAATTTGGTTTTTGAAATGTGAATAAAAGAAGAAGAAAGAAGAAGAAGAAGAAGAAAATCTCACTCACTATTAAAAATAAGAACTAACGTAACTAAAAATTAGTGAGCATTACTAACTCATAAAGTCAAGTATAATATAAATAAAACCCAAAACATATAACTTAAATGCTATAACTAAGCATAATTAAATTAATAATTAATTAAACGCTGAGAAAACTCAACTGACTTTGCCTGGTTGAGCTCTTGGCTCGAGCGTTTTGTCGACCAGTCCGGGTCACTTGAGTTTTCCCTAACGTTTTTTTTTTGTTTTTTTTTGCAAAGATTGTTAAGCGTAAGAGAAGATAGGATAAAATTATGTTTTGGATTTCGAGCAGGGTGTTCACGTTGAGAAAACGATTTGTGGCAGAGCTTTGGAAGTATTTAGTTCAATGCCCCGCAGACTTGCTTCCAAAGTAACTGCCACAATTTGTATCAACGTAATCACCTTTGAAGAGCAGAAGAAGAAGATGAAGAAGAGACAGTAGAAATAGAAGAAGAAGCAAAAGAGGCGAAAACGGAAGTATTGCAATTGATGAAGATCTAAATTAGCAAATGACAATCTAGTGAATTTGGCAGAGAACAAAATACGTTTGCTAAAGAAAATTATAAAGTACAACTACAACTACAATTAAAACATAATCATTTTGGCTTCTGGGTTTTAATTCTGCTAAAAAATTTAATAATAAAAATATAAATTATAATAATAATAATAATAATAATAATAATAATAATAATAATAATAATAATAATAATAATAATAATAATAATAATAATAATAATAATAATAATAATAATAATAATAATAATAATAATAATAATAATAATAATAATAATAATAATAATAATAATAATAATAATAATAACAAACTCTGCTTTGCTATCGCTTAACTAATCTATCCAAACTAACACGACAACTGAAAACTGAAAACTGAAACTGAAATCGAAATTGAAATTGAAATTGTAGTTTGAGGATAATTTGAATATGAACAAGTGTATTTACTAAGACAGTGTTAATAGCAAAAAGCAGTGTTGAAAAATGCAGGTAGCCAACTACCAAATGCAAGAGAACGACATGTTTGTAAGATGGGTGATTATTAACACCTGTTCGGAAAACAACCGGGTCCAAGCCAAACTAAGAATATATTTTCGCGTATTTTGTGTAAATTACGACAGATCAAATATTTACATATATTTATATGTTTATATATGAGACATACGACAAAACATAATTACCTGTACTATGACAACTTCCAATGCCTTGACAACACCAAACACCAAAACACACACAAACACACATACACACACACACACACACACTTACCTGTACACTAACACACAGACTGTGTAATGTTCTTTAAGCAAAAGCTGCATAGTTATGTATATGTGTGTACAGAGAAGCCTATGTATATATAAAACATATATATATATATATATATATATATATATCGTACATATATATACATCTATGCTATAAAGAAGCTATACATACATTAATATATATTATACATATACAAATACATATACATATATTTTTTTCTATGCATATAAGGGAATTGTTTAACAAAATGGCAAACAACATGAAACGCAAGTCTTATGAAAATCTAGTAAATAAGGCAACAGAAAATGTAAAGTATGCAAAACTCAAAAAAAAAAAAAAAAAACACAAAAAAAAAGAGAAACAAATAAAATTAAAAAACAGCAACCAAGAGCAGAAGAACAATGAAACAAATTAATCCGAATATTGATAATAAAAATTTTTAAATGAAATAAATATTTTAATAATATTAATAATACAGATATAACTTAAGCAACTAGTGAATAAACTTAAATTAAATGTAATTTATTTATTTATGCCTAAAAGAACACAAAACACACCCATACACTGAGAGAATAAATATTTTATTTTCCACACAAAACATTTTGCATGATTTTTGAATTTTATAGCGTGTAAATAATTTTGTTTAATTTTTTTTTAACATTTTTCTTTCAACACTTTCCAGCTCATGAACGAATTAGATGAGTCGAAAAAAGAAAAAAAATATATATTTTTTTTTTTAAATTGGAAAATCATAAAAGATTTTGAAAAGATAAAGAAAAGATGAAACTTATGCAAGTCTGAAAGTATTTCTATCGAAAAGTTCTAAACTGTTTAACTGTAAATTGTGTATAACTCAGAAAATAAAAATTAAAACTTCAACTTAGTGTTACATTTGTTTGCTATATGGCAAAAATTGTATATTAATACCTACAAAAATATATATTCATACATATACTATATAAATGTATACATACATATATACATATATAAAATAAAATTAAAATTTTTTGCTAGTTGTTAGGTGTAAACATAAACAGACGACAAAGGAAAACTAAAAGAAAACTAAGTACGATATGCACTGCAAGCACTGAGGAATTTGATTCAATTTTACTTAAGATAAACGAAAAGAGAAATTGAAGTAGTATTTAAAAATCTAAATTATGGCATTAAATTTAAATTTTCGAAACAAATGAAACTAAAATAAATACAAAAAAATATATTTAAAATTTAAAATTAATTTTCGAACAAAGCTAAAAAACAACAACTGATGCAAAAATTCCAAGAAAAATTGAAAAAAATGCAACTCAAAATGGCAAATGGGCAATGCATTGAATGAGCCGTCACACACACACACCCACACCACTGTGTGTGTGTGCGTTAAACTAAATGGATTTGAAAAGCAGATTGTGGCTAAATTAATTGGTCAAAAAAAGCAAGAAACTGGCACAACCAACATACACTAAAACACATACTTCAATATCAATGTTATCGTCTATTATATTATGCTTAAAAGCAGATAAATTATATAATAACCAAACACTTATACACTGACAGCCAAACTCACACGCTTACAAAAACACTAAACAAATGAAATAAATCATTAACCAGTATCAATATACAATATATACAAGTTTAACTACTAAATATTCAATGTCCATTTTATTGCCCAGATGCTTATTCAAATTATTACCTGAATGTTTTATTGTATCCAGTGTAAAAGAATTCAAAAGTATATATCACACATAATTTGAAAAAAAAAAAAATACTATGAACTATGAAATATGTATGTACTAAAACTATCAAAAAACAAGTTGCTAATCAATTCATTTTCGGACACTCTACTATAAAAGAAATAAACATTTTTTTGGTATTTCAACTTAAAAATGGCGTTTTTCTATACAAGTTTAAAGAGTGCTTTAAAACTTTTTTATTTTTTATTTTATACTTTAAATTCTGAAACAATTGTGAATCTTGTGAAGTTATCTTAAATCAAACTTTGTTAGTTTTTTTGCCCGTCTGTTAAGTTGGCCAAATCGCAATTAAAGACTTAGCCAACTTTACAAAACGGAGCTGCTATCAACTCTTCAGTCGATAAGTCAGTCAATCAAATCAACTAAATTGATTTGATTGACGTTTAAATTAATAAACGAAATCAATTGTGGTAGATTAAATTACCTGTAGAATATTCAACTTTTTGGCTTTTGTCAAAGTCCAAGACAATAGCTATAAAAAGGCCAAACAACTTGAAGTATTCCATAGAGAAAGCTCTAAGTAATCACACCATGAAGTTTACACTCTTTGCTCTGTTTGCCGCAGTTTGTGTGCTCAGTGTAAGTAGAGAGGCAAAAGGGATAAATTGGGATTTAAAAGTAATGAATGGAAATATTGTTGATTTTAAAAACAGGTTAATGCTGGCACCTGGCAGCCACTTGAAATGTCTCCTGACACTGTTAATGTGGATGGAGAGTTCATGGAACCAGAAGTATATGGTTTTATTGGATTCTGTAAGGCTGCACTTCGTGGTGTCAAGGGATTCAACTGCATGCTCAAGTGGGTTTTGGGCATTAAGGACAGCGCTCTACAATATAGCTCCGATATCGTAGCCTGTGGTGTTGAGGCTAATCAGGATGTTACCAATTTGATTAATGCCAATCTGCAAATTATTCAAACCGCCAATAACATCATCAACTTGAAGACAAACATTTGCGAGAGTGCTGAGCAGGGCACAAAGCCATCCATTGCCAAGAGCTGCACTGTCCAAACTCTGAAGCAATTAATCAGTTTGTACAGACAGATCAGGAAGGCTATTAGGCTGGCCAAGAAGATTCCCAAGACTGGACCCAATGCCATCGATTGTGTGACCACTGCCACAACCAAACTTACTAATTATTACACACAGTTTCCTGCCAATATCAAAACCTGCTCTCAACTCACCGGCAATTAAGCATTTATTTTATATGAAATGTTGAAATAAAAAATATTTACTAATTCCAAATTTTCTTTATTATTTATATTAACATAACTCGTTTCCGACTCCGTAAAGTATATAGCGTTATACCCTCTACCGGTCCGCATATTCAAAAAAACCATTTTCATAACACCATAACTTGGAAACTACTAGAGCTGGAGTGATCAAATTTACACATTATGTATATGGTACCATTATTACTATCCTTACCAAGTTTAATCCAGATTGGACAACTATATCACATAGCTATAATAGGACAAATTGATACAATATAAGACATTTTTTTGAAAATATGTAGTGTTAGTTGGGCAATCTTATTATTATGTATATATCATAACTATAACTAGCCTTACCAAGTTTGGTTCGAACCGGACAACTATATCTTAGAGCTCACATAGGACAAATCGGACGAAAATTGGTGATTTGTATGGAAAAACGGGCACTAAAATGAGTACGGGGTCTTTTACAGTCGACTCGCTCAGCTCTAGCCTTTCTTACTTTTTTTTCAAAATTTTTACACTCGTCGTCTAATTTGGAATTAATATCAGTTTTGAACTAGCAAGGACCAGGACTAGGAGTAGACCATTATCAGAAAACAGCAAAAGAGTAAGAATATTTGATTTTGAGCTGCTATTGATTCCACCTTTATTAAACATCCATTATTTTGATCTACTAAAAGTTCTGTTCACCTGTCATTAAAAATGAAATAAATAAATTTAAAATTGATATTTTGATATTGGGTGGAAACTAATACTATAGAATAGCTAATAAAATCATTTTTTGTATGAAAAAAAAATGTAAATGATTTTGTTAAACTCTACACCGAGGTTTCAAAACACTCTTAACGGAATTTCAAAACTTTTTAGAATTTTAAGTATATTTTTATTATATTATTTTTATCGGCGATTATATACAATTTCTTATATGCAACATATTAAAGGCACATTTCAATACATATTATAACCGATTTAGTTCCAAAATAAATAAGCTACATAATTTTCCAATAAATAATCTAAAATAATACTGCTTTGAGTCTAGAATGATGCAGAATACTCTCATAGGTCGGAGTTTCAAGAGCCAAGTGTCTGTAGTGACTTATATTTCCAATATTAATATATAATATTCTATTAATATTATCACCACATAGGTTGGCCAAATCACAATGATCGACTTTGGCAACTTAATACAATTGCGCTGTTATCAGTTCATTAGCTGATAAGAGTAAGCGTGCTAGGCCCCAAAATCAATGCAAAGCTCACCACAAAATGCCATAAGCAAATAGATAGACATTTAGATAAAAAATAAGAACGGAATACTATTCGGATAGATTAGACGTTAGCTATAGTATATAGTATATTGGACTTTCAAGGCGTTATCGGAAGCTATAAAAAGGCCAACGACTTGAAACGCTTCATAGAGAAAGCTCTAAGAAATCGCAACATGAAGTTCACACTTTTCGCTCTGTTTGCCGCAGTTTGTGTGCTCAGTGTAAGTAGTCAATAACAGGGAATAAATCGCGATGTTAAAGGACAGAAATGAATTATTGCTGATTTTATAAACAGGTTAATGCTGGCACCTGGCAGCCACTTATGATGGCACCTGATGTGGGCATGGAATATGAACCCAATGACTTTGCCGATGTCGAAGGCGACTTCATTGATCCTGAGGTGTTTGGCATCTTTTCCGCCACCTGGTGGGCCATCAAGGCTGCTCTCCGTAGTGTCAAGGGACTGAACTGCATCTTCAAGTGGGTTGCGGGCATTCGGGATAATGCCCAGCAATACAGCACTGATATCGTTAATTGCGGTGTTGCTGCCAGCCAGGATGTCACCAATTTGATTAATGCCAATCTGAAAATTATTCAAACCGCCAATAATATCATCAACTTGAAGTCAAACATTTGTGCCAGCGCCGATGATGAGACAAATCCTTCTATCGGAAAGAGCTGCACTGTCCAGACTCTGAAGCAGGTGTTCAGCCTTTATCTGCAGGTCAAGAAGGCTATCAAATTAGCCAAGAAGATTCCAAAGACTGGACCCAATGCCGTTGACTGTGTGACTGCTGCCACTAACAATCTTACCAACTATTACACTCAGTTCCCTGCCAACATCAAGGCCTGCTCCAAGCTAACCAGCAACTAAGCAGCTTTGTCTACTTTCTACATTTTTTTTTGATTCAATTACTATTAAACAAGCAAATATAAAAAATACATTTCGTTTCTTTTTTATGCCAAATATGAAGTTATCAGAAAAGTTATTCAAACTTTCTTATAGTCAAATGAAAAGAGATTTAGCAAAAGTAAACAATTCATTATACAAATCAGATGTAAGTTAATGGATTAAACTATTTTTTGTAACGCTGGAAACGTTAATTGTTTAATAACCAGAGCCCCATATTATATCACACTGCAAGTGGCTGTGGAGTAAGCTCTTATTCACCAATCATATCGACAAAACCTAGACAACAATTTGTTATCACAAATTTAAAATTAATCGCTTTAATGGACAGCAAAAGATAAAGTTGTTCCAATTCTTATCAAACAGAAGCAAAAAAGAAAGTCTTTCCTTGGCACTCCCAAAACATCACTATTGACAGCATATGATCGATCGATTCTCAACTTAATGATAAGGAATTTTTGTTAAACTTATGAAAATAAAGTTGATATATAAACAATGGCATATAATCATCTGATCTAACTTTTTTCAACATGTAAAAAGCTTTAAAAGAGAGTGAATATATCTTATAATAAGTAAGAAAGGCTACAGTCGAGCGAGCCGACTGTAAAAGACCCCGTACTCACTCTAGTGCGCGTTTTTCCATGCAAGTCACCAATCTTCGAGCGATTTGTCCTATAGGAGCTATAGGCTATAGTTGTCCGATCCGGACCAAATTTGGTGAGGACAGTTATAATGGTACCATACACATAATATGTGAATTTGGTCTCCCTTGCTCTAGTTGTTTTTACAGCGGGGCGGTTGGGGGCGTGGCAAAAATTTGAAATAAACATGATCTGCCTGACATATAGACGGACTTTCATTCAAAATTTGGTGGATGTAGTTTAGAAGATCCAGGTGTTCGGACAGACAGACAGACAGACGGACATTCCTTTATCTACTCGGGTGTTGATGCTGATCAAGAATATATATACTTTATGGGGTCGGCCACGCCTCCTTCTGTCTGTTACGCACATTTCGCTTCAAACAAACTTAATAGACCCCTCTATTTTTTTTTAGAGTACGGGGTCTAAAAACATGCTTTATTCGGTATCTGATGCAAATGGAGAATACACATACTTAGTGAACTCTGCCACGCCTTCTTTAAAGCAAATAAATAACTATCACATCAAGTAATACTCTCATCAAAATAGAAAGGACTCTTAACTCTATACGTTACGTTACGTTGGCCCGCGATGATCAGTAAATAAATCTATGATTTACTTAAGTATGTATGAGTACATAAGTCTTAAAACTAAACATAAAACTGATTTTTAAATTATTTTTATTATTTTATAAGTAGTGCAAAATAGTTTTCCACCTAAAAATCTTCTAGAAATCAAGTTTTTCGCACTCTCGGATGTCTTCTTCAGATTATACCATATAAAAATACATCCAGTTGACCCCAATAATAATTTTTTTATAGCGATTACCGCATTTAGCGATATCGCCAAAAATGATTCTCGCGCGTGAAGCGATTTCATTATGTCCTCTGATTAGGTTAAGTCTAATAATATCTGATATGATATGATATTGATTACTTATTAATACTTTGCCGACTTTAATTTCGTATCGCAAAAACAATGTCAATACAATGCCTTAATTAATCTATCAAAGTCTGTGAAATATATGGACTTCAATTGACAACAAATTTAATTTTAAGCTGATCGACAAGTGGTTCGCAATCAATAATTGACAATTGACTTTATCAACACGCCAAAAATTACTTCTGCGTACAAAAAAAAAAAGATATGGCAAAAAGTTAAGCAACAAACAAACTGTTTAATTTGTTTTTGTATCATAATATTGGCAAAAGTCAGCAAAAAAAAGTACATCATGATCAGACATGAGTCTCCTGTTAACTGATTGCAGTCAAAGTACTCAGAACCAGCTCTCAATCTGTAAGTTTATAGAAAAAACTCTGTAATATACATCAAATAAAATCAATTTAATTTTTTTAACCTATCAAACACAAAGTTTATCGGTTCCCAATCTGAAAGTTTCGAACTCAAAAATATTCAATATTCGAATTTTTAATATGTTATAGTTAAAGTTATATTTTAATAATAGTATTGAGCCAAGTATAAAAACAAATAACAATGCAAAAAAAAAAAAATATATATATATGGAAGCTTAGTTAAATAATTATGATCAATGTAAATTAAAAATTCATATCGATAGTTATGTAAAATCGTTAATACATAATAATATTAATAATCGAATAATTCGATATTCGCACAACACCAAAAATTGAATTCGATTTAATGTTTAAATAGTTATGATTATCAATGTCAATCATTCGATTAATTTATCGATTGATCGTTTTCTTTTCACAATAGGAATAACAATAGTTCAAATTACAAGAAAAAAAAAAACGGTTAACATATACTTAAATTCATTATGTTTTTTTTTTATATATAGTACATACAATGTTAAGTGATTGAATGTATTCATTCGATTTGATTTCGATCGATATTTTCATTATTTTTTTTTTCTTTCTTTGATGTCAAAATACATTTTAAAAATACTTAAATTTAATTATTAAAGTGTTTTTCACACGCATCGATTTTTTATTTATTTTTTTTTAATAATTGCACATGTCGTTATGTAAAATATATAATTCGTATCTGAACAAAAAAAAAAAAAAAAAAAAAAAGTAGAAACAACAGAAATGCACTACAACTTAAGTGTATTAATAGGGATGCAGGCCACGCCCACATTTAAATCAAACTAAGGCGACTGTTGGTCTTACGCAGCTGTGCACGCCATGGAATGATGTTGTCGTTGTCATCCTGCTCTTCCTCGCCCTGATCGAGTCCATCCTGTGGCTGTTCCGATTGCTCCGAAGTTTTGGTACCATCGCTGTTGTTCTCCTTGTTGCCCTGGAGATGTTGCTGCTGTGGCTGCTGCTGTTGTTGCTGCTGTTGTTGCTGCTGCTGCTGCTGGAGTAACTGCAACTGTTGGTAGTGCTGCTCAACGTTGAGGCCACTGGTACAAGTTGCCAGATTGATGTTATCGATGGACATAGCGCGATTCTTCAGACGCCAGGTATCCGCAATACGATTATTCTCCTCCACTTTGGGCGTGTAGATGGCCGCTCTGGAAAATGGCGCATATGGTCAGTGATAGGAGACCGCCAGCTAGTGGCTGGGCAACCATCAAACAACCGCCAAACCAACTAGATCCCACCCTACCCAGCCCAGCCCCGCCCCGACCCGACCCGACACTTACTTCAGCTTATTTTCCGTCTCTTCGCGACGCGCCAACAAATCGCGTTTCCATTGCGGTATCTGCGATAAACGACGGGATTCAGCCTCTTGTGCCATACGATCTTCAAAGTCCTTTTTGGCCCGTTCCGCTGCCTTTTTAGCCATCATTTGGCGCTTCCAGTCGGGTATGGCATTGCCGGCCTGATCCTTTTCTGGTATCTGTAAGTAGATCTTTGATGCGCATAACAATGGCCGTTCCTTGATCAGAACTCTCTTTGTATCTTACCTGATCCACATAATTGTTGGCCGTAAACTGTTTTGTGATCTCCATATAATGCTCCGAGTCCATGCGATTGGCCATCTGTTGTTCCACCTTCATCTTCTTGATGCCGGGTATATCCTTTGAGATCTTCAGTTCGGCTATCAGATCCGTTTTCAGATATGTATCCGTGCTGGTGGTCAAACATTGCATACTCAGACTACGTGCCGGCATCTGGTAGGGCTTCGGCACCTTCTGTGTGTCCGTGCGACGTAGCTAAAAAATTGAGAAAAAATCAGTTTTAAGAGTTAATTTTCAGAATGATTAAAAGTAACCAAAAGCGCTTAATTACTTTCTATCACTTAATATAAAATTAATTAAATCTTAGATCAAAAATGTACAGATTGTTTTAAAATTGTATCTATTTATACAAAACTTCCTTCATTTACATAAAATCTCTAAACGGGTCAACTAAAGTTCCAAATAAAGACGATTATTATCATCGAAATCTATAGATTTCTGTGCGAATATCAATTTATTAAAAACCTATCAAAAAATGCGCTACATGGAGTTAAACATTATCAATCAACGTTGGTTTCTTCAACGTCTAGATTAAGTCAAAAGTTCAATTTTCTGATTTTTCGATGATAAATTTTTCTAACAAGTTGAAGTACAAGGCAAAACTTAAAAATAAATATTTTGGCAAAGAATTCGAATTGGCCAATTCAAAAAAAAAAAAAGCAACATGTCTTTAACTTAATCAAAATTCCCAACAAAATATATTTTTTATAAAAAAATAAACAAATTCAATTTTTTTTATTCGAACTGTGGATTAAGAATCCACTTAAATGATTAAATAGTAATTTTATAAAATTTCTATCGCAACAGTTTAAGCTAATTCCCTTACTTTAGGTCGGTTTGCATTTTTCCCAATCCCAACAACAAAATTTGGAAAGATTTTTCCTTTCAATTTTCTATTCATTACAGAACAGTAACTCTTTTCATTGATAAACCTGTCTATTTATAAACTAGTTAATTAAGTTGCTAATTTGGATGTGTTTAAAAAAATGTATAATTTATATTAACAATATGTTGACACTTTTAGTCTGTCAATTAATAATTAAAATTTATCTGTATATTAAAAAAAATCTCCTCTTTTTCGCCTATAAACTCAGTTTCAATTAAATAATTTTTTGTTTTCGGCTACGTTTTTTTTTTTTTTTGGATTTGTTGTTAATTAACTTTTTTTATTAATTTAGTTAATAAATTACAAATGAATTTATATGAATCAAATTACTTCGCTGCTGATAACAAAACATTGTAATAAATAAATAATTTAAAATTAATATTTTTTTCCAGCTCTACTTAAAATGCCCACCTTTGTGTGTTTTCAATCGTAACTCACCTGAACGCTGTTAAGATCCTGTATGGAGATAGCGGACAGAGGTTGATGCTGTTTGCGTGTTGCAGTGTCCTGACTGCTTGGTGCTGTGCCGTGTGGTTTCTTGGGTTTCTGGGACTTGTTGGTGGCATCACTGGACATGGTCGAGAGCATCATTGTGGGCATGGGCGGTGGCATCATGTGTGGCAATGGTGGTGGTGGCGGTGGCAGCGGTGGCTGCTCACCCACGCCCATGCCATGATGCTGCTGATGTTGATGCTGATGATGATGTTGATGTTGATGTTGATGTTGATGCTGATGAAGTTGATGTTGATGCTGCTGTTGGGCAATTTGTATTTGCATGTAATCCTCCGTATCCGTGGAGCTGAAAGAAACAGAGAAAATATTCAATTAAAATGTGAAATTAATAAAAAAATACTTTCGCCGGTAAATTGAATTGGAATTTGGAGTGCATTTTGGGAGTTTTGGGGCAGACCTGCGCCAGGCGTGTCGTGTGCGCAGTATCATCTTTGAATTGCAACTGAAGGCAGTTTCTTGTGCTCTCATCAAGCTCAAGCTTAAGCTTGTGTATCTGTGTGTGTGTGTGTGTTAGTGTGTGTGTGTGGCATGCAGCACGCATAAAATTTCATGCACACTTGAGCCGCTGAGGAAGTGGCTGACTGTTAATTGCCCCCTTGTTGCTCTTGTTGCTGTTGTTGCTGATGTTGCTGGTGCTGCATCCACAAAAACAGTGGCTTAATTAAGCCAACTGTATTTCTGCCACTTTTGGTGGTAATTACTTAGTATGTTGCACCGCTGCACGAGATATGCAGCCAAATTAAAAAGCAGAAAAAAAACAAAAACAAAAACAAATCCAGCTGTCAGCTGCAATAGTTGCAACGGCTTTCCCAAAAAAAAAAACTTACCGCGCCGACGATGGACACGAACGCTTATCGCTAATGCTCTTTAGATACTCCGACGGCTTGATGAGATGCGTGACGCCGTCTTGTGATTTATTGGGAAAACTGGGCGGTACAAATGGCAGCACCAGCTGCTTGTTGACCAAATTGGGGCCACCGGAGCGCACGCCGGCAATACCCGTACCCGAACTAGTTCCAGTTCCACCATTAGTTCCAACATTATCGCCATTATAACTGCCACCATATTGTGATTGCTGCAGTTCATAATGATCCTCGGCAGAGGATCCTACTCCATAGATACTACCAGCATATATCGATTGCTGTTGCTGCGGTTGCTGGTAGTAGTTGCTGTTGCTGTTGCTGTTGTTGTTGCGCTGCTTGCCCTCTGCATAGCCATAGAGGCTGCTGCTGTTGGGAATTGTCCCCGGAGCGGGCTGGTAGTGCCCCTCCATGTTGCCACCGGGTGTTGTTTCAGTGTTGCCAGCTTCATTACCGTTAGCATTGCCGTTGCTGTTACCATTGTTGCCATTGTTGTTGTTGTTGTTGCCATTGAGCAGCTTGGCTTTCTTGTTCGCTGAAATTGAACAAATTTATTTATGAGATTTTTTCTGTTTTTTTGTGTTTTTTTTTTGTTTTTCGTCTGCGTTAACTACTTATTGTAGGTTAGCAGTTATCCCAGCTCTTTGGTCACGCTAGCTTGAGCTAACACACATATACACACACACACACTCGCACACACACTCATTGCGTATGCAGCGTGGGGCGACACGACGCCTTTCACCAGCCTGCAGAATTGGCGCTAATGGATGTGGACTACAACTTAATCAGCTGAAGAGCAATTTAAAATGCAACCACAATGCCGCCAACCACACAACCCACCCCCACTCACCCACACACGCACCTACACAAGCCCACACAAAGCAAACACATCCCAGAGAGTCTAAGTTTTGGTTTAGTTTTCAAGTGATGGAAAACTCTATATTTTTGTATGGAAAACCCTATGAAAAACCTTAAATTATTCGAACGAATTTTCATTAATGCTAAATTTATCGATGCGTTTTAAATAAAGTTAAGTAAATAAAATGTTCATTTGGAACAAACTGTTCATTTCGTAATATTTGCCAATATTATTTACTCAAAAATACAATTCTATTGAATTCTGACGAAAACTTTCCGAGCTCAAAGCTCGAATTTTATTAACGTTCTGCTTTTATCGAGTTTTATTAAAAAACCTACACAAGCGTTAATATCTCAATAATATGTCAGCAAATGTAAATCCGTTTTTAGCTTCATATTTTTTGACCCCGTACTGATAAAGAGTTCAGGGGTCTACTTGGTTTGTCAGAAGCGAAATGTGCGTTACAGGGCGAAGGAGGCGTTTTCGACACCATAAAGTATATATATATATTCTTGATCAGCATCAACAGCCAAATCGATATAGCGATGTCCGTCTGTCCGTCCGTCCGTATGAACACCTGTATCTCAGAGACTATAAGAGCTAGAGACACCAAATTTGTGAATGAAAGTCCATCTATATACCAGGTAGTTCAAGTTTATTTTAAATGTTTACCACATTATGTATATGAAACCATTATAACTATCCTCACCACGTTGGATCCAAATCGGACAGCTATATCCTCTAGCTCCCAAGGGACAAATCGGTCAATTACTGTTGACTTCAATGGAAAAAGGGGCACTGGAATGAGTACAGGGTCTTTTATAGTCGGCTCGCTCGACTTATAGCCTTTTCAACTCGATTTTTAATATTTTTAATATAGAAAACATTTATTTGACTTTTGACGAATAATTTCATATGCTCAAAACGTGTGGGTTTTTCTGAACAAGTTTGGTTTAATAACTTTTTGGTAGCCTACAGGCAAGCAAAATCAACTTAAAGTTATTTAAAAATGTATTTCCAAAACTGCAGAAAATGTTGAGAAGCTTCGTTGAATCATTTGAGATCCATTTGACAATACTTAACAACTATAATCCGCTTTTAAGTCAAACATATACAAATTTCGAACATATTTAAATGGAAATTTCGTCACTGGAAAACCATTTAAGTGCATCAAAAAAACTCAACTGCTTTCGATTGAAACTAATCAGAGATTTACAAATATACGAATGATTTATACGAATAGCAACAAAATAAAAAATGAGAAATTAATAATTTTGTTGTCAGTTTTGAATGATTAGTGGTGCTGTTGATGCGAATACTACACATGATGCCACTTAAACTGAATGCGTCTCTGCCCCTGATGCCACAATAAATCCTCATAACAGTGACTGCCAACTTTCACAGTCACTGTGAACTCACAACTCGCAACTTGTTTGAACTACGCCAACGACAGATCTGGAAATCGACAATTTCAATTTCAATGGCTCCATAGCCATGCCAATGGCAATGGCAATGGCATCCATTACGTGTTCAGGTTGACAGCAATGCATATGGTCAGAGCCACTCCAAAATGCATGAAATCGAGTCTAGCCAGTTTTGGCCAATTTATTTGTTGGCCAAAACAAAAAAATAAAAGCAACAAAAAAATATAACGAAAAACATTTGCTGCAAGAGCTAACAAATTTCAACAGTTTATCAGTGGTTTGGATTGCATTTGTTTTGGATTGAGCTGGATTGGATTGGATTGGATGCGATTTAATTGAGTTGAGTGGGAATCAGGATGGATAGATGGATGGGGATTGGAAAAGGGAACGGAAACAGGAATGAAAAGTATCTGATTTTGGTTGTAGATTTATGGTGAAAACTCAAGTGGGAAAAACCAATGAAATGAAATGAGAAACTTTTATTTAGTAGACAGCAATATAAGAAGAAAATCAAACAGAATTTAAAAAAGAAACTTAACACAAAAAATATAGAAAAATTTAAAAACAAATCGATTTAAAGTTGAATTAATTTTTTGCTGATGCATTTTAAACATAAACTGCATAAAACTTAATTTTCAAAATGTTTGATTTTCGTTTTAAGTATTATTTCTACACACAGTTTTTATATAAAAAATTCGCAAAATGAAAATCAAACACAATATAATTATGGACTCAAAATATATATCTAAATAAAACATAAATTTAAAAACAAATTGGTTATGAAAATAAATGTTATTACTGCACTACAAAAAATAGAAATTCCAACACGCGATGACCTGAATTTTTAAAAAATATATTGTTTAAAAAAATATTATTTTTGTATTTTATTTTTCTTTATGAATACTTAGGATAAATCTACTTCCAACAACATTTTGGATTGATCGTGAACTTTTCTATCCGCATATAATGATTATTCATAAAGCACAATTAAATTTTTTTTTAAGAACTTTCTTAGCTACTAAAATGTAATCGTTCTACTATCGATAACACTTACAACGAAATATATCGAAACGCTGAAAACTGAGCGTAAAATAATTACGACGTGTATTCTTATGGATCTTTACCGAACCCGGCATATTCATGGTGGAAAAGAGAAAGCAAATGGAGAAAAAAAAATAGAACGGGACAGCAAACTGATGAACACAAAACAATCGAACGATAACGAGTCACATTCTAGGTGATTACATAATATGTGTACATATATAATTAACTTTATTATTATTGTTAATAATTTAAAGAAACTCGCGATCAAAATGTGCGTATTTTTTTATGAGATTATTGCGGACGAATGACGATGTTAACTGTGCGAATGTCGCTGGTAGCCTGATGCAAGTTCAAGCGATCGCCAAAGTTATTCACCCAAAACGCCAGCAGCAGTGGCAGCAACTGCAACTGCCACTGTTGTTGCTACTGCAAACAACGACAACGCCGACAACGACAACTTGCAACAAGTTGCAATGTCTTCCAGTCTTTGCAGTTGTGCGAAACACGTTCACTTTCATTGGTAAAAGTTTCGCAAGCAGCAAACGCGCGGGTGGCTTGACTTCAACATGCCACTTGCCACTTGCCACTCGCCACTTGCCTCTTGCCACATGAGGCACATGGCCATAATTGGCTCGCTTTCCTCGAAGAGGAAATGGGAGCGGAAAATTGCCCAACGAATTCATTTCCTCGTTTTTGGCCAACGACAGCGCCCAAAGATCAACAGCGATAACTTCTGATCTGTCCAACAAGTGTGGCAAGTGGCATGAGGCATGAGGCATAAGGCATGAGGCACGTAACAAGTGCCACCATAAATTGAATTTCACTCACTATCAATTTGCTGTCAACAAAGTTGTCAATTTTTCAATTTCGCGACTTTCAGTGTTGTCAAAAGTTGCTTAAAAATCTTCGATTAAGTACAAAAAATTTATAATATTAGAAACAAAAATTGTTGTTTATTATATAGCTTAAAATTAGATTTTTTTACTTTTAAAAAATGCTTCAATTATTTTGAAATGAATTTGAAATAAAAAAAGAAAAGATTTTCAAATAAATTATTTTATAAATTATTTATCAAAGTTCTTTAAATTTCACTTGTTTTTATTAATTAGTGGACTGAATTTAAGGTAACTTTTTAAACTTTATTATAAAATTACAAATTTAGCTTTAAAAAAGCTAAAAGAGCAACTCTCGCACATATCTGGCACTTTTCCGTTTATTGTCCCTAAGCTTTTTTTACAACTTTTTTTTTTGCATTATTTTTTATAGCCTACAACAACTTCCACTTCTTTGTTCAACAACATTGTTTTGACGCGTGTGAAGTTTTACACTTGATTTGTGTATTTCGCATATATTCTGTGGTAAATAAAATGAGCAACAAACAAACAATAATAAAAATGTACATACAGCATTTAAAATTGTATGTTATGGATCAACGCATGTCAAATATCTTCCATATTTTGAATGGCATTTGGCATTCGACACTTGCAGGTTATTCCACTCAGTTAACTCATTTGGTATTGTACGATCAGTATGAGATCATTGACATTTTTGCTAAAATACTGCAGTAGAAGATGATTTTAAAGTTCTTCTTTAAAGCATTTATTTTTTAATAAGTTAGATTTCAATTTAAATGTTAGTTTTAAAAGTCAACGTCTGTATAAATATTGAAGAAATTAAAAATAAAATTTTCTTCTTAAGCACAACTGAACAAGAGCGATCAGTAATACTGTTTTGAGTAGATCTTTAAAAAATATTTCATTTTTAAGCCAATGAAAGGTAAGGGAAGAAGTAAGGGATATGTTGAATAAATCTGTAATAATAACAGAATAGAATCAACTGAAATTTCTCTAAAGAAGTGTGATTAATTGTTGTCGTATAACTTTTTGGGACTTTCAAAGATCTGACCTTTGTTTCAATAAAGCTATTTAACTTAAAAAATCACATTTAAAATTATCAGAAAATTTGACTACATAAAAACATTTCTTAATGTCTTTAAAATCATATTTTATTTAAATTACAAAATAGAACTTCAGAATACCAAAAATATTCAAGAGGTTCAAACTTGAAGACAGTCCATTTACCATTATGTAAAATATCTTAAATTGTTTTATGCTAAAAACCAGTTGATAAACTCGTAGAGAATTGCCAATTTGATCACTTATGGTCTTCTGTAATTGATGTAACTTAAATGTCGTGACAAGAGTAATTCAAACACTTTTGGCCAATCAATTTGGCCAAAGTTAAACAGATTGTCGTCTCGCTTCTGCCGTTTGGCTTAAACGTGTTGTTTTCCACTCGAGGGTAATTCCAGTTTCAGTTGTCGAGTTTGCCACTAATTGATCAATCAGTCTGTGCCCCGTTTTCCCTGTTAGTCCCCCTTATATACCCCCCTTCTTACTCCTTCCCACCGACATGCACAGACATGTCAATGTCAAAGACCCCCATAGACAGAGAGACAGATAATGAATGCGAACGAAAGAGGGAATAGGGTCAACGGCCGGTTTTACTGCTCTTACAGCAACATATATATACATATATATATACCTATACATATATACACACAAATATATATAGTGATATATATATATAGTTACATATATGAATATTTTTTGAGAACATATCATATTTGAGTGATGAGCTCTAAAGTCTATTTAATATGCGTTCTATTGATCCGTTTCTTTTGACCATAAACCTTAAGACACTTGGACTTTGAGTGAAGTCGTCGCTTTTTCAATGCGGCCGAAGTGGATTTAACCGCTGAACTGGTACTGGGTATATCATACTCGGCCATGGTACGCATACCCATGGTCAGAACGGATGGATTGGGCCAAAGTGGTGCAATTGGTTCGGCAATTTTAACATCTAGCAAATGACGATCGAGTAACTCCAATTGACGATCTGTGGCAAATTGCGGATCCAGTGAGCCCATAAAGAGCGTTGAATTGCCAACACTATAAATGATATATGTATCTCTCATATTCCGATTATCTGTCAGTTTATCCGATATGTTATTTAGACTGGGCATGGTCATCTCATCGCTAAATTGCGTTGTTATCGTCTGGGTCTGTTTCGGTGACATGCGAACTGTTGTCCCATCCGAACAGCTAACGTTGCTACTGTTACTGTTACTGCTGCTGCTGCTGTTACTGCTGCTGCTGCTGTTACTGCTGCTGTTACTGCTGCTGTTACTGCTATTGCAACTGCTGATGGGTCTACTCTCTCCTAGATCCGACCAGCCCAGACTTGAATCATCTGTGCTCATGGCTCGTCAATTCTCTGCTAACCGTTTAAACTATTTTTAGTTTGGTTTTAAGAACTTTTTTTTTTTTTTTTTGATGGTCAAATTTGGTTGGTTTTTTGTTTGGATTTGAAAAACCAAAAGTTTGTTTTTGTGGCCGAAAAATATAAATATGGAAGTTTTATGAATTGGCATAGAAAAAGCCAACTCAGCACAAAATTTAGAAACTATAGAAAATTCAGACATATAAACTTTCAAACTGAAGTAAAACTTAAAGCGTAAACTTCTCAAATATAATAGAGTCTTAAACACACTCTAAGGCATAGAATTATTTATAGATCAAACCCATATTTAATACCACACATAAACAAATATTTTTAGCCCAAAATTTTTAGCTTTGAAAACTAATTGTAAATTTCAGAAATTAATTTTTAATTACTCTATTCCTTAATCAATAAATCACATGTGCCAAGTACCGTACTTACCCGATATGGTCGACATAGTGCGATTGTGATTGCCACGCACAAGTTCCGAGGGACGCAAACTTGGCTCCTCAACGACTTCCAGTCCCGAATCCGAGTCAACGGCGTCATGAGCAGGAGTTGCTCCAACTGCAGAGTTTACTGTGGCTCCAATTGTTGTGGGCGCACCACTGAAGTGATTCTTTTTGTAGGTGCTGTTGTTGCTGTTACTACTGTTGTTGTTGTTGGTGTTGTTGTTGCTTAAGTGATCTACATTTAGATTGTTGCGTTGCTGGGCGGGAGCACGCAATGGAGGTGGCAAAGGTGGCGGTGGCGGTCCATTAACTAAACAAAGGAAAATCAAAACTATTAGAAGAGTCGTTTTAAAAGAGGTCCCACTGTACTTACCAACTGCCAGATTCTGCATTGGAGGTGCCGAGGAAACACGCTTCAAGTTACGATTACTCATGTTGTTATTGTTGCTGTTGTTGCTGTTGACAGAACCAATGTTGCTGTTGTGCGTAGCAATATTTGGCGTGCTGCTCAACATTGTGGCATCCATCAAATTGTTGCGTATCATCGAGTTCCTATGCGTCTGCTTTGTCCGCTCGGCGACGTCCTCGGGTGGACAGACACTTTCGTAGGTATCGCTCTTGATCCCGCCATTGAGCAATTGATTCTTAAGATTCTGATTTTGATTCTGATTGAGGTTCAAATTCACATTCTTAGCACTATAATTATCCTTGATCGAGGACTCGTATTTACTACTATGCAGTCCGATCATCGAATGCGATTTATTGCGATTCAATAGACTCATGTTGTTGTTGTTGTTGCTGCTGTTGTTGTTGTTGCTATTGTTGTTGTTGTTGTAGTTGTTGCGCTTGTTGTTCAAATGCTGCGACAGGCGTTGAGGGAAAGTAGACATTAGTATTCGCTAAGCAATTTATACCAATCAAATTTATACTTTAAAAAAAAATTCGAGTGTGCTCGAATTTGGCATGCCCTGTAATTTGTTGAGTGATAGTCGCTAGCACTAGACAGCACTATTACTAATTTCTACTGTTTTCCAGCATTGAAACTGATTTCTTGCATAGGATTTTTATTAAAAAAATTTTATGGAAAATCGATAATTCTAAGACAAAATTTTTGATTTATCGATCTCTCATTTTAAGCCTACAAATCTGTATAATACCCTAGTGCTGAAAATCACGTGCTACTTTTGTGTTATTGAAAAATACAGTATCAATATTTATCGATATGACATTTATCGATTTATCGATAACCAATTTTTAAAGTTTTGACCTATGGCACTACCTACCAGAAATACACATTTATTCGCACAGTGTACTCACATGATTGCTGTACTGCAGCACCACATCAGTGCTGCGTGTGGAACTGGCACTGGCAGAGCGCGAATGGGAGCCACTGTCACGGGAACGGGATCTGCCCACATTGTATTTGTGTTGCTGTTGTGACAGCAACTGTTGGTGCTGCTGCTGCTGTTGTTGTTGTTGCTGCTGTTGATGCTGCTGCAACTGCTGATGTTGATGCTGTTGTTGTTGCTGTTGCTGCTGCTGATGTTGATGCTGGTGTTGGTGTTGCTTGCGTGTTTCTTCGCGCACCAAATAAATGTCCTCATAATCATGATCTCCATTTTGATTTGCAATGTTGCTGATGTTACTGTTGCTGCTGCTGTTGCCGATGCCATTGGCAATGCTCTTGTGTTGCTTGTAATTACTGTTGCTGTTATTGCTGTTGTTGTTGTTTTTGGCGCTATTGCTAATGTTGCCGCTGCTGCCGTGTCGATTGAAACTTTGACTCCGCAATTGATGCGAGTGGCTGTGAGCGTGATTGTGACTGTGATTGTTGCCGTGACTCTGACTGTGACTGTGATGATGACTGCTGCTCTTTGGCGAATTGAAACTGGACGAGATGGACACAGATTCATCGGATCCGCTGCCAGCACCACTCGAACTCGAATGGACATCGGCCTGAATGGTCATTATAGCATTTCCCGACTTCGATTGCAATCCATGCGGATGCGGATGCGAATGCGAATGTTGATGCGAATGTGAATGCGAATGTGAGTGAGGCATCTGATGCTGCTTCACACTGCTACAATCAGAGTCCACAAACAGATCACGAACACGATTATATATAATCTCCTGCGGATCATGCAAAAAGAAAGATTCACCCGATATGCTGCCATTGGGCGAGGGCGTGGCATACATGCCCCCATTGCGCATTGGATTCACATACAGCCCGTCATTGGGTAACAGTGCACCACCTGCCCCACCTGTGCCACTTGCACCACCAGGTGCACCACCATTGCAGCCATACAACTTTTCCGAAGAGCTCCGCGATTGCTGCGAATATAAAGCATCGCTATTCTTACGCGTAATGCCAACGCCCACGCCCACGCCGACTGCAGCTGCAGCTGCTGCTGTGACTGCAGGGGGATGCAGGTAAAATGGTTCCACATCGGAGCTAAGTGTGGAGGAGGATTTTGATTTGATTGTGTTGCTGCGACTTGTCTGTTTGCTTGAATTCGTGTTTGAGTTGCAGCTGCTGCTCATGTGTTGCTGCTGCTGCTGTTGTTGCTGATGTTGTTGCTGATGCTGTTGCAGTTGCTGTTGTGACTTGTGACGCTGTGAATTGTTCTTGTTGTTATAATCCACAGTGGTGCCATGCTGCACCAATACATTGAGACACTGTAACAGTAAATTACAAATTAATTAAATTGAAATTAAATTTGTAAATTTATTTTACTGACCTCAACTTGTTGATTTTCCGCTGCATCGTTTATTGGAGACTTTCCATATTTATCCAGCGATAACTTGGCACCGTGGTTGAGCAACCAACGCACCACTGACAGGTGGCCACGTGAGGCGGCAAAGTGCAGTGGTGTCGCACCATCGCCATCCCGCAAATTGGGATCCACACCTTGATCTTGCACCTGTGAAATTAAAAAAAAAAACAAAAATGAACATATTTCTTTATAGTCCCTAAATACTACAAAATCATAAGCTAAGACTTGGATACTTTTTAGGAAAAAAGTTGTTTAAAATTATAATTTATATCTTAGTACTTAATTTAATCAAATTAAATATTTCGAAATTTTTTTCATTTAAGTAAAAAAACTTGTTTTCCATATCTGTTAATGTATTACTTAACCATTTGGACTTAACTTCTTAATTATATTTTAAGTTAATTATTTCCATATTTAACTTTTAAATATTTTTCATTATTTGTTAACTGAAGTTTTAACTTTAAATATTATATACAAATTATACACATTTAATTGAAATATTGACAGCAATTTTTACTTTTAAATTTACATTTTATATATTTAAATTAAGCATATATTTAACTAATTAGTTTTTGATTTAAATTTATTTGTTTGTTTATTTTAAACTGCAATTACTCTGCTTTTAAATAATTAAAAAATTACGTTTATCTTTAAGTAATATAATGACGATTAACATAAGCAAATTTAAAGCGCTTTTCATGGACTGTCAGCTTTTCTTTCTTTCTGCATTCGACATCAAATGCGTTTTCACATGCTCTACAAGGATGCGAGAAGCAACTGTAAAATGTCAATTGTGATCTGTCAACATTGTTAGCTGTCTTGGCCACAGCTTATGCTGCAGTGGCAGTGGCACAGGCAGTGGCACAGGCAGTGGCACAGGCAGTTCCAGTTGCAGTTGCATCGCTCGCTAAGTGGACTCTTCTGAGACCCACATGCAACACAAGCAACACATTGTGTGGAAAGTGGTTTGCTTCAGCTGCAACTTTAGATATAGCTACAGCTAAAACTACAGACTCTGCTTCTGCTTCAGCTTTAGCTTGAGCGTGAGCATTGGCAATGCAAAACTATTTAGTTCAATTTAGAAAGGTTGTTTTTCAACTGGCACCCAAAGTCGGTCTGCCAAGATGTCCACTTTATGTCGCACCGTTCGCCTAATGTAACAGAGAGCAAACGAGAAAGAGACAGAGTGAGAGAGAGAGAGAGAGGAAAAGAGAGAGGAAGAGCGAGATCGAGCATTATCTTTGCTTTGAGTGAATAAATAGAACATTGTTAGCATTACGATTGCTCCAACTTTGCCTTGGATTCGAACCTGGCACTTGTGATAGCGGCACAATGTTAATCCGCTTGATAAATTGCACAGACCACGCAACAAACTGGTCAAAAGACCGTCAACCGTTAGCCATACGTTGGCAATGAAAAATAAAAACCAACACAAACAAAACTAAGAAGAAAAAAAACAGGATATTATCTTGACAAGCTCCTTGCGGTTAAAACAAGTTCAAACTTGTTCTACATTGTCTTCTCGTTGCTTTTGTTGGCCTCAATTTGAATTCTTTCAGTCATTGGCAATTGCATATTTTGTTACAATTTGGCCTCAAAAAAAAAAGGCTAAATTACATACATATTACGTTTGTGGTTGGCTCTAAATTAGATGTAATTTAAAAGATTAGATCAAATTGATTAGGCAGGAAGAGTAAAGACTCCCACGATGCCATATACTGGAATTCCTTTTTTTTTTTTTTTTTTTTTTTTGTAATTTTTATATTTTTAGATTGGTAAACTACCAATATTCTGACTGAAATTAAACTAAAAATAATACTATGCTTCGCTTTAAATAATTTCAATTCATTATCATTAATTCACAACGTTTACAGAATACAAAAATCAAAACTATTTTTTAACAATTCCAAAATACTTTTTTGTTTATTATTTTATCTCTTTGGAAACTTGCTACCAACTGAAAATTTCAACATTTTATGCTGTTTAGCTTTAAACTAAGCGAAGCAAAATGTGCAAAAACAATTATCTTAAGCTAGCTTTACAAACAAAAAGATTTTGTTTATTCTTTTTGTGTGCGCAAATGTTGGCAACCCTGGTTGTATACACTGAAAAAATTGTAGGCATAAAAAAAGTTAAATATTCTGAAACCGAGTATGAAAAACTTGATTTAAGTAGTAATATTTCATTTAAAAACTTTTTATATTTCGAAATAAAAATTTAAAATAAAAAAAATTTTATATTTTAAAGCAAAAAATAATTTTTTAATTTAAAATTAAATTTATATATTCAATTTTTATAAAATAATATATGCTAAAGTCTTAATTGGGTAAACCAAGCAAGTCAAGAATTGAATACAATTTTTTTCTCAGTGTACTCACCATCCATTTGAGGCAATCCAAGCAGCCCATTTGTGAAGCAGCATGGATCGGTGCCATACCGTCGCGTGCTCGAACATAAAGCGAACCGCCGGCTTCAAGCACCAGAAACTTGAGCACCTCCAAATGCCCCTCTTGTGCGGCCAGATAAACGGGCGTGACATCATTGTCCATTTGCGTATTGGCGCTGCAAATATGAAAGGAATACGTAGAACAGACCAAAAAGAACAAATCAATCAATTAGCTTACATTAAGTTTAACTTAATCTAGTAAATCGAATTTTTACTTCACTTTTGGTCAAAGAGTTTGGGGTTAATGAGCAAAAAGTCAACACAGTGTATGAAATTCGAGCCACATTGCAGTTTGAGAAAACGATTTGGTAAGACGTAAACAAACAAAGAAAAAAAACATAAAAAATAAACTAATGTTATCCATATAATGATATGTTAATACTAATTAAAGTATCATCAATGCCAGCACAAAAAGTGAAAAAAAGAAGAAAAACCAAAACAAAAGAAAACAGAAAACAAGTTAGGGTCGAAAACTCTCCATGGTTTTCCACTTGTTTTTCCTTTGTCTTTAGTTTAACCGATGCGCATCGCCATCAAGTAAAGTATAAAATTATATATCTAGTCTTTACAGTTTTATTTAAATTAGAGAAAAACTGGAAATAATACTAAGAAATTGTGTTGTAGATAGATAAATATAAATATTGAGATAGGTTAGCAAGATCATCGATTTGAATGAATCTGTACTTTATGTGGATTATTATAGCTTTGTTTCTGTTCCATGAAAATATTTATTTAAAAACAAGTTGTTTAATACTAACAACTTGATTAGTTATAGTCCTGTTTTAAATGCTAATACATTACTTGCTAGTATTTTAATGTTTTTTATATTTAAGATAGATGGAAAAATCGAATTTTTTTTTTAAAAACCTTTTGAAGGTTGTTTTTAATTTTGATATATAAATAAATTTGTTATAATTTCCCATGATTCCTAAATGACAATGAAACCTGACTTGCTTAGGTTTATCATACAAATAATCTGTACTTTGAAATTTAAAAAACTATATCTACAATTAAAGTGTATAAGAAAAACTAAAACTTTCAATGAGTTCAAAACTTAAAAAAGAGTTTTTTTTAATCAAATATTATTTTCCAAATAATTTACATCAAAATGCAAAGTCCTGAAGACTTTGTTTTTCCAAAATTTTATAAAAAATTGAATAACAATTTATAATTTCTAATAATTCGCAAAAGAAAAATTCCAATAAAATATAAGTAGAGTATTAAGTTCAGTAAGTAAGTTGTGTAGAGGAGCTCTGATTTGGTTTGAACTCTCACCTAACGACGCTGCGTCGATTGTTTTGCTCCTTGCGACCTTGACCCTGACCTTGACCCAGCCCATGACCTGTCCCGCTGGCCATGAGGGCTGTGGATTCATCAATGTCATTGGGATCAAGTAGCTGAAGTTGCGATTCATTGGCAGCGGTTATTTTACGTTGATGTGACTCCATAATTCGTTCACTGAGACTTCCCAAATCCTTCTCCTTGTGATCCTTTTTACTGTTGCTACTGCAACTGCTGTTGTTGTTGTTGTTGTTGCTGTTGTTATTTTGGTTTTGGTTTTGATTTTGGTTCGAAGTTTTTGATTTTATTTTAGATTTTGTTGTCGCCTCTGTCACATGCTCCGTTTCCGTATCCGGATCGTGACAGTGACTGTTACTGTTACTGTTACTGTTACTGCTACTGGCACTGCTACTGCTCCGACTGTGACCGTGACTGTGAGTGTGACTGGGAGTTGGACTGTGACTGTGACTGCTACTCAAAATGGCAGCAGTGGTTACACAATTGACCTCCGTGGATATAATGGTGTGTATATCATTATTCGATTTACTTTTCTGTTTGCTGCGACGGTACGAAGTCAGACTTGTGGTCATACGGCCCAAAAGGCCCTTCTTAACGTTGATGGTCGAAAAGTAGCTAAGGATTTGGATTGTTATTCAATTTGTTTTTCTTATTTTTTTATCTCTATTTTTTTTGGGACAGGTGTGATTTGGGTGTGTGATAGTGTGTGTGTGTGTGTGTGTGTGACTGGACAAATGACTCGGTGTACGACGTGGTTTACTGTGCACGGATAAACACGTAGAACTTCAAGATATAGTTGCTATATATTTGTGATATACAGGGTGCAGTTTATAGTGCCAAGTATTTGGAACCCTTCGCTTACCTACAGATCACGAATTACGTTAACGATTTTTCACGTTTCGAGACTTTCAATTTCACAGCTTATAGAATTGATTAATTTTTTGTAAATTTCTTCGGTTTGGTTTTCCCCAATACCGTTAATACACGCACACACACTTACAGAAACTGTTAAAAGAAAAATCACTTTATTTTCATTCAATTCGATTCGATTTGATTTGATTTAGTTTTGGGTTTGTTACGTTTTCGTTTTTTGATTTTTGATTTTCGTTTTTCGATTTTAACTGTTTTATGCTTCCGTTTATTTGCATATCAAGTTTTGTCTCTTTGTTTAAATCAATCGTCTGGTTTATTTCTGTCGCTATCCCTTTCTATCTACACATCACCCCTCTCTTTCTTTATCTGGTTACCGAAACCGAAAGTCAACTTGGATCTGGACACAGTGCGTCAGTGCAACTGAATCCCAAAGTGTTCGCTTCGCGATTGAAGCATCTTTCATCTGCTTTAGCAAACTTCTAGTGCATTTTTCGCATTTTGCAGACAATTTTTCTTGCGTTTTGTTTTGTTTTCTTTTTTCGGGTGAAATTAGCAAGCAACAAAAACCCAAACACGAAAAACTGCAAACTATAATGCAGAGCAGATCACACACACACACACACACACACACACACACATGTGAGACGTTTCTCTCAGTGTGTTACGCCCGGTTTGAGTCTGTGTGCATTTGTAAGTGTTTTTGTTAACATTTTCCTAGACCGCACAGTGGTACTAGCGTGTAGAATAACATAGCAAATATTTTTAAAAAATTAGTAACAAAAACATTTAATATTATTTATTACGTTAAATAATTAAATAAAAAATTGTTGAAAATTTTATAAAATCTATTTTAAGTAATAATATAAAAATGCAACATTTTTAATTTTTTAATTAATGTTGAAACATTCAAAAAACTTCTTGTTGTTAAGTTTTAAGTTTATTCATTAACAATGAGTCAGATTTGTATTCAAATTAAAACTTTTGTAAATTTTGATAAATATTTTGAATCTAAAATAAATTAATTGAATATTTAAGACTTTAACCAAATATTTTTAAATATATTTTTTTTAATTTCTAAGAAGAAAGAAAAATGTAGTTAACAAAAAGTAAAATAAAATAAATTTATCTGCACTAATTCATATATATTTATTTTCTTAACTTGCAGACAAAAATATTTTCATTTGTTAAGCATAAGCTTGTCCCACTGTGCTTTCCCTAATTCATGTTGGCGGCGCTGGTGTTGGCGTTGCCAACGCTTTGACTGAGCAGATCAGTGGCGTCCACTTCATGGATATTGCACACTAGACACACTCAAGTCTCTCAAGTCTTCACTCGACTCTCAACTCTCGAGTCTCAAGTCTCGAATGTCTTGAGTCTCAACATTTTTATAGCAAGATCAAGTAATGAAGCTGGCGCTCTAGTTGCTTTCTTTAGTGAGCGATTTGGCGAGTTGACGACTTGACGACTTGATCGCTTGACGACTTGTTACATTTTCCAACTTTTCGCTACAGAAATGAATTGTAAACCAATTAAAGTTGATTTTTCATCTTCATGTTGCTGCTTCTTCTACTCGCATCATATATATATATATCTTCTTTTTTTTTTTTGTAGCACACCCGTCTGTCGGCCTGCTACCAACCGCCCCGCCTCGCCCCACCCCTATTACCCTGAATCGTGCACTACCCCTGTCAGTCGGTCGATTCGCCAGTCGCGTGTTATTTATTCGCCTCGACAGCTTCTTTGAGCTTTGGCGGCTTCTTCTGCTGCTTCTTCTGCTGTTTCTTCGACTGCAGATCGTCTTCAGCTTTGGTTTTGTAGGTGAAAATACTGTAAATTGCGAGTACGTTTCAAGTAGTGTATACCCAATTTTGTTGTGCCCATTTTGTAATTGCAATTTAATAATAATTATTTTTTTTTCCTTCTTCATTATTTTCTTTTCTTTTTTAATATTTTTAAAACCCATTTAGCAAGTCTCGAAACACCGATAATTGTAGAGAGCAACCTCGTTACCATCGCGGTTGACAGTTATGTCTGTTGTCTATCTCAATCTTTATGAGAATAATTTGGATCTGGTCTATATATCTCGGTATTTATGAATCATTTTGATTTTCAATTGAAAGCAACTCTTGACATAAATACTTGAATAGTTTAAGTTATTAATTTTGGTTATTTGCATATTTTTAAATATTGCAATTAATTTATTTTATTTCTACAACTCTAAAATTTTGTAATGTACGTTTTTCTTTTTGTCAGTTTTATCAATTGTTTATATTTTTAAGCTTACAAATAAATTTTCTAATAAAAGCAAAAACATTTTTTTTTTAATTTTTAATACAGGTTTTGACTTTAAAGGGTATATTTTAAAAAATGTCCTCATTTCTAAGCCACTCAATTGATGGAAATCACGGCAATTTGTCAGAAAATTTTTCGTTTTTCTGTCTTCTCTGGACCATTAAGGTCAACCTTTATTTAATTTAATATCCTCAGGTTCATCTTTTAGTTAAACGCTGTCAAATAAACTTAGCAATAAATTTTATGACATATTTTCTATTAAGTTGGGGCATATTTTCTATCAAGGGTGGTACCTTTTGCTTTTTTTTTATATATTTTGACATTAGTTACTTCAGTGAAATATCCTCCTTAGATACCAAAAGAGAGGCCCAAATTTTATTGGATGTTACATAATATTCATTTGCCATATTTTCTACCTAGTACCAATAAAAGTTGCAATACATTTCATATATTTTTTAATTAATAAATTATTATTTAAGTAAATTCTGAAACTGAATTCTTCCCGCTATCTTAAGTCTGAAATTTAATATATTTAATTTCCCGAGGCTCTAATTAAATCTCAAAATATTTCCAGACTTCTTTTTTCATTTCTTTTCCTGTATCTTGATCATTAATCAAATTGTTCACTATATCTTACTGTCATAATCTTTTTGTAAATTGTCCAAAATATTGAAAAAATATATCCGTTATTAATTATATCGTTGTATTATGTAATGTTCACATTGTTGTTGTTGTGTTTTTTTGTTTTTGTTAATCCATGCACAGTGTAGCAAACGTCACACAATTTGTCACTTGAATTGAAATTTTAATTTTTTTTAATAATTTTTATTTTATAATTTTGGAGGTGTGACCCTTTATAGCGACACACACACACACACACACACATACCCAAAGCACACAAACACACAAAAAAAAAACACCATAAAAAATAGAAATAAAATTGATATAATTGCGTAGGGAAAACAAAAGCACAATTGCCGCTGACGAGTGGTTCCAAGCGGTTCCAAAATGTGGTTCTTTGGCCTTTGGTGGTTTTGTTGGTTTGTTGGTTTTGTTGGGTTTTGTTGGGTTTTGTTAGTTTTGGTGGCTCAGATGCTCATCGCTTGGCCAATTGATTATTGTTACTGATGTGGGTCTGGTCTACCTTTTCATGGTTGCGGCTTCAACACTACACCACAGGTTGTTGCTACTGTCTTGTTGTCTGCAATTGTTGCTGCTCTTGCTGTTGTTGTTACTATTATTGTTATTGTTGTGGCTTGCAGTTCTTTGGTACACTGAAACTGTTAATTAATTCGCGTTCCGATTCGTTAACTGCATTCGAAACACTTTGAAGCGCGAAATTTTGCTTGCTGTTGTTGTTAGTGTTGCTGTTGTTGATGGTGGTGCTGTTGTTGTTGGCGGTGTTTGCTGACCAACACGACGCGGCACTGGCTTTCAACGGCATCGAGTGGGCACTGTAGTGGGCGTGGCCGCACAGCAACTAACACTATGTACACTGCACTGCAACTCGAACTCAAACTCAAATTTAAGCTCAAATTCAAATCAAAATAAATCCAAAATTTTAAATTCAAAATATAAAATTGAAATTCGTTTATAGCCACATGTTGTTGCCGTTGTCGATTGTTGTTGGTGTTTTAGTTTTAGTTGTAACGGTTATGCTACGGCAAAAAAACAAAACAAAACAAAAAAAAAACGAAACGAAAAAAACGGTAACAAAAATGGAAATGGAAATGAAAATGGAAACGCAGACGAAGACAAAGACGAAGACGCTGCACGACAAAGCACCGTTCGCTTTGAGCAACAAAACGCGAATAGAAGCAATAGCGACCAGCGGCCAGTAACCAACTGACGACAACATCAACACCAGCAACAACAACACTACAAACACCAACAGCAATAACAACAACAACAACAACAACAACTGAGCAGAAAACCAGCTTTGCCACAAGAAAGAAGCGTTTACTTGCAACCAAGTCAGAGCCTATCATCAAATGTTTTCTATACTCATATGATATTATCCAATGATGATGCTGCTTACCCCTTCCCCACTTCCCCTCTTCCCCACTTCTCCCCTTCCCCACTTCCCCCTTTCTAAATCGCCTCTGTCATAAACTTCTATCCACGTGGGTTACTCGAGTTGAATCTAAGAATGGTTACCATAAAATTCTCAAAGAATAATTAAAAAGCTTACAAAACACACAAAAAATGGAGTAGTTCTAAAAAATAAATTTTTTTAAAATTTCCAAAAAAAAATACACGAATATTGTAGAAGGAATCACATCAATAAGTATAAACATAAATTTATAGTAAACAACGACTTAGATTGCCTATAAATTGGCCAGATGTTAACTAAATTGACCTTATGTTCAACTTGTTTAAAAATTAAGGAAAAACTTAATATTAAAAATAAAAAATAAATAAAATAAGTTAATAATATACGAATATAAGCGAAATGTTTTCTAGAAACAGTGTAAAAAAGATAAAGTTTCTACTTAATGTTCAAGAAAACCTATTAAATAAAAGTGTACCTTACTTTTTAAAGACAATAATTAATTAAAAATAATTATAACAATTTAAAGTACTGAAAAACGTAACGAATTTTAGTTTAAAATAAATGTATCTTTAGTTAAGTTATTGCATATCAAAACGAACTGTAACTTATCTATAGTTTAACTATATTGAAAATGTGATTTTTTTAATAATAATTCAAAGCTTAAAAAAGTAGAGTAAATATATATTTTTTAATAATTTTAATCACAGCTAATTTGGTGTATTGTGTATACAATTCACGCTCCACAAATCGATTAAATTGGGAACTTAATACTCTAATACTAAAATAGAACACTTATTAATTGGTTTAGCTCATTAGAGTTTAGATTTTTAGCTGGAAACTTATTAAACCACTTTCGTATTGCTTACTACCGCTGTCAGTTGTCATGGCAATTGAACTTCAGTGTTTAATAAATATGAATTGAAGAAGAGAATTTCCAGAAAAGAAAAACAGAAAAAAAAAATAAAAAGACGGAGAACCAGAATTAGAACCAGCATCATCATAGCCGGAGTCAGTATCTAAGCTGGACAAACCAGACCACAACGGAATAGAAGAGACCCCACTAGACCAGACCAAACCACAACAGACCAGACCATAGAACTGGCCAGTCAGTTGTTGGTGGACATTTGCTCCACTTGCAATTGCAACTTGTTGCAACGGTTCTTTGTGCTGGAAACGACAGCTCTAGCTGCTCTGCCATCTCTGCCAGCTCTTTGGCTTTTTAGTTACAACTCCTGGCATTCAGTTAGAGCAAAAATAGCACGCCTGGATGCATCGCTGCACTCATAAAAATTTTAAATCAGCTTGAAAATTATAAACAACAACTAAAATTAGTTTAAGACTAAAGCTATGGGAAATTCTTGTCTGAGGAGCAGAAAGTTTTAAATGGAAAACATTTAAAAAAAATTTACTTAATCATTAGGATAACGAATTTCAAGTAATTTATTTTGGACTTTATTTTTGTGATCAGTGTAGTTACCATTTGTTAAGCTGGTTACCTTAGTACCCGGCAAACTGGCTAACTGCATTTGGCTCTAGGTTTAACTACCTCGTTCGCCTTGGCCAATGAATCAATGGCTCTAACGCGTGCTTTCCTTTGGTATTTAGGTGACTCCACCAACTCCACTGACTCCACTGACTCCACTCTTTTTTCAGTAGGTGGTGGTGGTGGTGCTACTGCTGCTAATGGTGATGCAGCTGCTACTCCAACTGCGGCTGGAAAGCAAACTCAATCAGTAATGGAAACCATGCTGAGATTGCATGTGGATCAAACTCTTGTTCTCTCGTGTTCTCTCAATGTTTGTGAAGCTCTAATTATGAGCTCATCAGCTTTAATTATCCGCATTTAATTGCCTTCTGCAATCGATCAAGTCGGCCAATGCTCATTAAGAGTTCGCAAACAGCAGTACTTAGATATAGATCTCTAACAGTCAGATAGAATTACATATATAGATATATAGATCTATGTAGGTATGTATGTACATGCTGTGGACAGTCGCGTATTTTAGAACTGCACAACTCTGAATAAAAGCTGGAAAAATGTTCTTTGTTAGCGATAAGCTATACCAAAATACAGAAATAATTTTAATATTAAATTCGGAAGATAATAAAAAAAATAAAAGAAATGAAAGAAATTATTCTTTTCAAAGATTCATAAACTAAAAATGCGTTACTTTAAAAAGTATAGTAATAAGAATATTTATAGCTTTTTATTTTTTTTACACTAAATTAAAAAATTATTTAGTTTACAAAAAAAACCCCTTCAAACACCTTTTAAATACATTTATTCAATACTTTGATTCCTTTAAGAAGTGTTTCTTATATTTTCTTATTTTTTAATAGATTCAACTCAAATTCTATAAAGATTTTCAAAGTAAATATGTCGTTAGACCATCTATCATTTTCCTTACTTCAAAATTTAAAAACAAATTCAATTTTCTTTCTTTAGGATTGATTTTGACAGCAAGATTGACAGTGAATTTATATCTGAATGATTAATAGGTTACACCGCACTTGAATGATGATATTAAAGCAATTGGCAATTGAGGTTTTTCCGCATTTAAGTCAGTATTCGCTGTTAATTGTCAATTGAGAAATGTCAACTGTTGTCGATAATAATATGGAACAGGCAAATTCAATGTAATTGCACTTAAGAGTTGCAAATCACGCAAACTGTCGACGAATGGGGAGAAGTCGCTCTGATTTCATTTCGACACTTGTCGCAATCATTAAAATAAGCACCGTTCCACCAAAGTGGTCCACTTAATTCCGCTACTCATTCCACTCCCCCTTCCCTCATCCCCCTTTACTCACTCTCTAGTGCACAAACTAGTGCCCCTGTTGCTGTTTAAATGATAAAGAACAAAGCTTTCACCCCAAGCAAAGCAACTGTAATGTAATCTGTGTGACTTTTGCTTTTAATTTATTGAGTTTGTATATTGATTAAATGGTCGTTTCACTTACCAAATGTCAACAGATGCGGCAACAAGTAACTGGACACAGTCCAGACATCCTCTGGCAGCTGCATAATGTAATGCCAATGCTCCTCCATTGGGTCTTTCGTTACCAGAAATATTTCCCGGATGCATTGGACTCCCTCCCAAATTCATGTTGATCGGCATCCCGGCCAGATACGAGTCCAGCTGATGGGCGTGCATTCTGTTTATATTGTGATTATTGTGACTGTTATTGTTGTAAATTTTATTGTTGTTGTTCGCTTTGTTGTTGAAGAGTTTATTTAGCTTAATGTTGTTGTTATTATTGTTATTGTGTTTCAAGTGAAGATTCGAGTTGAGGGCATAGTCATTGATGGTTCTGTAAGTAAATATATGATTTAAGTAAATTAATATTCATATTATTTTCAAATAAACCATTGTTAATTAGAAAGGTATTTGAGTTTTACATTATATTTATCGCAATTACAACTAAATGCTGCAAAACTTGTTAAATTTTGAATAACAGATAGTTGAAAAACAAGCTAAGAAGGCATTTCCATTGACTACATTCACGTAGGCGCTACCTTAAGCTTATACCATTTAAAATATGAACTATTGCTTAAAACTGCCGTCCATATATACATTTTTTTGTTTGTGCTTCTAAATCTGCTTTCCGCTTCTAAATATATAGATGCATACTTTTACGCTGAACGCGTCAAAAAAAACCATTGCCGTCTTTTGTGCGCAAGAAGAATGTCTAAACAAAAGACTTAAGATGCGAACTTAAGTGTCCACGCTTAAAAGTAGGCAGCACATTTTTATACGCACAAATCGCGACCATTCATTTCATAACAAAATATTAACGGAAAAGTTAATGTTTGTTGGGTCATACACACACGCGCACACAAACATTCACACACACACACACATATGTTGTGCAAAGATTGAATTTCGCTTGGTGAATTTTTGGCTTTTGGCTTGCGAGTTAACCGGGTCAGGTCCATAAGCAGGTGCTGACTCACATCAAATTAACAGTGTGAGGCACTTGCCCCCATGTGGCGAACATACACACACACACACACACTCTGAAAATTCGGGCACCGCTTCCGCAGACAAAACTCGAGCAAAACTCATAAACTTAACTCTTCACATAGTAAACTGACGACGACAAATTAATTGAATAACAAAGTGACGAGACAGACAGAGACAGAAAATGAAGTAAGAAGAGAGAGTGAAGGAGAGGGAGCAAAAGAGAGAGAGAGAGAGAGAGAGAGAGAAATGGAATGAGCGAAAGAGATGAGCAACTGACGAAGCGTCAAAGTTGACTTTTAGCTGTTTGTTTATTGCTCTTGTCTTTGTTGTTGCTCCTGTCTTTGTTGTTGCTGTTGCTTTTAGTCTGTTTTTTTTTTGTTTATGCTTTTCTGACAGTCTTAAATGAAGACACAAAAGCAACTAAAATGCCAAAGCTACTTTCTTTAAATTTATTGCGTCAACACTCTGAAATTAGTTTGGCGAAATGAGGTGCTTGTAGCAGGTGCCACAAGAGGGCGGCAGGTGCTGCCACTAATACTCGCACTAACACACAGAGACACTCAGGTGCTGAGAACGAAATTTGGCCACTCAAAATGGGGGCCAGTTGGTCAGTAGTTGGTTCAACTTCTAAACTCTAGAAACATCAACTTTTTTGGTTGCAAAAATCACCACAAACAAACTACGAAAATACGAAACTTTTGCACTTCAACCAAAATGTTGGAATTGCTCATACCCTACGGAAAGTTAAAACAACTAACGCTTTAGTTACAGTTAAAATGTATCTAAACTTGATTTAACATTTATCAGATGTAAGTAAATGTATTTACTTGTTCTAAAATAGTATCTTTTCAGTAGTTATAAACGGAGATTTGATGATATAACCAAACTGCAGCTTATGAGAAAATTTCTACGTTGATTGAAGTATAGTTTCTTAAATTTTTAGACGGGTATTCTTCATATGGGAAACTAATGGCTTCTTGAAGAATCAACAGTGACATAGAGTGTACCAATTCAATTTGGGAATAAATGAAATGGGAATACCTCACATATTATAATGGAACTCATGAAGATTGTCTTAAAATCGCTACAAATTCTCCTATTTCCACACACACACTCGAAAGGAGATCAACTGATTTCGATAGACAAGTTATCAGTGCTTTCAATTATCGATTGATTACCTCAACTTGATAGCTACATCTCGACACTTGACACATGGCACTTGATTTGCTGGCGTTCCGAATTCATTTTCTGCTTTTTCTTCTGCACTCACAACTTTTTCACTTTCCACAGTTTTTGCCGTTGACTTTTCTGTCACTTTGTCGGCTACATTTTCCGGACTAACTTGTTCACTATCATTTTCTTGCACTGATCCTATGGTGGCATATTGAGCTAGGTCTTTATCCTCTCCATTCACATCTCCATTAGCTTCCACTTCCTGCTCCGTTTCGCTGGCAAAATCAACAACAAGCTGCTCATCATCGTCATCAACAACATGATCATCACCATCATTATGATCAGCAGAGTTGCCACCCTGTCGGCGACTAAAGTAACCCACATGCTGCTCGACACCGGCATTCGCATCCAATAGAATTCTCTCGTACGCGGCGCTTTCGTTTTCGCTGAGCGCGAAACGCTGCTCGAAGACCCGCATGGGAAGTGCACTCTGACGCAGCAGCTCCATTCGTTTGTGCCGCAACTCTATCGAGAAGATTAGGCGCACACGCACAAGCCGTCTGAGACCCTGTTGCGTAGACCGCGCACGCTGCAATCTCCGGCGATTGTGACGCAATTCAAGTTTCTCCAAATCACGTAGAGATTTCTCCGCTGCAGTTGTTCCCGCTGACGTTGCCGCTCCCGATCCCGCTCTACCTGCCACGCCCACGCGTCCACTGTAGTCCAAGGCGGAGTTTAGGTCCAAAGCGCTACGCGTGCGTCGCCAGGGCACCAAATCAAAGTGTGAGAACTTGCGTTCACCCTGCTCCGTCCAGGGATGGAAATTCACCTGGGAGACAACACTGTTGCCCTCTCGTAATATCCAATCGGAGGATGGTTGTCTTCCTGCTCCTACTCCTGCTGAGCTTGCCACACGACGCACATGCGCATTTCTGGCGCTCGCTTGCGGCTTGTGGCGTTTGTATCGCGGCACCAGAGTTGCCTCCAACATACGCTCATCCAAACCGTAATCCCGACGCAGCAGCTCCAGTTCCAGTTCCCTGCTGCTTGCCGTGTACTGAGCACCGTTCCAAACGATGACCGGTCGCGTTGACAGATCCGCGGACAGTGCCTCAGCGCTGGGCATATTCTAGTATTGCCAACAGCTTTCAGTGTTGCCACCACAAAAAAAAAAAAAAAAAAAAAGGGTTGCCACTACTTTTGATTCTTCGTTTAACGAATTATAAAAACCGAATTACGAATTACGAGTCACGAATTACGAACTACGAATTTCGAGCTTCGGATTTTGTTTTTTCGAGTTCTCATTCGTGTTGTTGTTGTCGTTGTTCTTGTTCTGGTTCTCGCAATTTGTTGATTGCTTTTTAATATGTGCCGCTTTCCGGTTTCCGTTTTCCGTTTTTTATTTTTATTTCTGTTTTGCGTGTTTTTCCGTCCGACGTCTGAGCGCCGTGACGCCGTCGCCGCAAATGTTTGCTGGCCAAATTCAAATTCGTATCTAACTCCGACTCTCTGACTCTGACTCCCATACTCTGACTGACGGACAATGGGCGCGAAAGGGGGCGCGGAGGGGCCCTATGCAAAACTGCGACGCCAACGTCGACGTCTAAGTCTGTCGCTGCTATTGCGCTGATTAAATGTGTGTAAGCGTGTTATTTGTTGTTGTTGTTGTTGTTGTTGTTGTTGTTGTTGTTGTTGTTGTCATGTTTGCTCAACATTGGAGTCACAACAACAACAGCAACTCAATCCCTCCCCCTCCACTCATCTGCCCCTCCCCTCCCTTCCCTTCCCTTCCCTTCCCTTCCACAGTTTCGTATTTTATGCGCTTTTATTGTTATTTATTTATTTTCACGCTTACTGCCATGTCACCAGCATGCTGCCTACTGCGCTGCCAGCAGCGCTGCTTGCGTCAACGCTTATTTCAAATGTTTCACTTGGCTGCGCACGCGTCAACAATAACAACAATAATAGCAACAACAGCAACAACAACAACAACAACTCTTATTGGGGGCCGCAGTTGGGGGCCGATTAACATTGTTGTTGTTGCTGTTGTTGTTGTTGTTGTTGTTGTTGCATGCAACATTTAAAAATTCACAGTTCACAGTTCTATTCTCAGCTAATTGACAGCCCAAGTGACCATTGAAATGCTCAACCAATAATATATTACCAAGAACACAACCCTCGACTATGAGAAGTGCTGTCATTTTGGCTTTATTGTAGCAAAGCTAGCTAGAACCAACTATGAACAGTTAGAAATAATCTGTTTAATTTTTAGGACATAGGACATATGATATACACATAATGTGTAAGTTTAATTGCGATCGGACAACTAAAACTTCATGTCTTCCTACAAAATTCTCATTTTCGACCGATTTGACCTATAGGAGCTATAGGCTATAGTTCCGATCCGGACCAAACTTGGTGAGAATATGACCATTCAATGTTATCATAACCCTACAAATTTGCATTGAAATATTATGGGACCCTCTCGTCCGATTTACGATTGATATATGTACCTATTTGAAATCTTGAGCAATAGAACTTTGAACGGGCATCACTACATAAAAAAATGTTTAAGGTGCAACTTTATTAAATTGGCAAAAAAAAAATGGGTTGACCTTGAAAATTATAAGTTTATAGATTACGTTTGATACTCCCAATCATATTGAGTCCAAAATGCTATAACTTTTCTAGAAATCAGTTATGATATATTACAAATGATTACGATAGCTTTCAGCTATTTCTAGCAATTTTTTAACGATCCTGCATTGAGCATAAATCTTCGTTCAACACCGACAACGAAATACCCTTTCTCGAACTAAAAATACCAATTGCATACTTTTAGGTGCTTGTGTGGCTAAATAGCTTTCAACAGCTACACACCCACTGCTATATAATTTGAAACTTGATTAAAATCATATAGAAAAAACCAAGAACTTTTCTCTAAAAGAAAAATTGGCAAAACTGAAAACCAAAATGGAATATACACACAAAAAATTATAGGGTATTACATATTGTTGATCAGCCCATAATATTTGTAGCTGATTTGCCCAACTTTAGGGTTTGATGGGCTTTATTTTCTGCAAATATTTAAAAGTTTAAGGCAGACATAGATGAATGATTGATGCCATATTTATGTGTGTCACGAGTGTAATTTGGATTGGAATCGAATGCGATTTCTGCAAGCGTTTTCTGACAACCGATTTGACAACCTTCGGAGTTAAGTTTGAATTTGAATATAAAAGAAATATGTGAAATGCGGTAGACAACGAAACCAAAACAAATCTATTAAGTATAATAGACTTTGTTATAGATATTTGCATTATAAATGCACAGAGTTAATACATATGTTTATGGCCCAGTCGCCTTTCTAAGCCAAATGCGAAGATCAAGTTAAAGACAAGTTTTTTTTTGGCCCCAAAGATTCACAGGTCCACAAGTTGAGGCCATAATTGCAGGCCTCAAGTGACAAACAGATTGTTGCCTCAACAAATGGACGTCATCTTTGACATTTTCAGTTTCTGTTTCTGTTATAGCTTAAGTTTTATATTCATTTCCATTTTCATTTCCATTTCCATTTCAATTTTAGTTTCAATTTCAATTTTCGGGGTCGAGACAAAGTTGAGATGAGCCAAAAATGATGAAATTTCAGTCACTCAAAAATACAAACGATGAAAATGAAATGATTGTCATTCAGCGAAGGTCGAGGACTGTAAAAACACATACATATATACCACTATATATAGTATATATGTAGCTGATGTTGGTACAGATCTGAAACGGAAGTTTCGTCAGGGCACGAAATGCGGGCGGTGACATTCACTGAGCGCCATTGAACCAGAAATCACGAAAACTCTTTACGCTGCTTGAGCATGACTCATGGATTGTGCAGTGGCGGGAATGATAAGGGGGTGGAGTATTAGGGGGGAAGAGTGAGTAGGGATAGGGACTTGTAGAAGGCAGAGTTGTTACCCAGAGCCGAGCACATTTATGAGTCAGATGCGAAATCAGCCCAAGATCTTGATACTCAAAAAATTTAAAAACCAGAAAAAATCAAAATCAAAAAAGAAAAAAACTTTTGTAGGAAACTTAAATTTCCTAAAAATCCATAATTTTTGTAACAGTTAATTTAACTTTTTATGTAAATTTAAAATATTTTTTTTAAAATAAATCTTTTATGAATAAAAATAAATAAAAGAAGTGCACAGGTAATTACTAAGCATGTTTTTTTTCAGTGTAATTCCTAATCCGCTCAGTCTTTGGGAACGCATCAACTGCCCACTTGACTAGCTCTGTTCATTGGATGGTCTAACTAAATAAGTGACTGACTAACTAACTGACTGACTAAATAACTGACCGCTGTGCTTCCTTTCTAGAAGAAAAACTCTTGATACGCTTGAGTTGAGTAACATGCAAAAGTTCTGTAAGTTTTTCAGCTCGTTGATCAAGGAAATATACACATATGTTAATATATATACCCGTAGATATATACATATACATGTTCAGATGTACTATACCAGCATATACTGTATGTAATTATATGAATAATTGATGAGGAGAATCGTTCATTCATTATTTTAAGTACTACTCTTCAGATACTGGTACTTGAGTAGTTCATGTTTTAAGAAGATAGATATGATTATATAACAGTTACTATCGATATGGTCAAGTGGTTTCAATAGTGTACTCGATAGCACCGAAAGTTGTGTGTACAAATTTTATTAAATAACTGTCATTGTTATCGATAGTTGTCACACATAATGGAAAACTATCGATGTATGTCAAAAAAACATCAACAATATATAAAAAAGCTTTTAAAATACTATTGCAAAGCACAATATGTGCTATCGATAACATTATCGATAGCTAGAACATATCAGATATCGTGCATACATACGTTTAAGCTGCGACTATATTGGGACAACAAATTTTTAATAATTTAAGCATTAATTAATTATTGAATACATTAGTTTTAAGTTAACTGTCGATAGTTGTATCGATAGTTTAGCTATAAGTTCGCCCATTTTAGTTAAAAGATTAATTTGAGCTTCTAGAGTTATACCGTATGCCGAAAAGCTCAGCAAATAGGCAAGTAGGCTCCAGTTTACTGTAATCTTATAACTGACACTACTCGAAAACGAAACTCAAAACAAGATCATTAAAATAAGTAAAGTAGCAACTGAGAAGTTCAAATGCTTCAGTGATTTTGGGTGCAGCAACAAAAATAATTTCTTTCTCTGGGTTGGAAATGTTTTCATTATAACGTTTTTTCTATGTTTTTTTTTACTGCTCTCAATGTTGAAGAAGATCATAAAGAGTTGGCCACCCCAGAAAAAAAAAACTTTGGTAGCTACTTGATAAAGTCGTAAAGAGCAAGAGGAAGAAGATGGAAGACATTACTGTTGATCCATTTAATTATAAGAGTATACAACAGAGTTGGTAATTGTTGATCATCTACCGAAAATTGTTTAAGCATATATATATATAAAGCTATATATATGTGTGTATATACTCGGTTAAGTTTTCTCTATACGGTTCGATCGTCACAATGGGTAACTTTGATTGGGGCCTCGACACTTTTACTTTTCGCTTTGTTATCAAAAACAGAACACCGCTAACATTTTTGGTAGTGATGTCTAACGGTAATGCTAGAAATAGAGTTACCATCTCTGCACCTATCTCTCTCTCTCTCTCTCTCTGTCTCTCTTTCCCCTCTTTCTCTACTCTTTCATCTTCAGCTTCGTTGGCATTCATATTTAAATTAGCGCTTAGAATCGAGCAACGTATTTTGATTTCTTTGGGTATTTGGTATTGTTGTGTTTTTGGGCTGAAAATTTTCACTTTCCGCATTCAAAAAGAAAGCAAAAGTGAAAGAAACTGTTTAGGCCTTAAGCATATATATTGAGATGGCTAACAATTTGGTAATAAGGAAGTTATTGATTAACCAAACAATCAACAAAAAGTCTATTTGTCAATGAAAATTTGCCCGAGTGCAAAAATAAGTTATCTTGATCTTAGTCTCTCTCTCGCTCTCTTTGTCCCTCTCAAATATACTGTTAATGTGGAGCTTCCGCTCACACGAAAGCTTACATGAAAAGCTTTGGCAAAAGCTTTCAGTCAGTTAATTCAAATCGCTTGCAAATAAGCCACTCACATGTCCAAGCACTCATCATTCAAAACAATCATGAATTCATTCATTTATTCAATCTGTTTATGCCGTGAAAGTTCAAAGCAAACAAAACATTTATCTAGCAAATACAAAAACAAAAACAAACAAACAACAAAGACAAAGACAAATATGATGTTCGTCATGTGTAGCTGCCACCGTTGGAGTTCATTGGAGGCAGCGACGACGCGACGTTGGAAAGCTCTCAAAAGTGAATAAGCGATAAGTTTAAAATGTTGCAGAGTGCAACAATTTGTGGCATTTGTTGCATTTGTGGCAGACGTACAAATCCCATGTGAGTTAAGAAAGTTAAACTGACGGAAACTGACGGAGAAATAATCTTTCACTGAGAAATATTTTGTTAATATACAAAATAACAAAAACTTTACAATTATTTTTGATGCCCTTTAACTATCAATCATGTGATGCAATAAACGATTAATTCATTTTATTTGCGTTCACAGAAAAATACCAAGATATTATCTTGTTTCAGAAAAAGAAGCTTCTCTCGATCAGTTATTTTCCTAAAGAAACCACCAAGACAGCATACTTAGTGTCAATACTGCAGAGCTAGAACTATTTGGGAATTCTTATGCTGATGCAATGCAAAACTCGCTACCTGTTTGCTGTTGTTGTTGTTGTTCCATGCGTCATGCGGTGTCACGCCTCGATACTGCAACCAGAAAGATTGGCTTTAGTCGAGCGAGCCGACTGTAAAATACCCCGTACTCATGCTAGTGCGCATTTTGCATACCAATAAGCTTTTGTCGGTATATTTGGCCCATGGGAGCTACAGGCTACAGTTGTCCGATCTGAACCAAATTTGGTGTGTTTAGTTATGTGTAAATTTAATCACGATAGCTCTAGTAGTTCCCTAGTTATGGGTTTATGAAAATGTTTACTTACAATTTGCAGGGATGATAGGGGGCGTGGCAACGACTTGAAACAAACTTGAACTTCCCGCGAAGTAAACGGACTTTTATTCCTAATTTGGTGTATCTAGCTCTTATAGAGTCTGAGATCTAGGTGTTCATAAGGACGGACGAACAGACAGACAGACGGTCAGATGGACAGACAGACGGGCCTTGCTATATTCACTCGACTTTGATGCTGATCAAGAATATTTATACTATATAATATATACTTTATGGGGTTGGAAATGCCTCCTTCTGACTGTGACGCACATTTCGCTTCTGACAAACCTTATAGACCCCTCTTTTTTAGAGTACGGGGTCTAAATATACATAAAGATACAATTAATAGACCAAAAAAAGCCAATCCACTGGAAGGAATCGATTAATATATAATCGATTATACGATTTTAAATAACACAGAATTTGGATTCTGATTAGGATTTTCCTATATTCGAGTTAAGTAAGTGATCGATGCGATCGTACTAGTCTTTATTAAACTAAATTAAACTCTATCATTAGAGTTGAAGTCGGTGTAATTTTGTACAGTGTAGTATTATGAAGACAAACTGCTCAAAATGGTTAATTAACGGCAATAACAACAACAACAACAGCGGTGACAACAATAATAATAACAAGATTAAAAGAAGAAAACAAAACTTGTTGAGCAGTGTCTATCAATATGGAAAATGAAAATCAAAAAACGCCTCAAATCGTCAGCATCGGCGACGGCGACGGCGACGGCGACGGCGATTTCTAGTCATGTGTTGAGAGATTTGTCTTAATACTTAATTGACATTGGTGGAAAGTTGCAGCAGCTAAACAAGTTGAACGGCAAACGTTGACGTTGTCTGGGCCGGTTGTTGACCGAGAGATCTCTGTTAGCCATGGCTAACACCGCATATTAGCCATCGCCCGCGCCACAGCGTCTGCCAAGCGTCGGCCAATGAAAGCAAAAGGATGACAAACCCAGGGATTCGACTAAGTTTGGCATTGGGTTCAGCTATGGAATCGGGTTTGGACTTGGGTTTGGCTCTGGCTTTAGGTTTGTTTTCGTATTCAGTTCGATTCGTATTGGCCGTGGCAAAACTTGTTGCAGCTGCATGTTGCAACTTGACCAAACAAGAAATTTCACTTTTTCTTTTACACATTTCGCAATGTTACTTATCTATATATATATACATAATAAATATATTTATATATATATATATATACTTTTTATATTTTATTTCAAGTTTCATCCATTTTTGAAATGTTTTTGAGCCGAAAGCGACGCTAATTAACGCAATGAGAATGCGAAATAATTTTAACTACAGACAAAATTTGCTGATTATGATCATTTATCTTACAAGTTTGCTTAATTCTCCCAATTTTTTTTTTTTTTTTTTTTTTTTTGGCTTTTACAGACACACAAGTTGGCTGTGCAACGCCTTGCCACACGCTCATTTATTTCACATTGCATGCAACCTGGTGAATCAATCAGTTTTTTTGTTTTTTTTTTTTTAAATATCTTAAATAAAATCTTTTTCACTTTGGAAAGTTGATGATCATAACTGTATATATTTTTATGTATAGTACTATATATAGTATTGTTAAAATTCTTTACTGTTTTCCACACAAACAACAAACAAACAAAATGTGGCAATTGAAAATGGAAGAAGTTAAAAGAAGTGCAAAGAAATAATAGTATAATTAAAGCCAAGTCTTTGGCTAAGGTAAGTTAGTAATCGTTGGTAGGGGTAGGGGAGGGGGAGGGGAGTTGTTAGGTGTGTGCAACACCGAAACCAAATACGCGCACAGTTTAATGCGCTTCTCGAATTCTACAAGACCAACAAAGTAGTCCGAAGTCGGATCACATCAGTAAGCATGGATATGGATAGCTGCCCGTTATTATCATATATTATTACTCTTATTATTATTATTAATATATTTTTATTGTTGCTAGTGTGGAATGCATGTAAGTATGTGTGTGTGTGTGTATGTTTGCTATGGTCTGGTATTTTGAGATATACGGTATTATTTGATATGGTATATGGTAAGAGTCTCTCCGCATTACAACACATCGGGAGTGCTAGCCCGAAATCGTAAATAATTATTTATTAATTGCAACTCTCTATCCATCTGTCTCTCTCTCTCTCACTCTTGTTTACTGCACATACCTCCTTCTCTGTCTGCATTTATCGCAGCAAGCAAACAAATCCAATTTCAATTCCAATTTGAATTGTGTAACCGATATTTTTAGAAATCTCCCAATTGGAAACTCTTCATTTAGAAATTTTCAAATCAGAAAATATAATTCGAACTCTTTAAATTTGAGCATTATTAAATAAAGGAAAAATTTTCATATAAAAAGTTTGTAAACAGAGAAGGAGAGAGAGAGAGAGAGAACTCATAAAATTGATAATATAAATAATAATATTTTTTAATTTTTGTAATTTAGTAAATAAACAGAAACTTACGCACTTGTTGTTGTTTCTATCCAATTTTATCCAAAAACACACACACAGAACTAATTCGCATGATTGTTATCGTTTATCGCTTATCGTTTTTGAAATCGATTACACTGATCTCAAGTACAGATTCACAATAGAAAATTGCTCTCGTTATACACAATGTTAAAGCACAGTTAACTTTGTTTGTTGTTGCTCTTGTTGTTGTTGTTGTTACTGTCTTCGTGTGCGAGAGCCACAGCGCAAGAAGGAGAGGAAGAGAGCAAACACAAAAAAAAATAGAGTGACAGCGGCACGTGTTATGCGAACAATGGTCGACGCTTGTTTGAGCCGCCGTTTCTCGGACTCCGACTTTGGCCACCGGTCACCAAAGAAATGTAAAAGTCGCAGTCGCTGTCGCTGTCGTCGTCGCAGTCACCGTCGCAGTCGGTGTTGATATTGGCGCGTTTGAAGCGCAAAGCATTAATGCTAAAGAGAGCTTAAAGCTTTTGCTTCTTTGTTTACATGCCAGTTTCTTCTAGTAGCTGCGGCTGCTGCTCTGCTCTTGCTTTCAAGAGATCGATGTTTCCTACAGCTTTTAATATTAAAAGCTCTCCCAATTTTGACTGTGAAACAACACTCTAATAAAATATAACTAAAGTTTAAAAAGCTTTTGGTTCTATTATCTTACAATAAAATAACGTTTTTATACTCTTTGAGAGGGTAGTATAGTTTTGTCACGAAGTATGTAATGCATAGATCAGCAAAAAATCTCGCAGTTTTCTATATGTTTTTAAACTCTAAGTTCTACATAAACTTAGTATAAACTTAGTATATACCAAAATAACAATTTGATGAGTATATTGTAGTCGTGAATTCTTACAAAGAAATCTTATTTATTTATTTTTAGCGTTGAACAATATCGTTATCAGTCATATAAAAAAAAAGCAAATAATTTCAGTACTCAGTTGTAGCTGCTCTGTGATCGTTGTGCATTTTATAAGTGACATAAACGGGATTTTTTTAATTTCAATATATAAGACTTAAAAATTAGTAAATGTAAATGAAAAATTCCCTGATTTTTTAGATCCCGTACTCTAAATAATAGTAGAGGGGTCTATTAAGTTTGTCTGAAGCGAAATGTGCGTGACAGGCAGAAGGAGGCTTTTCTGACCCCATAAAGTATATATATTCTTAATCAGCATCAACAGCCGAGTCGATATAGCGATGTACCGTCCGTCCGTATGAACACCTCGATCTTCTAAACCATTAGAGCTAGAGCCACCAAATTTGAAATGAAAGTCCGTCTATATGTCAGGCAGATCAAGTTTATTTCAAATCTTTGCCACGCCCCCTACCGCCCCCGCAAATTGTAAGAAACATTTTTCACATCACCATAACTTGAAAACGAATAGAGCTATCGGAACCAAATTCACACAATATACGTATAGTACCATTACAACTATACTCACCAAGTTTGGTCCGGATCGGACAACTATAGCCTATAGCTCCCATAGGACAAATCAATCAAAAATTGGTGATTTGTATGGAGACATTTAGTTTTAGTTGAGCGATCGCAACCAAATTTACATATTATGTGTATGGTACCATTATAACTATCTTTAACAAGTTTAATCCGGATCGGACAACTATAGCCTATAGCCCAATAGGACAAATCGGTCTAAAATTGGCGATTTACAGCTCCGTATAGCTCCCATAAGACAGATCAGTCAGTCAGTTATTTGTATGGTAAGATGCTCACTAGAGTTAGTACGGGGTCTATTACAGTCGGCTTGCTCGACTGTAGCGTTTCTTACTTGTTTTAAAGGGGTTTTAATTCGGATGGTTTTATGATTCCAAAATATCAAAAATAACCCCTAAATTAGTCATAGCTTAACCGATATTCTAGCGGAGTGTCGTATCGATTATGATAAGATAAGGTCTATCGATTACAGGTGTTGAATGACGAACAAAGCTATGAATGAATAAGCACTTGTTATCATAAATAAAAGTTTATATACGATATCTCTCTATATACGTAAGTACAAATCTTTATCAAAAAGTTATTAATGTCTTAGGTAAGCTATTAACTACAACCAATATTAATAAACCTTTTTGGTAAAACCAAAGAAACAATTGACTTTGTTTTTTTATCTCCGCTCCTGGTATCACAAACATAAATAACACTAAACTCTAATTAAAGAAAATTATGCATAATAGTCAACAAATTAGTTAAATTTGTTTTAAGTTTATTTGAGTTCACTTGACTTGAGTTGACTTGTGAGTCAATTAAGCTTTCTGATAAGTGTTCATTTAATCATAGGCATAACTGGAGCATTTGGGTACATCGAACTGCACTAAATAAACAATTTTAAGACCCCGTACTCTAAAAAAGATTATAGGGGTATACTAAGTTTGTCTGAGTCGATATAGCGATGTCCGCCGTCCGTCCGTATGAACACCTGGATATTCTAAACTACAAGAGCTAGAGCTAACAAATTTGAAATAAAAGTCTGTCTATATGTCAGGCAGATCAAGTTTAATTAAAATTTTTGCCACGCCCCATACCGCCCCCGAAAATTATGAAAATCAATTTTCACATTACCATAACTTCAAGTTCCATATATTAAGTACACTGTAAGAAATTAAAGAACTTATGGCAGAAATTAAAGAACTTACTGTAGTCGGGGAAATTATTCGATTTTTAAATATATTACGATATCGCATTAAATAAATCTATGTATATTCGTTATTGATTCTATATCAAATAATCAAGAGATATGATGATTTTTGCAGGTGTCAACGACTTTTACATATTTCTCCGTTGATTCATTTCTTAATGACTTTGGGAGGGAGGTCTATATACGTCAACAAATTCACAGATTCACATAGTTAAACACTGGTTGACAAATGTATACGTCCATTTGCATGTTGACATACCACAAAGTTTTGGTATTTAAAACAAATGAATAATTAAAAATATATTCAAAAACAAAAATCATAAACGAAAAAGTTATTTAACCCCGGTTGTAACTCTTGTTACTAGATGAACGAATTAAGAATTTCGTCCAAAAGTTTATGAATTCTACAATAAACTGTAAAGCAATACCGCAAAAGAAAACGGTTGGAACAAAACCTCTCACTTTACCCCACTGTATGCGCCTGAGGCTAGGGACACAAACATACGCACACACACACACACAAGCACACACACACACACAAGCACACACACACACACACATATATAAGCATAAAGGGAGCACAAATTCTCGCTGCATTCGGTTTGCGCAGCAGATGCCTAGAATTCCCAACCATTTAAAGCTGTGTACTCTTGACGCTCCAGTTTGTGTCTATCATTAAGAAAACTGAACAGTGAAAAGTGCAAGTGTGTGAAACTTTAAAGTAACCGGTTAAAGTCAAATAAGTCTTTAAGTGTGCAGCTAAGGGAAGTGTTGTTCCCTCGTTTCTTGAAGTTTTACAACTTCGCATTTCAACAACCAAATCACTGCAAATAGTTGGTGCGACAGACAAAGTGCTTGATCGGTGAACGAAGTGACGAGTGAGTCAAAAAAATAAATGAAAACAAGTAAGAAAGGCTACAGTCGAGCGAGCCGACTGTAAAAGACCCCGTACTCACTCAAGTGAGCATTACAAATAACTGACTGACTGATCTGTTTATGGGAGCTATTCGGAGCTGTAAATCGCACATTTTAGACCGATATGTCCCATGAGGCTATAGGCTACAGTTGTCCGATCCGGACCAAACTTGGTGAGTATAGTTGTAATGGTACTATACGTATATTGTGTGAATTTTGTTCCGATAGCTCTATTCGTTTTCAAGTTATGGTGATGTGAAAAATGTTTCTTACAATTTGCGGGGGCGGTAGGGGGCGTGGCAAAGATTTGAAATAAACTCTCTTGCAGAGAGTATAAAAATATCGTCCCTGAGCAAAAGAACTACAAAATGAAATGCCGAGCAATGTAACTTATCGATTATTTAGCTCATTGTAAGTTCATCGATAAAAATCGCTCTAGTGAACTGCAAAGAACTTGTAACGATAAAAAATAAACATATTAGGCTTTTGTTCGTTTCAACTAAAAAAGTGATCGACACAAAACTCCATGGGTTCAAAAGTGCGGCTCGGAAAAAAAACTGCTGCAGAAAAGACAGCGGGTTTGATACAGTGTTCTCAAAGACACGAAAATTGGACACTTTTTTAATCGCTCCTGAAAACATCACTAAGAAACCTACGGTTCCCGATTCCTTTTGTGAAACAAACTTAATTTCTATAGATAATTTTGTAAATAATAATAAACCATCGGCAGAAGTTTTCGAGCTAAACAAAAATAAACCTGTTTCTCCGAATGAATTATCCAGTGCATCTAGTGCAATAATAACTGTCTCTGGACATTGCAATTCACAGAAGCACGATAGAACACTGGATAAGAAACGGATCGGACACCTTGAGAAATTGTGACGAAAAATGATTTCGAGAGTGTTCAATTCGTCAAACACGGCAAGACAACTCTTCAAGTGATCGAAAATGTACCAAATAATACGCCTCAGTTTGGAAAATGATATTCTCCGCAATCTGTCTTTTAAACCACTGTTGATGAGTTTTGCGCAGAAAAAATCGCAAAGAGTTAATACGCTGGGTACTTATAATTATTAATAAAATTAAGTACGAGATAAGATTCTTCTAAAATTTTATTTTTATCTCTGGGGTATCGAGCTCTATTTGAGAGGCCCCCACCACAACTGGCCCCATGACATTAATGTTGTAAATCCGGCCCTGTGCACATGTATGCATACGATACGATATATCTTATATATCGATATTCAATACGATATGTAATTACAGTTGCGATATGTTATCGAATGCGATATTTGGTCATTATGTCGACATCTAAAGCGATATATCGTATTTGACTTCAGTTATTGATAATATCGATATCGAACGCGATATGTGATTTGATGTGATATTTTAATTAATATCGATATCGGCATTTTTTTTGGCAATATACATCCCTATTACAAACTGATGGTTTTGTTTCAAAGTGTTTTATTGCAAATACTATTCATTGTAATACCCCAATATCAGTTGATTAATATAATCATGTAATCAGGCATAAACTGCCGAGAGTATTATTATTTTTAGACCCCGTACTCTAAAAAAGAGTAGAGGGGTCTATTAAGTTTGTCTGAGTCGAAATGTGCGTAACAGACAGAAGGAAGCGTTTCCGACCCCATAAAGTATATATATTCTTGATCAGCATCAACAGCCGAGACGATATAGCGATGTCCGTCTGTCTGTCCGTCCGTCCGTATGAACACCTGGATCTTCCAAACTACAAGAGCTAGAGCTACCAAATTTGGAATGAAAGTCCGTCTATATATCAGGCAGATCAAGTTTATTTAACTATAACTTGAAAACGACTAGAGCTAGGGAGACCAAATTCACGCATTATGTGTATAGTACCATTATAACTATCCTCACTAAATTTGGTCTGGATCGGACAACTATAGCCTATAGCTCCCATAGGACAAATCGGCCGAAAATTGGTGATTTGTATGGAGACATGAAGTTTTAGTTGAGCGACTATAACCAAACTAACACAATATGTGTATGGTACCATTGTAACTATCCTCACCAAGTTTGGTCCGGATCGGACAACTATAGCCTATAGCTCCCATAGGACAAATCGTTCGAAAATTACTTATTTGTATGGTAAAACGCGCACTAGAATGATTACGGGGTCTTTTACAGTCGGCTCGCTCGACTGTAGCCTTTCTTACTTGTTTATTTTAAAACATTTTTTGTTTATTCCGTTCTTTTTCTAGATTCTCACAAAATCAGATAACATATACGGCCAATAGCTTACTTTCGAACCACTTGTCTCTTATACTCATTATCCAAAGGAAATATGCACAAAATTCCCCATGAATTATTAGATCAATATGTGAACCCTAAGGTATTGCAAATTTTGTCAATTTTTTTACACAATATTCATAAATAACTAACTGTTAAAACCTTTTGTAGAACAAAATTGGTTACGGAACATTTAGCGATGTTTATGTGGGAAAATATATGAGAAGATTAGTTGCCATCAAGAGACTAAGAATTCAACCATCAACAGAAGCAGTAGCAAAAGCACGTGAAATCATATCGGATCATGAGCATGATTACATTATCTCATATATTGGTGTATCTTATGTTGAGGATATTCCAAAATATATCGTTTTGGAATATATGGGGGGCGGTACGTTACACTCACTGATATATAACGATGAAATGAAGTATTTATTGAAGGATATCATTAGATGGTTTTGCCAGATTTCCAAGGTTTGTACAAATATTATATTTAAGAATATATTTAAACTTAATAATTTTGGACATATTTTTCAGGCTCTTCATTATCTTCACACTAGAGGTCAGCCTGTAGTACATCGTGATGTCAAGCCCTCAAATATGATGTTCAATAGATCAAGGGAAACATTGAAACTGGGTGATTTAGAGTCAGCTAGGGAATGTGCAACATGGATGACAAAATATACGGGCACTGTCGGCTATATGGCACCCGAGGTAAATAATCAAATGAAATCAACTTTGCCCTGTAAGAATGTTCACTTTGGCCTTAGGTTTTAGATGGAGATTATGACGAAGAAGCTGATATTTTCAGTCTGAGTATTTCCATGGCGGAAACCATTAAACGTGAGCTCCCGTTTGCCAAATTAAAAAATCAATTTAAAACTATCTTAGCATTTCAGCACCATATAGGTGAAAAAGGTACATATATTTATATACACATGTAAATAAAACTAATTTTTGACCAATATAATAAATTGCACATTAAAATTTTTTAGATATCCGACCAGAGATTGCCACGACTGAAATTTACTGCACCGACGATGTTAAAGACATGATCATAAAGGGCTGCCATCAGGATCGTAGACAGCGGCCAATCGCAAAAGAATTTGTCGACTTCTTTGAAAAGAAGTTATAAAAGCAAATTATTAAAAAAAAAAAATTGAAGACAGGAAGGAACTAAGATGATTTTAATACACTTGCAGTTTTCAGCAGACAGTACTAATCTACATATGATATTTAATATCTTCCTTACAGTTTAATGTCAAGTTTTTGTCAATAGATTGAGATCTTCAGAGCCATAGTAACCCATTAATATGTTCATTCTATTCAATAAACTTGTCGAATTTAATTGAATTGGCCGAACTTAATTGAAACTAATAATAATCTTTAATCATTTTAAGGTATGCCCTTAACCATTATTTCTACTGTAATCGAAAGGCGATAACAGTAATCGATATAAAAGTCGCTTACCTGATGGCCGCAGCCGTTGCAATTTTTGGCTGCTGATGACCCGTTAGAAACTTCATGCTGCCGCCAAAACGCTGTTGATTCAAAATTAGATTTTGATTTTGATTGTGATGCTGATGAAACTGCAATTGCTGCAATTGCGAATTGCAATCGTTGAGCTCGTTAAGATTGCAACTAATACGACTCGCATGCGAGCCACGCTCCGAATTGCACTTGGAGCCACAGAGCGAGTTATCGCAGAAGCGGCAACACTTATTATAGCTAAAGGTCGAGGTGCACAGTGTGCAAAATGAGTCCAATTGGGATTCAGCCTGATCCATATCTGCATCAATATCTACGTCTCCATCTTCATCACCGTCTCTATCTCCATTTCTGACTTCGTTTGCATCCATGGTCAGTTTGTGACATCGTAACTTTAATGTTTGTGCATTACTGCTCTGATCCTCATCAGAGCAAAAATTATATCGATCACTCTCAGCGCTCTCCTCAGCCAGGCTGCTGCCCGCACTGCCGCCCTCGGTCAGCTGTTGTGGTGACGTCATGCCGTAGCTGCTTATGGGGCACGAGGGGTAGCGGGTTAGTGGAAATTGTCGTACATTATATTTGCTGGTCATCGATAAATTCTCATTGAAATAAATTACATTCGATGCACCATTAAGCTCTTGCTCCCTGTCCCTCTCTCTATCCATTTCCCTGTCCCTCTCTCTGTCATGCTCTCTGCCACTACCTCTGTCTCGGTTAATACTAAGATCATGGTATTTACGCAAAAATGCCGCATTGCAATCGGCTGCAGTGTATTCATGTAGTTTTTTCGGCTTTGCTGGTGATGAATACATTATTTGTTGCAATTGCTGTTGTTGCTGCTGTTGCTGTTGCTGCTGCGATTGTGGAATGCAATTGTTGGTGTTGCTGTTGCCACTGGCACTGCTGTTGTTGCCGCCGGACCGCAATAGATCGAACAGGCGCTGTTTAAGATCGCGCATGGCGGCTGCATTAGCGTCTGAAATTGACAAAATTTAAATTTATTAATTGGTTTTCTTTCGTTCATACAAAATTAATTTGCGTTACTTCGTATTTTGCCGCCATGATAGTCACAATCTGATTATCAGCTGTTTGTTGCTCATACATAGCAAACAGCTTGCTGGCATGTTCATAACTACTTCTGACAATCGTAAAAGTTATTGAATTAAACTTGAAATGAACGTGCATATTGTGACACATATAAATAAGCTATTTTAAAAAATGTATTAAGTTAATTATTAAATTAACTGAATTAATTTCGGACCACGTTTATTTCATAATTTACGACGTAGAACATGTGTGCATAGCAAGCAGCTTTGAGACATCAGCGCGCACATGTTAGCCTGCCATCTGGCATGACCAAATTGAGTAATCGAAGCGTGTTATCGATAATTTTTGCCCCATGCAAACCATCAACGAGTTTGTAACATACAAAATTGAAACAAATTAAGAATAACACAATTCAGGGATAAGAAATAAATGTAAGTAGTCGAGCATCATGTAATATCTATGGACAATTCATTTATAACTTGTTTTTGCAGCACAGTGCAATGAGTACACAGCGCGGCAATGCGAGTCGCACACGTGCCCAAAAACATAAAAATCGTCATGTATTTAAAAATGATTTGCACGACAAGACGCCACAGCAAATGCGACTAAATAAAATGCACGTTTCGACGGTGTGTCAACGCTGCAAAGAAGTGATCGAATGGAAAATCAAATACAAAAAATACAAGCCCCTCACACAGGCAAAAACTTGTGCCCGCTGCCAACAGCGAACAGTTCGCAAGGCGTATCATGTCATCTGTCGCGACTGCGCCGTAAAGGATCACGTATGTGCCAAGTGCCTTAAGAGCGCCGACGAAGTGGCAATTGAGGCACCAGAGCCAACACCACAGGAGGAGCAACAGCTGCAGGTGGAAATGGATCGTTTGATCAAATCATTTTCAGAGCGCAAGCGACGGGCATTTCTTCGTTTTATGGAAAAGGGACGAAAACAGGAAGCGACCGAGCAGCCCCTGGACGAAGAGGCGGAGGAGAAGGCTCAGGAGAAAGCCACACGAGTCAGGCATACCAGAGAGGAGTTGCTTGAAAAGATTAAGCAGCTAAATCTGGCTGGAGAAGAGGACGACGATGACGATGATGAGGACGACTTTCGGGACGACGACGAAGATGGTGATGAAACCGATGGAGACGATGATTCGGATCTCTACAGTGATGATCTGGACAGCGAAGAGGAGGCACAAAATGTAAAGTCAACGAGTCAACCTGCTAAAAAGTAACATCAACATTACTTTAAATTGTGTGCTTTGCAAATAAGGACCTATTTGTACAATATACGTTAACTCCATTTTTTTTTACAATGAAAAGAAATCTATATTTTATGTAAAATGTCAGTAATTTTAATAACGTCTCGGTCCAGCAAATCACGCTTCGAGTGCTGGGGAACGCAGCAATTGTATTTCACACGTTAAGCAAAACAGTAGAGCTTTTAAAAGCTCGCATGAAATATTTTGCAGCTTATTTAAAATTTTTGCGAAATGGCAATCGATAAAATCAGCTAAACAATCGTTGCCAGTCGACGAAAAGCTAACTGCTATATTATTTGCAAGTCGCGACCAATTGGTGCAAATAAATATTTGTTTGTTGTGTTAAGCGTCTTTGCATTTGATTTTCAACTTAATTTTAAATTTGAAACAACTTTTGCAATTAAAATAATGGCCAATGGCAAGAAAAGAGGTAGCGCCCAGCGGCGTCGCAAGAAGAACAAGGAAAATGCCAACTCTACAAATGGAGCGCCAATGGCAGTTCTAGTGACAGCCGCTGTGGCAGCGGCTGCGGCAGCGTCAGTGACAACGGCAAAAGTCAAAAACAAATCGAAAACTAAATCGAAAAACAAACCAAAACCAATTGAAAAGGAGCATAGACCAGAGCAAGCAAAGCTAACATTTGGTGAGCTACAAATGATGCAGCAAACAGTGTTAGATTTTCTTAACAGCGACAAGCAGTCCGAGGAGCTAGCCGGTCTAACGAATGTCCAGCGCAAGGAGATTCATCTATTTGCCCGACAACATGGTCTAAAGACGCGCAGTCGCAGCATCGCCGGTGAACGTCTATTGACCATCTCCCGCAATGAGACTGTGCCACAGCACGTACGCCTCGCCGAAGTGAAGCTATCGGTGCCCCCTAGCCTCAGACTTGCCCTCGATGAGGCCCTCGTAGATCTCGAGCAGATGAGGAAACGTCTAAAGTCCTCAGATAGGGATACATCGTATGATCGAGGGTTTGCTGGTCAGGGCGGTGGTCTTGTCGCCAAACCACGTGTACCACCACCAGCACGCATTAATCGAGCTCTTGCCGCTGAACAAGCCATGCTGCCCATCTCGTCTAGTCGTGGCCAGTTAAAGTATCTACTCAACAAGTCCCAGGTAATTCCCACTTTAATTGTTCATATGTCCCCAAAAAGTCTTTAATTATTTGATGTTTTTTGCCCTATAGGTGGTGATAGTGAATGGTGCCACCGGTTCGGGTAAATCCACGCAGTTACCACAGTATCTGCTGGAGAATGCCACCGATCGCAAGGAAGCGGTACGCATCGTTGTCAGTCAACCTCGTCGTATTGCCGCCATCACTGTCTCCAGTCGCATTGCCGAGGAGCGCTGCGAGAAACTTGGCGACACTGTCGGCTATATCATTCGCATGGAAAGTGAGTATTATTGATTCTAGATCATAGGCCAACTAATTAGAAAGACTATACTCGAGCGGGTTAACTGTCACAGACTCTGTACTCGTTCTCGATTACATTTTTTCGAAAATATCAGAAAATTTCGACTGATTCGCCCTATGGGAGCTATATATATATATATATATATATATATATATATTTACAGAGCCGACTTTAGCATTTCCCTATTTATCCAATTTCAGGTAACTTTAGCAACAATACGGTGCTAACACTAACCACAAGCGGCTGTTTGCTACGCTCTCTGGCGATGAATGGACCCGAATTCTTTGCCAATACGACGCATTTGATCATAGATGAGGTTCATGATCGAGATTTGAACACAGACTTTCTGCTTTTGGCAATTAAGTTGGAATTGCAACGCAACAAATCGCTCAAATTGATACTAATGTCAGCGACAATGGATCTCCCGGCATTGTCCAGTTATTTTAATAACGCTCCTGTACTTTGTGTGGAGGGACGTAGCTTCAATGTGCGCATATATCAATTGGAACAGATATTGTCGGCAACGGGCTACATGACATCACAGATGCTGCGACTGTTGGATAACGATGCCAATGCCAGCGAGAAGGAATTGATCACGGCCTATTTGCAGTCCAATCAGAGGCGGGACGAGGATAGTATTGACAATGCTTTGATTGTATCCCTACTACAAATGCTGTTGCTAAGGGGCGTCAAGGGTGCTGTAATTGTGTATCTGCCGGGCTATCAAGATATGACGGCATTAATGGACTATCTGCTTGAGACCTTACCAAATGATATGATTAAAGTACTTTTGCTTCATAGCCAAATCGATGGCATGAAGCAGAAAGAAGTCTTTCGGGAATTTCCCGATATACAGCTTAAGATTGTGCTCAGCACAAACATTGGACAGACATCGATAACCATACCGGATCTGCTGTATGTCATCGATACCGGACGCGCCAAGATGAAGACCTATGATGTGACAACGGGTGCATCACAATTAGCCTGCGCCTGGATATCCCAAGCGGATGCGCAACAGCGTACGGGACGCGCTGGTCGTTGCCAGGATGGTATCTGCTATCGTCTCTACGACACCGAACAGTTTAATAATTTCAGTCGTTTTGTAATACCCGAAATGAAACGTCATTCGCTCGACGAGATTTGTCTGCTAGCCAAATTGGCGGTACCGCATCAGCCCATCGAACAGTTTCTATCGATGGCATTGGATCCCCCAGAGATTCCAGCCATTTCCCAGGCTTGTGACAATCTCAAGTTGTTGAATGTGCTGCGTGATAAGGATGAAAGTGTCACGGATTTGGGACGAATCATTGCTGAATTACCATTAGATGTACAATTGGCCAAGTGTCTGGTCTACAGCGTTTACTATTCCTGCGTCGGCAGCATGTCCATTATAGCCGCCTTCTATTCGGTGCGTGATCCCTTTGTGCTTCCCATCGATCGGTCGGCAAGGAATGATCAACGCAAGGCACGTGATTTATTCTGTATTGATTGCTTTAGCGATTCTCTGGGCATACTCCAGTTGTATAATCAATATACTTTGATTAGCAAGAAGAATCGTCGTGCTGTCGAAAAGTTTTGTCACGAGCACTTTGTGTGCCAAAAGTCTATGGATATGTTCATCTCGACAGTGCAGACCCTGCGTGTTTCCTTGCAACGCATCATTAAATTGTTCAACGTTGGTTTCGTCACCCAAAACGATAGTAATATGAATCTGGTGCGTATGGCATTAACCGCTGGATTGTATCCAAAAATTGTCTATATCGATCGACCCAAATCGGGTAAACGTCGACTTATCGCCGAGGGTGATCCAAATGTGCAGTTGTCACGAAACTCGGCCATGTCCATGTGTCTGTCCAAGAAGTCAAAAAGTGAACGAAGCGAATGGTTCATCTATGTGGAAAAATCACTTTCAGCAGGTCAAGTGACGCACATTGAACATGCCACACTGATCAGCACTCTAATGGTGGCACTACAATGTGGCAAGGTGGCCAAATTGGAATCAATCGATAGTACGCTCAACGAAGCCGATGAAGACAAGCATAATATCGATGAGGATAACGATAACGATGATGATAATGGTGATTTTGCTGCTGAAGATGAAGAGATTATTGATAATGCTGCAAAGTCTGTGCTTTGCCTTGACTCCTGGATACGTATCGTTGTGGACACCGAATTGGGTGAAAAACTGCTCACATTGCGATCACATATTGCCAGTGAATTTGATGAAATTATTTCTAGTCGCGAAATGCATCCGGATAGTTGTCCAAGTGCTGAACATGTCCGAAAACTACTTGAACTTAACACTGAAATTTCGGGCCTTTCGGCAAACGATGTTACTAATTTGTAATTTATATTGAATGTATCTACTTGATATAACTATGATCCAGTTTAACTAAATTTTTTTTTTTTTTTTACAGTCAATAATCTTAGTTATAAATTTTGGAATAACAAATCCAAAAGTTTTAATAATTTATTTAAGTCTTTTTAGTGAGGCAGTAACTAATCTACGACTGTAATTTATTAGTTTATATATATACTTTTTATGATATTATTTTTCATGTGATATAACTGAATAATATGAAAAAAGAAGACTATATATAGTTGACTGTGAATATTTTGAAACTTAGTTAAACGAAACGCTTGAAATTTCGGCTATATAATTTATAGTTATCACAAAAAGAATATAAAATTGAATTGTTGTGTATATGTAAATAAATTAATTTAATATAATTTTAATTAATTTACTTATAGTTTTAAACAAAAAAAAAAAAAACTGCAGCTAACTGGAGCATAAAAAGATATGAAAGTTCTATATAAATGTATTTTAATCACTTGAATATATAGTGCAACGATGGCTGTTAAAAGTGCTAAAAGCACTTATGATAAGTGTATCATATTTATATATGAAGATGTAACTAACTGCAGGATAATGGCTATGGACAGATTGATATAATTATATGTGTTAAAGTCGTATCTGAAAAAAGATTCATTAGACATTTTAAATTCTCGATGTAATACTGAATAACCATTGGTGTGTTTCCTGTCGTTAATCATACAAAATTAAAGCAAACTGCAGAAATGAAATTAACAACTTTGGATAGCAAAATAAAAAGTAAATAACAAAATTTGTTAAATTGATGTGGAAAAAATATAGAAGCAACAACAATACACAAGTCACCCCATCGAAGTGATTCTAATAAGTTTTGATGAAATTTCTGAATTTATTTATTGTATGTGTGAAGAATTTGAAAAAATTGCATAATTTACTTTATGCTAAAAGCTAAATAAAAATATGTGTTGATGTGAAAATGTTACTAATTCTTTTGATACTTCAAATTCGGTATTACTTTTAAACAAGTTTCTCAAGAGTGTTTTTTGGGATGTATTAACAAGAGTTCAAAGTATTGTAACCATTTTAGGACCTCGTAGTCAGAAAGAGTACGAAATGTGCGTAACTAATCGAAGGAGGCGTTTCCGGCCCCATAAAGAATATATATTCTTAATCAGCAACAACATCCGGGTCGATAAAGCGATGTCCGTCTGTCTGTCCGTCCGCCCGTATAAACACCTGAATCTCAGAGACTATAACTCAGGGACTGCATCAAATTCAGAACGAAAATTTGTCTACTACTTCGCTAGCAGATTAAGTTTATTTCAAATTTTTGACACCCCATAACTTGGAGACGATTTAAGCAATCGGCACCAAATTCACACATTATGTTTATGGTACCATTATAACTATCGTCAAAAATTTTGGTCCGGATCGGACAACGATAGCCTATAGCTCCCATAGGATAAATCGGTAGAAAATAGGAAATTTGTATGAAAAAGTATAGTTATAATTAACCGATCTCAACCAAAATGACATATTTTGTATATATGATGACTCTATATATTCTTACCAAATTTAGTCCGGACCGGACAACTATATCCTCTAGCTCCAAGTGAACAAATCGGTGAAAAAATTTCTTATTTGTTAGGTAAACTGCGCACTAGAATGAGTACGGGGTCTTTTACAATCGGCTTGCTCGACTGTAGCCCTTTCTATTTGTTTAAAGTTGGAATATAAACAAATGGTTCAAAGTTGTTCCAATAAAGTTCACTTTAAATTCAAATTATTTAGTAATCTTAACTGACTTTTTTACTGTTTTCAGTTTCTGATTTATGACTTTTGTCTCTCATCTTCCCTCTCTCTCTCTTTCTCTCTATCTCTATCTCTTTTTCCCACTCAATCTTTCTCTGTCTAGCTGGCTCTTTGAGGCTTTAATTGATGGGTGAAAAGAGATATGTGTGCCACAAGTGCATGGAATGTGTTGCAGTTGCAGTTGCAGTGTCAGTGGCAATTTGTGTGACGCCCTGCAGCGCAGCAGTGGCAGTGGTATCTAATGCAGGTGCAACTACAGGTGTAACTGGAACTTGCATTTGCCATTGTGGCACATGCTTTATAATTTGCTTATTGCGTTTTGGCTACGGTTCAGTCAGTCAGGTTCAACCCATGCGCACCGCCACACCCCCGATGCCCCCGTTCCACCAACTTGGGGGCAAGTGCAGCTCATTGAGGCAAATAAAAACAAAATATAAATAAATACAACAACAACTAATTGCAGAGACGCGATGCGATGCGATGCGATGTGATGCGATGTGACGTTGCAAGTTGTTGTTGCCGCATGCGCACAGTCAATAAACCTGAGCAGCGACCGCGCCCCTCCCACTCCCTATCACCCTCTCTCTCTCTCTCTTTCGCACTGACAATGGCAAGACTGGCAATTTGGTGTGTGATGAATAAAGACACTGTGCAACAGCAGCAAAGAAAGTGAAATTAATTTGTTACTTGTTTTTTTTTTTTTATTTTTTACTTTCATGTGCTGCTTCTTCTTTCCCTTCTTTAGCAGCAGTTTTGAGAGTGTTTTTGTAAAAGTACCCACAAGTATTGCTCTACTTAGATATGGACAATAATTGCTATTGTTTACCTTGACTTTACTACTGATATGTAACTCTCTCTCTCTCTCTCGCTCTCTCGCTCTCTCTTTGGAATTGAACATTTTGTTGGGAGAAGCTATGAAGAACTGATCGTTTAATTGTGCGGGGAATGCCATTAATAATTATTTTTTTACAACGATGCCCAAATGGAACTAGTGACTAGTATGAACTAGTACTTTTTACATTTTTTAATTAAACTTTTCTTTTTTTTGCCCAGCTATAGAAGCTGAATCATTTTGGAACTGGTTCAGTTTACGTTAGTTCATTGAAAATCATTATCTTATTATTTCCATAAGTTTGGTGTGAACTTAGACTGGTTCTTTTCATTCAGGATCAATTCTTAGCGCCGTTCCACAACGAAGCTAATGAGCTAAGTGGAACTAGTGGTTCAAGTGGTTCATTCAACTTGATGGCAACAACAACAGCAACAATACTAATTACAACAACAAGTGCCGCTTACCACTTCCACTTGTTAGCCAAGTTTATTGTCCAACGATTAGTGATCATTGCATTTCATTGCAATTGAGTGTTGAGTGCACTTTGAATGAATGCATATGAGTGTTTAGTGAATGTGAATGAATGTTTGAATGTGTTTGAATGTCTTCAACTGAATACCGACAAATGACTTTGATTTTGAACTCTCGCCTCGGTTCAATTACCCGCAATTGACACTCATCGTGGCCAATTGTTGTTTAGCCTGATGATTGGTGATTGATGTACGGCAATTTGCAATGCCATGTCCAAGACTTGCGGGCCAACATCTAGGCCGTCAGCATTTTGGCCAGAGTCCCGAAGCCGCCAGTCTTTTGGCCACTTTATGCCTCCTGACCATTCCATCTATTCTAATGGCTCATTGCTTATTTGTTTTTTTTTTTTTTTTTTGATTTTGTGGCTTTCTGGTTTTCTGATTCGCTCAAGAGCCATTACCCAGACCCAAATTATGAACGCGGAAAACTGTGTTGTCGGTATTTCAGAGGGCAAAAAAAATTAGTAAAAATAGCTAAGAAATCTCTTAAATATTAAATGTAATAACTTGGCTTAAATCCAACAAATATTACTACTCAAAATATTAATACCAATTTTAATACTCATTTTAATACCATTTTTAATACTCATTGATAGGCTGCGCTTTAAAATCTGACATGTCGACTTAGCTAGAAATGCAATAAAATAGCTAAAATGCCAACACTGGCGGCCAATAACTGTTTTCGCATAAGCCACAAATTTGAGCCATTGCCAATAATGAGTTTCAATTTATTGGCCATGAAATTGTGTCTGCACTGAGCTGAGCATTCTACTGCCAATCACTAAAAAATCCAACACAAATCGGATCAATCATGGGATATCATTCAAAGATAGTGGAAGCATTTTTCTTGTGTGCTTAGTATAAAATACTGTATTAACATATTTTTTAAATTTTTTTTATCTTCTCTTTTCTTGAGTTTTTATGTTTGTTTATATATTTTTGGTATTTTAAGAACTTATTAAAACTTATTAAAAAAAACAAGAAAGAATGCTATAGTCGCCTCGCGACTTTAGGATACCCGTTACTCAGTTTAATTATATTATTAACAATATAATATATTATTAATAATATTAATAATAATGCAATCGTTTAGGTAATCGACCCTATTGATTTTAATTCAGATGACTTGAGAAACGCAGAAAATTTTCATACAAAATTATATTTACAGCGTATTTTTGACCGATCGTCCCTATGGGAGCTATACGATATAGTCGTCCGATTTGGATGAAACTTAGTCAATATGTTTATATTATTGACAGATATATTGTGTGTAAGTTTCACTTCGATTGGTTGGCCAACGCAAAAGTTATTCATATAAATTCATATTTGGAGCGTATTTTTGACCGATTGTCCCTATGGGAGCTATATGATATAGTTGTCCGATTTGGATGAAACTTAGTCAATATGTTTATATTATTGACAGATATATTCTGTGTAAGTTTCACTTCGATTGATTGGCCAACGCAAAAGTTATTCATATAAATTCATATTTGGAGCGTATTTTTGACCGATTGTCCCTATGGGAGCTATATGATATAGTTGTCCGATTTGGATGAAACTTAGTCAATATGTTTTTATTATTGACAGATATATTCTGTGTAAGTTTCACTTCGATTGATTGGCCAACGCAAAAGTTATTCATATAAATTCATATTTGGAGCGTATTTTTGACCGATTGTCCCTATGGGAGCTATACGATATAGTTGTTCGATTTGGATCAAACTTGGTCAGTATATGTAATCCCTAGACGTGTACTTTCTGTGTCAATTTGGTTTAGATAGCATTGCAAACAAAAAAGTTTTCTATACTAAAACATGCTATTTTTACCTGTTTTTACCTTTGTATGCACATAGAACGCCCTAAAGTGGGCGTGTCAAAAAACAAAAGCAAACTTGTACTGCTTTTACTCTACGAGTAACGGGTATAAAAAGTTAAATTCCAATTTTCAATGTCAAAACAAGAAATCAGAATATTTATTTTATATTTTTTTTTTTTTTATTAATTATTAAAAAATATTTAATTTTAAATTTTTTTTTTTTAAATTTTGCCAAATTTTTTTAATATTAATATTCTTCTTATTATGATCCATGCCAGCAAAAAGATAGCATAAAACCTTACAAAATACATTTTCTTAAAGAAATTTGTTTAAATAAATTAATTTAAGAATTTTTCCTAAACAGTTATATCTTAAATATATATTTGTATTTGTATTTATTTGTGAATTTATTTTAGAAAGCAAACAAATTTGATTGCAAATGTGTTCAATTATTTATAGCGATTATTTTGATGAGCCATGTAATAGTTAAGTTTTAAATATTTGCATATCATTTTAACGACTTTTATATATAGTTTTTTATATAGATATTTAACAGGTTTAACGTCGACTTGCTGTTGACTAGTGTAAGCATTAAAATCAACAATGCGCAAATTGAAATCTGCAAAAATTCTGGCGAAAAGTGGAAGCAAATTCTTAACAATTTGTTAAAGTCGGGATACAGCAAAAGTAGAAAGAAGAAGAAGTAGTTAAAGAAGATATATATGTTTGTGTGTGTGCGTGTGTGTGTCTGAGCTGCTGTGTGTGTGTGTGTGTGTACTAATGAAGCAACTAAAGTTGATGAACAGACGACAGCAACTGATTGATAGGCAGGTGTATCAATGTGTGTGTGTATGTCTGTGTATTGTGGTTGTATGACTCTCTTAGTGTGTGTGTGTGTGTGTGTGTGTGTCTGATGCTGAAAGCAGCAGTAACAGTTACATAATTACACAAATTGATTTCACAGGCCCGCGGTGCTGAGTTGCTCCCAAAAAACATCGAGAAGCTGCCATCGCCAAAGATGATGACATCAACAACAGCAGCAACAGCAGCAACAGCAACATTAACAACAACAACAACAACAACAACAGCAACATGTGGCACGACATAGCGATGTTGCCGCATCACGAAATGCGTTTTGGTAATTCCAAATTGGAAATAATCATAATACTTACTTAGTATGTATGGACAGACGGACAGACGGACAGGCAGCCAGACAGATAGACAATGCCCTGTCTAAGCTATGCCAGGGAAAAGGGGTAGCAGAGGGGGCGGGAACTGAAGGGGGCTGTCACGGCAACACACATGAGCAAACTATGCCTTGCGGTTGCATTAAGAGCAACAGAGTTGAGTGAAAGTCTTCGTTTTCAGTAACTTGGCCTGATCTCTTGGGTCAAATCAATCAGCCTGGGCGGCAACCTGGCCAAAATGCCAAATGCCTTTTTCTCTATTTTTTTTTTTTTTAAACTTTTTTTTAACTTTTTCTTACGTTTTTCTCTCATAATTCCATCTACATATGTTATTTGATTTTATTTTTCTTTTGTTTCGTTAGCAATCTCTGGCAGCTAATTAATTTTTCATATTTCATATTTTAGTTTTGTTTTTTGTTTTATTTTTTTTTAATTTTTTATTTATTTTTTTTTTTTTTTTTTTGGTTTTTCTTAGTTGTTTTTCTCATTGCCACAAAACACCTTTCGCAGTCCCTTGCGCACCTCCAAATATTACGCCTAATTATGTCATTAAAAGCGTTTTCAGCAATTATGCGTTCCATGAATTTGAAACTGTCGAAACCTCTGCGATTCAGTACAGTAAGTAGACACAAAAGGTAAATTAGAAACGCCTCTGAGTACCACAAGAAAGCTCCAAGAGGTTGTGATCTAGGCTGTAATCTGAGCAGAGAGTCAATTAGAGTTAAGTCTCTAATAAGTATTTAAATACCTTAAAGAAGTAGTTAGTAAAATTTAATTAATTTTATGTATTAGTACTAAACTATCTCTAAACTTATCTCTGTAAATAACTGAGTAAGTAAATAAATAAAATTTATTTTTATTAAAATAATACTTTTATATAAATACTCAGGATTTTATAATTTTAATTTATTTCAATTTAAGTATTTAACTATCTTCCAGAATGCACATCTTTATGAAATACTTAATAAAATTCATAAAAATTATTGGTAAACTTTCAGCCTTAGCCGACTTATTTATTGACTAATGACTGATCATCGTGGAGACCAAATATATTAAGTATGGAGCTGAAAGTTTTTTATTTATAAGTTTTTAATTGGATTTTTCGAACAAATTAAAATCTTTTTTGATTTGTTTTAATATAAAATAAATTCAAGAATAAAAAAATACAAAAAAAAATTAAAGTTCATTCAGCTGCCTTGATCAACATTTTAAAATTAAATCCTTATAACAAATTTAAAAAAAAAAAAATGAAATAAATTATTAATTAACAGTTAACACTTTTAAATCAACATAATTGTAGTTTATATAAAAGTAAATAAAAAATAAAAAAATTTAATTAATTATTTTTTTTAATATTAAATAAAATGAAAAATGTTCAAAACTTAAATGTAATGATTAAAAAAAAATATTTATTTTATTATACTTTACTGTTTAGTTCTTATTTAACACATATTTTGTATTCAGATAGAGCACGAAGCCTTGACTTCAAGAAATCCCAAGGTCCTCAGCTAGCAGCATACCCTATTTGTGCACTTTACAAGTACAGGGTATAACATATTTAAAAGCATTAAATCTTTAGAGTATTACTTATATTATGTGGTGGGAGCAAGACACAGAAAAAGGGCTTATGAATTGTTAACTTGGCTTTTACTCTAGTCTAAGAGTAGTTACCACTAACGAGTGCGTGTGTGTGTGTGTGTGTGTGGTTTGGGCCATGTTAAGTGTTGGCTGCTTGCTTTCGTTGGCGCATGACGAAAGGCTTTGGCGGTAAAAGTGAAGCAGTAATATCAAATTGAGCGAGTTGCTTGCCACTTACCACATTGGCCAAATATCTGGCCGAAAGTAAAAGCAGCAGCACGAAAGAAAAACAACAAAAACAAACTGAAGAAAAAAAAAAAGAAAAAAAAAACAAGAGCGAGACGGACAAACAAGTCACGACAAGTCCGTACGTGGCTAAAACAAGCAAACGTAACTGGCCAAAATCACCAGGAGCCGGAAATGATCGTTGATGCTGACCCGAAAGACGTCACAGCTGAAGATGGAATAGGGGCGTGGCAAGGGGAAGCTGGCGGGAGGAGGAGAAGAGGAGAGGTTTTGTGCGGAAGCAACTGAAGTTTGTCGCATAACAATCAATCAAAAGGCAAATTATTTATGCATAAGTATATATAAATCGATCGTAACATTATTGGGTCTTCCACTTTATACGCCAGTTCATCAATCTGCCTTCCTGCCCATCCCTCCCCCTTTCTGGCCCCCCCTCTCCAAATTTTTTGTGTTTAGCCGCAAAATCGAATGGCCATTAAAATGCCAAAAGACAAACTGTAAAAATGTTTTTTTTTTTTTTTTTTTTTTTTTTTGGTTTTTCTATTTTTATTTTCTTTTCCGTTCGGTAGTGCAAAGTGAAACAAAAACAATGCAAATCAAATGGTCATTATGTAACATTATGTTTATCTTTTGTCTCAGCTTCCAAAAAAAAAAAAAAAAAAAATATCTTCCTCATATTTGAGCTGCAGTTATAGCATTTTGCTCATCTCAGAGTTCAAATCGCTATAAGTATGATATCATATCTCATATCTTCGTAATCCACTGATGCTGACCTCCTCTCAACACTCGATAGTTAATTAACGGTTGCAAAAGTCGTCAGACATTTTGGTCTTCACCTAAGACAGGTGATAAATGAAGCGTTATAACAAGACAAATTTGGTGCTTAGATTAATGCTGCATAAGAATAAGGCAACAAGAGAGCAGAAATTAAAGAGACAGAGAGAGAGAGAGGGAGAGAGAGAGAGACAGAGGAAGGGAGAGAAAAATGCGAATTTTGTTTGGATTTTTGCCATATAAGTTCTAAAATTCCATTACTTATTCTATAAATGGCATTAACTGAATCTTTTTTCTTAGTTAGAGCTGGGTTTATGTGCTAGTTTATAATTTTAAGACGTTAACTTTGCGTTAACTAAATTTCAGAATAATCCGCTTAAGAAAAAGAAGAAGCAGAGAGAGGTAGAGTGGGATAATGTTACAGTCTTTCCTCAGATAAAGGAATTAAAACTAAAAGAATTAGAGAAATCTTATGGATTCTCAGTTAATTATGCCAACAACTAAAATTGTTAATAATTTCAGCTGTTAGTTTTAAGAAAGTCATTATATATCACTTAGAAAACCTTTGGGTAACAAATAACAACAAATATATAATATACCTTTAAAGAGCAAACTCAACGTATCGATAATAATTTAAAAATCAAATGATTATTTAAAAATGATTTAAAAAAATGGGCAGTTATATAATTAATAATTTATCTAAATTGGACATTTCTTACATATTCTGGACAAAATTGGTATTATTTCTCAGATAAACCTCCAATAAATTTTACTGAGTTAAGAAAAATTTACAAAAATTCTAAAAATTTATAAATCACTATATTTGACTTTATTTAATTTTAAGAAATAAAAATAAAATTAGTTATTTAAATACAAAATGAAAAAAAAAAAAAAAAAAAAAAAAGAAAAGTTTCTTAATCATTTTGAAAGTGAAACAATGTTTATTAGTTTTCAGAGGAAAGTTCTGTGCAATCTTCCATATGGTATTTGAAAATCGGTTAATCAGTTCTATTATATAAGAAAATCGAAAGGTTTTGCTTAGCACACAAATCCCTCCATCAGGTTAAACACGTATTTGGCCCTGATTTAATGATCTTACGGTTGTGTGAGCGTTAACGTTTTGTGATTTTTATCGTTGGAAAGTTGATACCACTTCTTTCTTTATTTATTTATTTATTTTTTTTTTTTTTTCTATCATTTTTAAATAATAAGCTAAGGCTTAATACGAGACTTAAGTTCCCCTCCTCCGCGTCAGTGGTTTCCCATAGTTTCCATAGTTCAGTTCAGCTCATCAATTTTTTTGGCATTGTGCTGACTTATTGGGCCGCAGCTTATTTATTTATTATTATTATGATTATATTTTATATTTTGTCTACCACTCAACACAATACTATAGGTATACCAATGGCAACAAATTTCACTTTCGATCAGTTACAATACAAACTAAACAACAACAATGGAAAATTTGTATATAAATCTGGCACGATATTTATTTATTGCCCGCCATCGATTTGTTATTGTGAGCAAAACAAATTCCCAAAATGATTATGATGATGATGATGATGATGATCAAGATATTGTTCCACAATGTCCCACATGTTTATTCTTCTCCCGATGTCTGGGGTTTTGTGTCGGGTGAAGGGTTGTACACAATGGAATCAGAATTGTTGCGACAATATGTTGAAATGGTAACAAAAAAAAAAAAAAAAAAAAAAAAAAAAATACTAACAATTTGTGGCATTTGTCTAAACGATTCCAACTTCAATTCCAATTCCGATTCGGGTAGACAACGAATCCGATTCGAAAGCGAACACAAAAAGAGACAGACAGAGACGGAAACCTCAAGCATTACTATTATTATTATTATTATTATTTTTTTTTTTTTCTTGTGTATATATTTTATGCATAATTTGTGTGACAAATGCGAAGACCAAAAAAAAAGTGAGAAATGCAGTCGAGCATTGATAATTATGTTAATTGCCTGGCCGAATTGTTAAGCGTTATGAAAAGGGCAAGCAGAGTGGCAAGAAGAAGAGGGATTTGGGAAGCGGAAAGAAGGGGTTTGGGAGGGGAGTATTGGAGGGCATCTTGGGACGACTTTAAACTGTACAAATGTGCTGCAATAAATAAATTGTCGCATTGCCTTTTCACAAAAAGACACCGCACAATGATGAAAGTGACAAAAGTGACAAATATTGTTTAGCTTCTTTTTTGTGTACTAACCAACACTGACACGAGCAACAAATGCAGCTAATATGTAACTAACTAACTTTCATTCTTGGCCTCTGATAAAGGTATATATCTTCTTCTTTCTTTTTGCAGCAGCAGCATCGTCTCGAAGTTTTTTTTTGTTACTGTTTGCAGCTTGTCATTTGTTGTTGGCTTTTTGGGTTGCCACAGCGCTCTGATTATATGGTACAAGCTATTTCATTTGCTGACAGATGTGCACGTACAACAACACCAGCTTTAACAACAGCAACAGGAAAGCTAAATAATATAACAACAGACACCTTAACCACAAGTGCCACAGAAAGCATTTTCCAAGGAAAACTACGAATTTTCCATACGCTGACAAACAAAGGTGATACAATTTTCAGCAAATTTGAGTATTTAAGTGTATTATTTTATTTTAGCTTAGAATAGTAGCAGCAAATAAACAGAAATATTTTGAAATAAACAAAAATATTTTTTTTATACATATGTATTTTTAAGAAATTTTTTAAATCATTAAAAAAAAAACTTTTAAACTTCTTATTATTAGAAATTTTTGCATAGATATATTAATTTATTTTAAAATATATTTTTTTCTGTCATAGAAATATTGAGAACAACAATTATTTTTAGTAACTACTCAGTATATACTATAAGTATAAGTTAAGAGTATTTATTCATACTAAAAATACTGTATTTTTTGAGTTATATATGAAAAAATAAATTTATTTTTCAAAATAAATATATTTATTAAGAAATTTCTAATAATATATTTATGAATATTTTTTTCACTGACCTAGAGATTTCTTCAAAAATATATATTTTTAAAAAACATACTTTTTTTTGTATAAACAATTTTTTTTTGTTTCAGAAATTTATCTATTGCATTAAGAACTATTTTATTTTGAAATTATTATTTTTAATACATAGGTCTTAAAGCTTTCCATTAATAAGACAATATTCCTAATCTATTAGTTTCCTTTAGTTCCCTTTGAAATTTTATAAAGTATTATTTTCTTGGCAAATTTTTAATATTCAAAGTTTTAAGACCAAAATTAAAATTAAAATTTATCAGCATTTTATCAGCACAGCAGAGGTACTAAAATACAATACTACAAAAATTTAATAACTTTCGTGCCACTGTGCAGACTTGTTTATAGATTTGTCATACCCTGTGTTCGGTTAGTTCAAGAACACTTGAATCTGAAGTGCGTCGTGTCGATGGTTACACGATAGCTTATATTGTTGAAATGGGTGCTCTGCAATTATGATGATCCGTTAGCTTCGGATGTTTGTTGTTGTAGTTGTTGTTGTTGTAGTTGTTGTTATTGTTGTTGTTCATGGAACACTTTGTACGCCCAGGAAGGGGCACAAAAGATTGCAATGTTCTTTCAGCAGCTGCAGCTGCAGCAGCCAACCCCCAAAAGTGTTAGTGTTTTCCCAGCTACTTTTAGCTGGGAAAATCAGCAGAAAAGCAAGAAAATATATATATTGTATATAAAGTGTATATATATCAAATAGTAACACTTAGGCGAAATTAAATCTTAAGTAGATTTATTATAATCATTGTTTTTTGTTGGTTGGAATAAAAAAATAAAATAAGATAAATAGAAAAAAAAGTGAAAATGGCAAATGACAGCTCAATGTTTGTGGCTGGAAATGCGTTGGGTGGCGGTGGCGGTGGCGTTGGTGCAAATTATGAAATTAGTATTATGTGAAATGGAGTTAAAAGTGTGATTAACTTGACGCGTATGTAAAACAGCGAGCCAAGAGACAAAGACACTGAGTAGAGACAAAAGCATTCAAGCATTAGACATAAAATATACGGCATAATAAGCTAACAACAACAAAAAACAACAACAACAAGAAACGGCAAACCGCAAACACCAAAGACAATGAAAGTCAGCTATTGTATGTGTGTGAGAGTGTGTGTGTGAGAGTGTGTGTGTGGCAATTAATACTATTTCAGTTAGTTTTCGCAGCCAGCAACTGTTTTCCAAGTGAGCAAACAGGCGACTTCATCTTCAGCTAACAACAACAACAATAACTGAAGCCCTCCAACAACAACTAGAAGCACAACAACATTGTTGTTGGCTTATCAGCGATGGCACTTAGAATCGTCCATAAAATGGGTTTGTCATGTGGAGAAAGCAACGCAGTGTGATTGCCCAAAAAACCGCAAGCGCAACGTTCCAAGCTGCATGCCAGTTCAAGTTCGTTGCCTAAGTCTTTTGTTCTGCTCAAGCAAAAAAAAAAATTAAAAAAAAAACAATAACTAGAACAACTACATCTTATTTTGGTTATTAAAATTTGCAAAAATTTTAAAACAAATTAATAACTTTTTTTTTCTAGATTGAAGTTTTTTAAAAACTTCAAATAATTTCTACTTCAACCAAAAACTCTCTAAACTTTTCTCAAGTGAATTTTACTTTTTGAGCACTCGCATTTAAGAGTCCATAAGCTGATGCCAAAAATAAACTTATATATTAAAAAGAAAATCGCACACAGACCAATAATTAATAGACCATGAACAAGAGCTAGACGTATGGACTCTAAAAGAAAATCTTCACAACTGTAGCTTCATTAATTTTAATATATATATTAAGTTAGTTGCTTTTAAATAGTTTATTTTTGCACAAAAGTTGAATTCCCTTCAATTTTTTGTTTGTTTCTTAAACACATTTATTTCAAGTAGTCACAATTTAGTCAACTACTATATTTAGCAGTATTAACTAACCTTTTTTATTCAATTTGAGCTGCGTCAAATGTTGGCAAATAATTAATTAATTATTGCTTATAAAAGTTGTATTTTTTTTTTTTGCAACAAATATTTTAAATGCTTTTTGAGCTGAACACACACAAGTTTGAATAATGATGTTGCAACATCCGAAAATATTTGTAGATTATAATCGACAAAAAGAAAAAAAATGTAAATAAAATTGGAAATGGAAATTTGAACACGAAAAGATGCGGCACTTGTTTAAGCGGTTCGGGTTCAAGGATTCATTGATCTCTTTGATAAATGGCGATAAGTTGCAAACATGCGAAAGCGCGCGCTTACAGGCCGAAACCACGACGACCACGACAACGACGGCGACGACGACGGCGACGACGATGACGACGATGACGACAACAACAAAAAATAACAAGAGATAAATTCACGCGATGCGTTCACGGGCTGCGTGTGATCCGTTAAACACGTTTCCCAGTTACAACTTCCCAACGGAATGATTTGGCCAAATCTGCAGCGCAAGCTATGAAGCTGCCAGCAGACACGGCGACAAGCGCAGTCACTGTAAATCCATCTGCTGGCGCCGCTGCCCGGTAAAAAGCCAACAGAGAGTGTGAAATGGAGAGAGAGAAAGAGTGAAAGAGAGAGAGAGAAAGAGGGAGAGAGGTACAACTGTAAGCCGGCTTGCTTCACCTGCAGTTTAAAGTCAAAGTGAAAGAGCGCAATGGCGAGAGAAAGACTCTCTCTCTGTTGGCTCTCTCTCTCTTTCTCTCTCTCTCTTTCACTTACCCTCTTTCTCTCTCCCTCCATAATTGCACTGAGAGTTGAAGAAAGTTGAGAGCCGTCGTCACTTCAAACAATTAAGATCTATGCTAGATGTATTGAAGCAGCTTCTGTTTTGCATTTCAGTTTAGTGAATTTGTCAACACTAGAGAGTTACGACTAGCAGATCGGCTATAATGATAACCTATAAGACATGCTCTTCCGCTAGCAAATAGTTGTTATTGGTGCTCAGCTTTTCTGTTACTCTAAATACGACTGACTGTGTCTAGTGTGTATTTTATAGTTAATTGTTTTATATGAAATAATTGGTAAAATTTAATTATTTATATAATATGTTTATTTATTATTACATAAGATATGTTTTGTTAGATAAAGTTCACTTTTCCTAATAAATGTATGTATTTACATTAACTATTATAAACAATACTAGTTAACAATATAATATCTTATTATTTTTTTAAGAGTTCTAGCTACTTTAAACAAGAAAGAATGCTATAGTCGCCTCGCGACTTTAGGATACCCGTTACTCAGTTTAATTATATTATTAACAATATAATATATTATTAATAATATTAATAATAGTTTAGTTAATCGACCCTATTGATTTAAATTCAGATGACTTGAGAAACGCAGAAAATTTTCATACAAATTCATATTTACAGCGTATTTTTGACCGATCGTCCCTATGGGAGCTATACGATATAGTCGTCCGATTTGGATGAAACTTAGTCAATATGTTTATATTATTGACAGATATATTCTGTGTAAGTTTCACTTCGATTGGTTGGCCAACGCAAAAGTTATTCATATAAATTCATATTTGGAGCGTATTTTTGACCGATCGTCCCTATGGGAGCTATATGATATAGTTGTCCGATTTGTATCAAACTTGGTCAGTATACGTAATCCCTAGACGTGTACTTTCTTTGTCAATTTGGTTTAGATAGCATTACTAACAAAAAAGTTTTCTATACTAAAACATGCTATTTTTACCTGTTTTTACCTTTGTATGCACATAGAACGCCCTAAAGTGGGCGTGTCAAAAAACAAAAGCAAACTTGTACTGCTTGGGCATTTTATCTTTCGTTTGCGACCACTCGGGCCTTTCTAGCTCTTATAGTCTCTGAGATCCTTTTGTTCACACAGACGGACAGACGGACATACGGACAGACGGACGGACGGACAGACGGACAGACGGACATGGCTATATCGACTCGGCTAGTCATGCTGATCAAGAATATATATACTTTATGGGGTCTGCCATGTCTCCTTCTCCCTGTTACATACATTGCAACGAATACAATATACCCTTTTACTCTACGAGTAACGGGTATAAAAATTAATTCTAAAGTTTTGTTCGACAAACATTGATTTAAACATTTTCGACACTTAAGTTGTTGATTTAAGTAAAGAAATTTAAAAAGCATAGAAATTTGAATAGAAATGTTATTGATCCTAAAATACAGGAAAATAATCTTAAATGTTTAATTGAAGATTTAAATTGAATGAGTGAGGTTAGTAAAAATGTAGTATGGTTATTTTTATATATTTTATATTTAGTAACACATAAATTAACTAACTTTAATTCTGTTTCGTAACAACAACAGCAATAACTGAAGCCCTCCAACAACAACAACAAGTGGAGAAAGCAACGCAGTGTGATTGCCCAAAAAATTAAACTAATAGAAATAAAAACTGTTTAAAAATCTAAGTTTAAAAATTATCAATTTGTTTTTTAATTTTTGGAAATTCATAATAACCAAAAATAATTTTTTAAAATATTTTTGAATATAAGTACATGTATACATATAACTTTTTAGATTGCAAAGTTCGATAGTTATTTTGCTAACCAATTAAGAAGATTTAACCATACAAATATATTATTGTTAAAAGTTAATAATAATTTATTATGAACTTCAAGTTATTATTAAATACCTAAGCTTAACATCTTTTAATTTTAATATTTTTAATTAGTTGGCGTTGGATTTTTTCAGCTATAAACTGGAAGCAAAGCAAGTATACCCTCTGCACAGGGTGTCATTAATTTGTTTTAATAAATATAAATGAAGAAAAAAAATTGTATTTGCAAATCAAAAGTTTATTTTGTAGTCCTTTTTTTCTAAGACGCTCTTTTTGTAGTCACCTAACAAAAAGTAGAGGGTATGAAGGGTATTTAGTACAACACTTTTCGCAGATGCTTCAGCCGTGAAAGGTCTTGAAAATGTGTGATTTTGTGAGGGTTTGGCTGTGGCACTTAAGAAAACTCATCGCAGGGACCTGTATAGCATATGCAACACTTGGACACTCCACACACTCATGCCACACACACTAGCCACACTCGTTTCGTGCTAAAGTTGCTACAAATTTAACAGTGCATTGCATAAGTTTTGATTGCGCAATCAAAGCTGCTGCTGTCTTTTGGGATAAGCTCACTTTCAAAATAAATATATAACAGCAAAAAAAATAAAATAAAAAAAAGTAAATTATGTAGCAGCTAGAGAAGAAAATGCTGCTGAGGAAAATGCTGCTGTTTGTCCTCGGCCCACGCGACGTATGCGCAATGTGCAAAGCCGGAACTTTGCACTCAAACTGGACGCATTGCGTCCAAAATTTGTTGCTTTTAAGCAAAACTCAAAATAAACTAAACAAAACGAAGAAAAACAAAGCAAAGCGCCGAAGGCAAAATTGATGCTTAATTGCTTGCAATTAATATATTAATTTGATTTCAAACTTTAATTAAAGGCAACACTCGGAACTACGAAGTGTTCGTCGAGAATCGAATGATGAGTCAAAGTATCAAAAGCAAAGCAAAAACTGAACAAAAATGAAAAAACAAAAAATCAAAAGCAAAACAAATTTCAATGTTTGGCTTTTTTTCTGCCAAACATTTTTTTTTTTCCATTTTCAATTATTAATTTTTAATTTTTAGTTTAAAGTTTTTAATTTGTTTTGGTTTAATTATATAATTTTTTTTTTTTTGTTCTTTGTTTTTTTTTTCTATTTTTCTAGCAGAGCCAAAGATCATTAGCCAAAAAGGCGAGTGGATTCTTCAGCTATAAATTGTGCTGTTTGGCAGCCCAGAAGCATCACAAACAATTGGAGCTGTGTTCCGAGAGCAACTGAACAAAACAACAAAAATTTATAGAAGATTTTAAAGATTCTTAAATTCTTTAAAACAATCAACATGAAGGTAAAGAAAATTAATTTACTTTTTGTTCTTGGACACTGAAATTTGCGTGTGTTCTTTGCAGGTCTTTGTATGCTTGCTCGCCTCCTTGGCCCTGGCTAGTGCTGGACAGCGCGGTGGTGCTGGTGCTGGTGGTGGTGGCTATCTGCCTGGTGGCGGTGCCGGTGGCTTTGGCGGCGGTTTTGGCGGTGGCCATCGAAATGGCGCTGGTCTCATCTCTCATGTGTCCCAAGCGCATGGCAATACCAAGGTTCATATTGGCGGTGGTGCTGGCGGTGGTGCAGGCGGCTATGGCGGTGGTGCTGGTGCCTATGGCGGTGGCGGTGCATCAGCTGGTGGCTGGCAAGGAGGTGCTGGCGGTGGACGCGGTGCTGGTGGATATGGCGGTGGTGCTGGAGGCTATGGCGGTGCTGCTGGCGGCTGGCAGGGCGGTGCTGGTGGTGGACGCGGTGCTGGCGGCTATGGCGGTGGCGCCGGAGCTGGTGGCTGGCAAGGAGGAGCTGGTGGTGCCGGCGCCAACGCTTGGGGACCACCCGCTCAGTTCGATTACACTGTTAACCACGGTGGTGCAGGAGCTGGAGCTGGCGGTTATGGTGGTGGTGCTGGAGGCTATGGTGGCGGTGCTGGTGGCTGGCAGGGAGGTGCTGGTGGTGGACGCGGTGCTGGTGGCTCTCGTGGTGGTGCCGGCTGGTGGAACGATTAAAAGTAAACGCAAAAAACTACAATTGTAAAACGATTATAAAATAAATGATTTATGCTTGAATTCAACCGAAAAAGGTTATCAATTTTTTTTTAGAGTTGCCATATCTGGTTAAAAAGTTTGCTTTTAAGCTTAGCTTGAAGTTGAATTAAAGCTGTACAGATAAGTTTTTTTTAAAATTGTTAAGCTTTTTACAAGGAAGAAATGTATAATTATTTTGTTGATACAACACACGTACAAACTCATAGAACTTGTTAAATAAAGTTTCTTGCAATTTATCAACTTAAATTATTGCATGCTCATAACTTATAATTTTTAAAATATTTTAAATAATGAAATAACTAATATATTGAAACATTTTAAGTTTGATACGTTAGCCCTGTATATAACAGGCTCAATATACCTCAGTGCTCTTGTTTTGTACAGGGTCCCATTAATAATGTCAATCACAAAGAGTTTGCGTAAATTTATTTATTTGAAATCATAAGAGTTGCCAGATCTTAGAAAATATATTTTGAATTAGTTTTGCTTTGTAGCGAAAGCTTTTTGTGTAAAAAGCCGATAGAGGGCGCGTTGCAAAAAACACTATTAGCTAAAATGCTTAATGTGCCTCGTGCGCCGATAGAGGTCGCTTAACAATTTGTAAAAAGTCATTCCACGGGTAATGAATAAAACGATAGATGTCGTTTAAGAGTCAAAGCACAAGTAACGAGCGATAGATGGCGCCACACAAAAGTTGTTGTGCCGGCAAGTTTGTTGCCTAAGTCTTTTGTTATTAGCAGAGAGCAGAGAGCAGAGAGAAAAAACCTGTTCAGATGGGCATCTCCCGTGAAGTTTTGCACCACACACACGCACACACACAGTTGCGAGTTCATGGTCAGGGTCAATGTCAGTGTCAGTGCGACGGATGTCGGTGGAAAGCGAAAGTTTGGGAGCTGACAGCATGACAGCTGTCAGCTCAGTGTCACAATGAGTTGACCAAAAAACGATAACACCGACTGAAAACAGGATTTTTACAAATGAAAGCAAAGATAAAACCCCTTGAAAGACAGCGTGTAATCAATGGGAATTTACAGTGCATTGTTAATTGATTTATTAAACGCCAATCCACGTGTATGCTAATACTTATAAAAGCCATAATTATTGTTGTTGTTGCTTTTTCATATTTTTTTTTATTCATCAGTTGCTTCCGGCGCGACATTTTGCTTTTGTTTGATTTGCTTTTGTTTGTTTTTTTTTTTATATCTGTATTTTATTTATTAAATTTGAATTTGTAGTTTTTGAATTTGTAGTTATGTGTGTTTTTGCTGCTTTTGCATTATGGCTCAATCTGTGATTTGTTTCTGGCGTCACTGTGTCTCGCTTGAGATGGCCCAAACAGAACCTTGGCAAGGCTATGAGTATCGCGTCTGTTCGTTTACTTCATCTTTATGTATTTTGCATATTGTGCATAAGTCAAATAAAATTACATAAACAAATCACAAATTTTTTTGTTGATTTTCAATTGTTTTGTTTATGTTAAAATTTTGTTTAACTGGTTTTCGAAATCCAGCTAAATATTTGCCGTACTCCGTATCGTATCTAGCTTAAACCCCGAATGCTCTGAGCTCTTTGCTCTGACATTGGCATTGAGTGAATACCAATTATTTCATAATTCATCATTTTATGAGGCAACAAAATAACAAATATCAATAAATTTGACTTGATATCAATGTGAATAGTCTATAAACTAGATCAAAGTAGGTGAACTACATAAAAAGCATTTAAGATGTGGAGCATAAATGAAATTTCAAAGAATATTTGTTAAATCAAAATATTCAAAAGTATAAAAACTTAAAAATAAAAGTAAATTTAATAAGACACTTTTAAATTTAGTTTATTTTTTAAGTAGTTTATATTTAAAAGGTAAAGTAATTTTTTTTATATATTTTTAAAAATTTTGGTCAACTATAAAAATTAAATATTAATTTTAATAAAACTTAAATCTACTTTTGAAGTTTTTACTCAATTAATACGTATGGGAAGCTAACAAAATAAATGTTGTGATCATAACTTCAAATTAATTTCGATTTTTCAATAAATATTTTAATATTTAAAAAATAAATATAAAATTAGCTTATTTAAATATCACTAACTGTAAGACCTCAATAAATTGCAGTCGATTATCATGATGGGTTCGATATGCAGTGCAATTTGCAAAGCTGTTTATCAGCATATTAATTAGTTGATGCTTTAGTTGATTCTGATACTAATCCTGATTTTAGTGAATTAATCTGTAATTAACAAGTAAATTTTATGGTTCACGTTAATCTTTATTCAATTATCATATCAATTTATATGTTTATACTTTGCATTCTCATAGATTTCACTCCACAGAGACTACAAACAATTTAATACTAGACGATACTTAAACATATAGTATATATATATGTGTATGTAAAGTAATTTATGTGTACGACTAATTGCTATGGAAAGTCATCTAACGGCAGCAGTTTATGCAAATTAGAGATTGTTTCGCATAAACATACATATTTACAATCAAATATACTTACAAAGTACAATACTAACTTATATATAAGAATGTTGTCTTAAGTATGAGCACAGTATTTTTTTTGTTTTTAATTTATGCCACATGGCTGCATTAAGTATTATTATTACTTTATGACCGGCAATACAAATTGTTTATGAGTGTCATCAATTCTGCAACCCTAACATATAATGACTTTGATCACTAGAAGCGAGAGTGGTTCCAAAACATTCCAATTAACCCTCTCTTTAAATTATTAGTTATATTTAGCTAAAGAAGTTAGTCTTGCTAACTCATTAGCCAAGTCTTAAAAGGTTTTGGTAAAATTAGTTGGAATATGAAGAAAGGACGGATATTTATGAAAGACTAAAAGAGAGAGATATAAGAAAGTTATAAAGAGAATATCGTTTATACCTTAAACACTTAATTTCATAAGTTTTTAATCGAATCAGAAGAATAATTACTTAAACTTTCAATAAAGTATAGTTAAAGCTTAAAAAAATACTAAAATGTATGAAATATCTTATATTATACTAAAATTTACTATAAATAAATCCAATTATATACTAAAATATATACTATGAAATTCTTAAATTCGCTTAAAATATATCAAAAAAAAAATACTAAAATATATAAGAATACTTTATTATACTAAAATTTACTATAAATAAACCTTATTATATACTAAAATATATTAAAAATACTATGAAACTCTTAAAAATAAATCCAATAAAAAACTGAATGTATAAAAATACTACAATATACTAAATTAAATACCAATTTAATACTGAAATATATTAAATATACAATACTTTACTAAAGTTAACTAAAAATAAATCCAATAAAAAACTGAATGTATAAAAATACTACAATATACTTAATTAAATACCAATTTAATACTGAAATATATTAAATATACTATACTTTACTAAAGTTAACTAAAAATAAATCCAATTATATACTAAAACATAGAAAATATACTAAAATTTACTAAAAATAATTCCAATAAAATACTAAAATAAATTTGAAATCACAGAAGACTTAAAACTTTTGAAAAATAGGGAGTCCCAAAGAAAATTCTTGCTTTCTTTCATCTCAAAGTTAATCCCTTAAACAACCCTCGCACATATTAAAAGATATATGAATATGAGGTGATGCGAGCACCGAAATAAAATGCAAGTTTGCGTTCACTTCTTTGCACTAACTTAGTACATGTTGTAACTTGGGTAAGTTGGTTAATTTGTTTTGCGTTACTTCACAATTAAATATTATAATTTTCATGGACGCCTTCAAATTGAAGGCAATGCGATGGGAAATATATTTAAAATACGAGTATACCGCACATATTCCGAGCTCGTAATGAACGTTATTCTATTGTAACAAAACGTGTTACGTGCCCACCTCAACTTCATCCGAGTATCTAAGTATCTATGTATCTGAAGCTTTTTTGTATCTCACATTCAACGTAAACGTGTTCGCTGCTTTTTGGATGGCGCGTGAGGCTCCTAAAAAACAGGTTTAGAATAGATTGAAACAAGACCAAAATATACTATATACTGTATAACTATATATACTATATATACACATCTGCTATAAAGCATAGATCTTATGCATAGATCAGATAAAAAATTCTAAAAAATACGCAGCGTTTTTCACCAACTCAATGAAATTATGGTATAAGTATGTCACACACACACACATACAGACATACACACACACACACACACACACACACACACACATACACACAAACACACACACACAAACTCGCACACACACCTTTGTTCTGTTGGCAAATCTTATTTTTGAGCTATTTAATTTATTAAAATATTCCGAATTTTAAATAATAGAAACCAAAAAAATTCTCTTGTCTTATAAATATGATTATCAAAGCGGTTAATTAACAAATGCAAATGTCAAGAATTATTCTATTTATACAAGTTGTTTAATTTTTTGTTGACCTTAAAACTCAGATACTATAACAATGCAACCCTTAATTGATGAAAATCGACTTCAGGTTGAGATTTCCTCTAAAGATAAAATCAATCAATTGATTGTTTGACACTCAATAAATGAGCATAATTATAAGGAAGACCATGTGAATAATAAACACCCTTATGCAAATGGTAGAATGGTGCAGTATGAAGCAAAAGATACCCTGTAAATTTAGGAAAGTTATAAAGAACAATAATATTAAATCAAAAATCATAATTTACTAATCAGACCTTTATTTTTATAATACAATTTGTTTTTACTAAAATAATTTTCAAAATATTGCCAAAGTCAGTAACACCCTTTACTCGGATTTTTTCTTAGTGGGTATATCGAAGAGTTTAGCATAAATTTCGTATAGGCCTTAAGGTGCATTGAACTTGATCGTGTTTGTCGAATTCTGTCTATAATATAGTATTTGTATTTGTATTTTCTTAGTACCAATAACTACAGAACACACTCGCAGCGAACGATCCTAAACATATACATTATATATCTATATGTGTATTAGATAGATGTATCTATGTTTAGCATAGCCAATTGACTATGCAAATATGTGCCAAATAACATAGACATAGACTTAGAACTTAGCCGAGTTCGAACCGGTTCTCCCTAGCGCCTATTTATAAGCGATGATGTTGGCGATGGGAAAAAGATACAGATACAAATACCTAAAGATACTGGGGGCTTGATATGGAGCCAACAATTGAACTGTGTTGATTTAGGCATTACGTTTTTTTTTATCTTTTTTTAGGACAGCTTCCTGCTCAACTGATTTAGTATTACAGTTTCTGAGGGCCCCCAGATGGGTATGTCAGCTCTTGTCATAGGGCACTCAATACGCTTATCGTATTTGGGGCCTTGGTCTGCAAACTGAGCAGAACACCTGAACACGAGCAGCTAGTTGATCTGTCAAAGTATCATTAATCAGTTGAGGCACAACAAAAACTAAATACAAAACTTGGTTTCAGTTTCACACAATCAAAGCATTTAGTATTCGTGTTGCTGGCTGACAAACTGTTGATCCATTGTTAATTTCGCATATGTTTTAAATACTCTAACAAACAGGGTATTCAAAAGCTTCTAATTAGCAAAGAATTTTGCTAAAATATTTATTAAATATTCGTTTAAAAAATATAAAAAATAAAATATTTAAAATGATTAGATTATATTAATACAAAATGTAAAATAAAAGTAGTTTTAAATTTCTAAAAATTCCATTTCCGATAGATTTATAAATGTGAACAAAAATGTATTTATTTTTGAAGTTTAAGTTTAAGTAAGAATGTAAAAATTTGAAAAATAAAAGAAATACATTAAAATATTAAATTTTCTTTTAATAAACTATTCTTTTAATAGAAGTAAAAAATATGTCTTAAAAATAAGCAGTCTAACTATAAAAGAACACTTTTCAGTGTAGGGCCTAAAAGCAATTTTTTTTGTAGTAAATTATTCTAAAAGTAAATTAAAGTATGTATTTCATTATATTTAACGTTATAAATTATTAAGAAACAATCAAAACACTCATAAGATCTCTGCTAATATAATTTCCGTAAATAAATCACTTCAGTTATATTTAAGAATAAACTTGAAATAATTAAACTTATTTAAAACCCATATTAAAGAGTACTTAAACTTCGGTTAGCTGCTTGTTTCGTGGAACTTGTCTTGTTTTTAACGTTTGTTTTTTTTACCCACTTTTTTTTTGTTGTGTATGATTACTTAAACGCAGTTAATTTGTTTGGCTTGTGGCCGAAGAGATCTCACAGATCTCATAGATCTTACATATCACGGATGATTCGGGCCGCGTTGCCAACCAAAAGTTTGTTTGAAGCTAAAGTAAAGTTAAAACGAAGACAAAGTCGCGCATGCGTAGAGATTTGCATAGTTATCAGAGGCGATCGGCAAACAAAAAACGCAAAAATCAAAGATATTCACAGACATGCACACACACACACACACGCACACACACACACACACACACACACACACATGTACACACCACTTACTTATACGCATAAAAATGTGGGTTATTAATTCTTTTAATTGCTTAAATGATCAATAGATACAAGTTGTAGTAGCACTCGCTCCATCTTCAAATTTATCTTTATCTCTCGCTCTATCTCCCTCTATATTTCCCTCTCTTTCTCGCTTTCTTTATCTGCAGCGCCGATTGTCGTATATTGATTTTTTCATCTGCTTTTTTTTTTTTTTTTTTTTTTTTTTTTTTTGAGGGGGCTTAAGTCGGATGTTTTTTGGTATAAATGAGCGTTGCCATCAATGTTGTAGAATTAGTCAACGCTTCCGTTTGTCTTGAGCACCACATCGAAATAATTTGTTAATCTAATCGAGATCGCAAGATGAAACCCTTTGCCTGCATTATCGTAATCCTTGCTGCTCTGCTGGCCACCGGTCAAGCATCGCTTGGTGGTCTGCTCGGTGGTGGTGGCGGTGGTGGTGGTGGCGGCGGTGGTGCTGGTGGTATCGGTGGCATTACCCAGCTCCTGCAAAGCAAACTGGGAGGACTCGGTGGTGGACTCGGTGGACTTGGTGGCGGTTCCGGCGGTGGATTTGGCGGCAAGTTGGGAGGTGGCGGCGGCGGTGGTGGATACTCCGGTGGCCAAGCTGGTGGATACTCTGGTGGTTACTCCGGTGGCCACTCTGGTGGCTACTCCGGCGGTTACTCCGGCGGTCACTCCGGCGGCTACTCCGGCGGTCACTCCGGTGGCTACTCCGGCGGTCACTCTGGTCCTGTTGAGAAGGTCTACATTGTGGAGGTGGTCAACCAGGGTGGTTCATCCGGTGGTCATGGAGGTTACTCCTCCGGCGGCCATGGTGGCTACTCCTCCGGTGGTCATGGAGGTTACTCCTCCGGCGGTCATGGTGGCTGGTCTGGTGCCTCTTCCGGTGGCTCCTCCGGTGGCTGGAACCAGGGCTGGTAAATGCTCCACTAACTTTAGTACTTCAAACTTCAAACAGGGAACCAAAAAAAGCCTATAACTGCAATTTGTACAAATTGTTTAACTTTTTTTGTCTCATTTTTTTTTTAAATTTTTTTGTTTAGTTTTAAGCCGCAATAAATAAAAAACAAACAACAAAACAACAAAAAACAAACTTAAAAAAGTTATCATGTATAATTGAAACGAGTTGATCTTCGTTGCTTAGAGCAACCGGTCTGTGATTGCTTCCTGTTTTGACCCATTGACTGGGGAAGTGACGAAGTGACGACCTCCCAAAAGATTGAAGTCATTGGGTTCCATTTAATTGGCAAATTGCCAATTGGCGCTAATTCGACATTTATAGCCCAAAGTTTATAGCGTGAAGATCACTGCAGAAAGACAATTCAATTTGGCTTGGCCAACAGTTTTACCAATTGGGCTTAAACCCAATGGATCCAAGTGCTTTTCGAGCCAAGTTGATGCAATCGAAATGTTTGCACTCGACAGTTAAACGCTTTGTTACGGAATTCCATTCACGAGACGTTTTTTTTTTTTGGTGTTTTTTTCTTCTTAAGACTTCATTTGATTGATCACCATTCATTCAGTCCAACTGTCAGTCTGTCTGTCAGTTCGTCTCTCAGTCTGCCAGTCTGCCAGTCTGCCAGTCTGTCTGTCTGTCTGTCCAAACGAATCGATAGCACAAAAGCTGCAAAATTGATTTAGTGCCGCCCATGAAAACTGCAAGTCTCTGCAACCGCAAAAGCTGAGACCGAAAAGTCAAGAGGTTCAAATGCTTCAGTTTCGGCTTAAATACCCTGTAGTCAACAGCTGGCGCAGGGAGTTTTTAGCCTAATAGATTCACTAAAAATCAAATTTTTAAAAAGTATCTAAGCTTAGTTAGCAAGCCAACTTTCAAATTTTTAAAAATCTATAGTAAAAATATACCCTGTAAAATATTTTTAGCTCAGCTATAATTTTCAAAACCTGCACCAAAACGTTATTAAATGACTTTTTAAGAGTTCGCTGGTAAAATAAATAAGTTGACAACCTTTGATACCCTGTAAAATACAGGAACTATATTTTAAAATTAATAACAAATTAATTAATAGGCGTCAACTGAAATTAGTTTAACAACATTTTTAAAATTTAGGCAAACTAAAAACTTTTTAAAGGGTAGCTGTTAGTCGCATACTTTTTACTAGCGCTTTAGTTATTATTTTTCGTGTGGTTGCAGCTCATTTCTGGTAAGATCAAGTGTTGTCTACCAATCAACGAATTTTGCCATCCGCAGTGCCATAACCAGTTATTAAGTTCAGTTCGCAAAATACCCTAGAAAACCGAAAGTCAATAATTAAAAAAATCTTAAAGATTTAAAGCTTAAAATGCAGCTAAAATACACACAGTTTCTATAAGCTTTTGATCGAGCTTTCAAAGCTGTTGAAAGCTTTGCTACATTTAAAAATAATATTTTATTAAAGGTTTGTATTTAGTCTGAGTTTAAGTTATTCAAAAAAACAAAAAATAAATAACTTATTGTCTGGATTAATTCAACGTTAAAGTTTATGCAAAATACTTGTCTTCTGAGTAGCGTGTAAGCCAATAATTTTATGCTCGACAGCAATTCCAATCAGCATAAATCATAGTCAATTATTTAATCAAAATAATTTAGCAATAAATTGTCAAATCAAAGTAGTTGGAATTAGAAAAGAAGATTTTACTTTAATGCTTAGTTAATATATACAGTTTAAATATTTTTAAATATAAAATTTTATGCCTTTTCTAAAATTGTCTTCAAAAATTAGAAAATCTTTTTGTTCAATTTCAGAGTTTTTTTTTAAGTCTACAATTATTCAATATCAAACACACAGTTTAAAAAAAAAGCCATAGTTTTTTTTTTTTTTAATTAGTGGAATTATTTTTTTAAAACATTTTTGCTGAGACTTGCATAATTTTGAGTAAATTTGTGCAATTTTGCATGTCAAATTTCGATAACAAATAAAATTGAACACTTTTTTTTTATGTTTTTTAGATTGATTGATTGATCGGTTTTTTTTTTTTTTTGTATATCTTTCTATTCATTTTTTTGTGACCCAATTGGTTGCACTTTGCCCGAAGCTAACAACTGTTGCAACCGTTTGTTGCACGGTAGCCAAAGCTTTTTGCCAGCGACACGTGTGCAATGCCAATAACCAATTCCGAGCGACTTTAAGCCCACAGCATTCTGAGTAATGCTTGGCCATAAAGAACAGGCCGCAAGTCAATTGCTTTGCCCCAAAAAAAAAAAAAAAAAAAAAAAACAACGTTTGTTACATAAAAATGGCGCGCCAATAAATTGATATACATTACTGTGGTCTTGGCGAGAATCAGAGCCCAAAGACCCTCAAGAGCCAAGAGAGAATGTCGTGTCAGGTGGACAACTGGAGCTGCGTTTTGGGCCTGCAGGGCAGCAGAAGTGATACACTAAAAAAAAAAAAAATGAACTCTAAAAAAATGTGGTACTTTTGAAAAAAAAAAAAATTAAAAATTTTACTTTAAATATTTAAATTTACATTTATTTTTCTAAATTAACCAATTTTAGAGTAACTGAAAACTTAAATTTGAAATAACTTAATTACTTTTATGTAAGCAATTTTTAACTTAACGAAAAAATGTTTTTTTGTTTAAAGTATTCACACACAACAATAAGAATTTGTTTTAAAACAAAAATTGTTAGTATTATTAACAATTTAAAGAATTGTTTTCAAACTGTTGCATTGTTTAGTTGAGAGTTTTAATTTAAATTAAAAATTAAAATTTAAATTAAAATAAACTGAAAAACTTAAGAATATTTTATGTTTAAACTACTCTATTGAATTTGAAATTGAATTATTATCTTAAGAATTATTTCTCTAGTTGTTCTTTTTTTTACAGTGTAGGGTGAGTCGAAGGGTACAGGGTGCCCCCTTCTTGGCGCTTTGGGCGTACGAAATTGAAAGTGTTTCCCAAAAGCGAACAAAGCCAAGATCGAAACAAGCTAAGCAGATTTGGTAATTACATCTGATTACATTGCAGCGACTTAGGCGATGGCGATGACGATGACGATGGCGATGACGATGACGATGGCGATGACGATCTCAACGACGACGGCTAGAATCTAAGATGAGCCGTTGGTATAAATAGCTGAGAGTGCGCCCAGTTGAAAATTAGTTACTGCACAGCAGCAGCAGCAGCAGCAGCAACTACTGCCACAGCAACAGCAATCACAGCAGCAAAAACAACAACAACTGCATCAAGAACAACAACAACAACAAAGAAACAAGCAGAGATGCAATCGATGAGACGTTTGGTTCTCTTTGGTCTTTTGGCGGTGCTCAGCGTTTGTGTTTACAGCAAACCACATGGCTGGAGCAGTGGAGGAGGTGGTGGCAGCAGTGGTTGGTCATCTGGCGGTGGCTCCTTGGGCTGGCTAGGCGGTGGTGGTGGTGGCAGCAGCGGTGGTTGGAGCTCCTCGGGCGGTGGTGGTGGCGGCTGGAAAAGTAGAGGCGGCGGCGGTGGTTGGTCATCTGGCGGTAGTAGCATCTCTGCCTGGCCAAGTAAGATAAGCATCAGCTCCTGGCCATCAGGCGGCGGTGGAGGCGGTGGTTGGTCCTCTGGCGGCGGCGGTGGTGGCGGATGGAAGAGCGGCGGCGGAGGCGGCGGTGGTGGCTGGAAAGTAAGCTCTGGCGGTGGTGCTGGCTGGTCTAGCGCTCTCTCAAGCTTGTCTGGCTGGAAATCTCAGGCATTATCGGGTCTGAGCAGTGGCTGGAAATCCGGTGGAGGCGGAGGAGGTAGCTGGAAATCTGGAGGTGGTGGAGGTGGCTGGCAATCAGGTGGAGGTGGCTGGCAATCAGGTGGAGGCGGCGGTGGCTGGAAATCTGGTGGTGGAGGAGGTGGCTGGAAGTCCGGAGGCGGCGGTGGTGGTGGTAGTGGCTGGAAATCCGGCGGTGGTGGCGGCAGTGGAGGTTGGTCCTCTGGCTGGAGCTGGTAAAAAACCTGAGGCTCAAACAAAACTCACTGAGGCGACATTATACAAGGAACTGCAATCTGTACATATAAAATAATATCAATTCTTCTGCTTTAACAAATCCATCATAATTTTTTTGTTTGTTTTTTTTTTTTTTTTAATCTTTCAATAAATATTTACATAATGTAAACTAAACAAAGTTTTTTGCAATTATTTTTTACAACTTTCAACAGATTTTGTGTGGGATTAAGCTTAAGCTCGGAGTGAATTCAAAGTATAGAAACAATTATTTTTTGTAAAATATAATATAGTTAAAAGAAGTTAGAAAGGCTACAGTCGAGCGAGCCGACTGTAAAAGACCCCGTACTCATTCTAGGGCGCATTTTTCCATACCAATTCTCGACCGATTTGTTCTATGGGATCTATAGGCTATAGTAATCCGAGCCAGGCCAAACTTGGTGACGATAGTAACAATGGTTCCATACACATAATGTGCTAGTTTGGTTGCGATGGTCTATGGGAGCTATAGACTATAGTAGTCCGATCCGGATAAAACTTGGTGAGGATAGTTATAATGATACCGTACACATATTCTGTGAATTTGGTCTCTCTGGCTCTTGTTCAGTCTAGTTGTTGTCGCTTCTGACAAACATTATAGACCCCTGAACTATTTTTATGTACAGGTTCAAATAAATGTTTGAAATAGTAGATATATTTTTTACCGAACAATTTTATGTATGCAGAAACTTCAAGATTCAAAATCTCTCCAAAAATTAATAGAATATGAAAAAGAAATTTTTGAATACGCGAATTCCTTTATCAAAGAAATCATTTGCCTTAAGAAAAATTACTTTTTAAAACAATATAGCTTTGTTAAATATACATATTTGTATCTATACATATATGTATATAGTTTCTTAGCATTTCCTGAACTTCTGAAAAAGAAAAGCGTAGAAATAATAAACAATTTGTAGTTTTTTTTTTTTTAGCAAAATAAACGTTTCTTTATTAGTACAATTAGAAGTTGGAGGAAAGAAGGAAAACTTGAAAAACTTTGGGTGTAACTAGTAAAAAAAAACAAAAAAAAAAGTATAGCACTTGTTCCGGATAAAGGGGAACATTAGTAAACGCCTCTAACTCTATATTCTATGCCGTGGAACACATTTCAACCGGAGGAGTAGCCGGAGTATTTAAGATTCGTTTCGTCTTGCAGTTCTTGTTGATTCTGGTGTTTGATTGAGTGGTGTACATTTTTTGTGGGGGACTGTGGATTTCATTAGGATGTTCTTTACCAGCCACCACCACCGTGTTTGCCACCGCCGCCGCCACCGCCGTATCCGCCGCCACCACCGCCATGCTTGCCACCACCTCCACCGCCACCGCCGTGCTTGCCACCGCCGGAGTTACCGCCTTGCCAGGACACAGAGCTGCCGCGATTGCCAGCAAGGGACTTGCCACCACCGCCGCCACCACCGCCGCCACCACCACCGCCGCCTCCATTCTTCTGCCAACCGCCGCCATTGCCGCCTCCACCACCGCCTCCGTTCTTTTGCCAGCCGCCGCCTTGTCCGCCTCCATGGCCACCACCGCCGCCGCCTCCCTTGCCGCCGCCACCGCCATAGCCGCCACCACCGCCGCCACCGCCACCACCAAGCTGTCCAGCCGAAGTGAAGGCGAACATAAGGCCGCAAAGAAGCACGAAGAGCAGAGCGTAGCGCATGTTGAACTGGAGTAGAGAGTCCTTTAGTTGATTAACTGTTGAAGAACTGTTGCAGAACTGTTGTCGAACTGTTGGTTGTTAGAAGCTTAGCTCCACTGATGCCATAATCAGGCCCAGCACGGCGTTTTTATAGCAATCTAATCTGATCCAACTTCAGCTGAGTCATGGTGCCCCCAAACACAGGCACACACATAGAGAGGCACACAGGCGTAGAGAGATTGGGTTTGGAATCGAAATCATTGTGGGGGCGAACGCCTCTTCGCTTGCCTCCCTAGTAACGCCACGCCACGTTTCGCCTCCATTCGATGAGACGCTCCCAAAGGCTACTCGGAAGGCTGAGAATTGTGATTTGCCAACTGAGAATCGACTTGAGAAGTCGAGTGGCAGTGCAAAAAGTCTCAAGTGCAGCACACGCGGCGCATACGCAACGTTTATGCTGGGAATATCGCGCATACGCCACAGTGCACTGCTAAAAATAACAAATATTGCTAAAATAGTACTCTCGGAATTCAGACTAATTTATTATTAAATTGACCCCAATTTGAAGTCAGACTTAGCTTTAAAATAGAAAATAATAATTTTTAACTTTCACCGTCTTAAAACTAAAAAATCTTGTTTTTAAAATCTTAAATAAAATATTTCTCTTTTAATCTTTTCTAGCTCATCTTTTGGCTGTGAATTTTGTAGTTCTATGGCCAAACTCTCACTTTGAGAATATTATTTTGTTTTTTTACCAGTGTGGCAGCGACTAGCAACAAGTACTAAATGCTTAGTACCGAGCACTAAGCACTTGTAAACTGCTGAGCCATAGCACTGTCATTAATTACAAGCATTTTGCTAAAGCGCCTAACAATTTGTCTTACAATTTACAATTTAAATTCTATAATTTTTCATTCGCATTTTTGTTGTTTTTATGCATAAAAGAATAATTGATAATTCTCCAACCTTTTTTTGGTGTTCACATGCAATACAAGTGGCAGACAAGTGTGTGTGGTGTTGCACGACTCAAAACACACACACACACACACACAGAGACAGACACATGCGACTAGTTCAATGTCAATTGTTGTGCAAACACAAACCCAAACACAAACAAACAAATGGTAAAACACAAACACAAACACAAATTCAAAATCAAACCCAAAAATTCAAAACTCAAAACTCAAACTCAAAAGCAAATTCAAACTGAAAACCAAAAGATGCCAGTTCAAGTGAATTATTTGCCACATAAAATACTGCAATGAAATGCCAAGAGACCCGAAGCCACAAAAATAAGTTAACCAAGTCCATAGCCAAGTCCATGAAGCGACCTCAACCGCACCAGCCAAAAGACAACAGTTCAAACCGTTGGTAAATATGCGATGCTTGTGTGCAGCTGCACAGTGGGCAAAAAGTGCTGCAAAAGCAAATAGAACTCATGTATGGCTGTCATAATGACACTGGCTTAAATGTTTAAATGAAAGTCATTGCTATAAATAATAAAAAACAAGTAACAATGGAAGCATTATTATAAAATATTAAACAACATTTTATCACCAGATTTTGATTTACTAGAACTTTTGCTTTTGCCTATATATTATATAATAAAGGTGGATAAATCATCAGATTATTCACACATAAAAAATATATTAAACAAGTAAGAAAGGCTACAGTCGAGCAAGCCGACTGAAACAGACCCCGTACTACTTTCAGTGCGCGTTTTCCACACAAATCACAAATTTTCGAGTGATTTGTCCTATGGGAGCTATAGGCTATAGTTGTCCGATCAGGTTCAAACTTGGTAAGGACGGTAACAATGCTACCATACACATAATGTGTGAATTTGAGCTCTCTAGCTCTAGTCGTTTTCAAGTTATGGTGATGAGAAAATTGTTTTTCACAATTTGCGGGGGCGGTAGGGGGCGTGGCAAAGATTTGAAATAAACTTGCACTGCGTACACTACAGACAGACTTTCATTCCAAATTTGGTGGCTCTAGACTGTTACGCACATTTCGATTCAGACAAACCTAATATACCCCTATACTCTTTTTTAGAGTACAGGGTCTAAAAATGTTTATTAAAGAAAGAGTATCTTTATGATACTCTAATCTTTACAATTGTAAAGAGTATATCTTAAGTGTTTATAATTCAGTACAGATGTCAATAAATATAAAAATATATCCAATACCAAACTAGTCTTAGTACTACATATATTAATTGCATTAACTAATTCTTAAATTAAATTTAGCGAAAGTATTTGAATTCATATTTTTGAAGAGTAGACAAAAGCAAGGCTTGTTTCGAAGCTTAACTCTTAAAAATCTTCTGATTCTGAATAAATATAATAGTAAGTTCAAATAAAAAATAAAAAAAATAATAATAAAATTTATTAAAATTGCATTTGAAATATACAGCTGCTAGCTACAGGGTAACTCTTCATTAAACCCTTTTAAACTAAACAAAAATAAATTTCTATAGAGTTAATTAGAAACTATTAACCAAAAGTTAGAAATCTTCAGGCAACTCTTCTCATTAAATCCACATTCGTTCTTCAGACTGAAACCCGGAAGCTCATTGCTCAGAAGGTTACCTTAATGGCTTTATTCACACAAACTGATCATAAAAATGTTACTCATCATTATTAAAATATAATAAAAATGCATTAAAGTGCTTAAAGCATTTGGTCACACTGTGCCTGAGACTTGTGAAACGCTCTGTGATGAGCAAATTTTGCTCTGACTACAGATTGCACAATGCTCGAGTAATGGCAATAATTATAGAGCCAAGTTAGCATTTTAATTATTATGGGTCATAATTCAAATACTGCATTTATGTGAATTTCGAGATCAATGAGAACAACAGCAACAAAATAACAACAAAAAACAAAAGCCACAAATTAAAATACTCGGCGTCAAGTTCGGACAAGTGTTGAATCCTCCCCCTTATAGTTTAGCGTCCCGCAAGAGCAAGTAACGTTGATCCGTGATGGCTCATCAAAAACTCCATTTACATGCGGTACAGTTGTGTCTCGGTAAGACGAACCGATCGAGGTAATGTAAATTAAATTAAAAATTATTTCATTAAAATTTTACTAAAATTAAAGTTTAAGTAAAAAAATAAAACAATTAATTTTAAATATTTTAAGACTTAAGACTTTAAGACTAGTTAATAAACTAAGACAAAATCGAAAATTTAAAAAAACCTTAAAAACAGTTAAAAATTTAATTAAAATATTTTCCCTAAATTAATTTTCAATTTTTTTTAACTGTTTTTTAATTTAAATTTTTGGTGAGATTTTATAATTACAATTTATATTTAGAAAATAATTCCAAACATATCAAAATCCATCTATAAGCAATCGAGGACTAATAAAAAATTAACTCATTCAAATTATAGTAATTTTCAATTAAAGTAAAAAATGAAATAAATTTAAATTTATCAAAGTTAAAGGCTCCAGTTAATTGTTATTGTAATAAAAAATTATTTCCAAGGGATACAAAAATTTTAACATCTTTTCAACATCAAGGACTAAATTTATTATAGGTTTTCTTTTAAAAAAAATAAGTCTTTATATGTATATTAAAATACACAAAAAAAAAAAAACAACTCAATAAATTAAAAAAAATAATTATTCTGTATTTTTTAAAAAGAAGCACGAAGTTTTTTTTTGATCTTTCTATTGATTAAATTAAAATTAGCTTAGAAACAAACATTGAATTTCTTTCCACACTTTCTTTATACCCAGCTAACACTGTAGTTGCGCTATTCTTCTAATTGCTCGACTATGAAATATGGCAAGTGCGATCGTTGCCACAGAATGCTCGTCAATCATTCCCAGCCAAGTTGATAGTTAAAATCATGCGATCTTTCGCTTCATTTAAATGCAATTTGTGTGTCTTTTTTTCTTCTTTATAACTTTTAATTGATATTTTGATATTGAAAAAAAAAAATAAAATAAAAATCAATGCATAAAAAATCGTATTTAATCTACATATACACACACTTATACATATGCAGATGTACTATATATAATGGAAAATCAAAGTTGCAGACTTTAATCCTTGCCGTGTTACCAATCGCTGCCGGACCAACCATTGTTCCAGCCACTGTTGCCACTGGACCAGCCACTGTTGCCACTAGACCAGCCACTGCCATGACCCCATCCACCGCCACCGCCATGACTCCAACCACTACCACCGCCTCCATTTCCCCAGCCACTGCCTCCATGTCCACCGCCAACAGTGATCACCTTGATAATCTTGGGCTGTGACGAGGGCCAACCACTTTTCCAGCCACTGCTGCTACTGCTGCCCCAAGGGTTTGAGCTCCAGCCGCTGCTGCCACTACTACTCCAGGGACTAGAGCTCCACCCACTGCTGCTCCAAGGACTTGAGCTCCAGCCACTGCTGCTGCTGCTGCTGCTGCCCCAAGGATTGGAAGTCCAGCCACTGCTGCGTATAATGCCAGCTGAAGCGCAGGCAATCAATGCGCTGAGCACAATAAAAAATTTCATCCTGATTATCCTGATTATCCTGATTCTAGCTCAGTTCTTATTGAGTTTCTGATTCCGTTGCAGCTCAAGTGCTGTGACAGTTGTGAATGATCTCGAAACGCACGCAACGTTCGCTATTTATCGCACTTTGCATAGGCGCATCGCCAGAGCTTTCTGTGGAAAGGGTGGAGTGGTTACAGGGTAGCTGGTATTATGGGGGGGAGTAACAACTAGTCAAGTTAAGAATCCACAAAATAAATTTTACTAAATGCAGGTGGGGGCTACCCTGGCCTCGCTTTGGTCAGCTGATAAACTAAAACCAGCTAGTAAATCTGTTAAGACGTACGAGGTAATTGCAGTTTATTAAACCACTTGAAACGTACGATTCTTGACCAGGGTCAACTAGTTTACAGCATTTTAACGACCAGACACGTCATTGATGTTCATCTGCAAACAGCCAAAAGCGCCAAAAAGCTCATCTTTTACCCTCGTAGACCCCATACTCCGCACACCACTGTCTAAAATGCTGCAACTCTGCATGATGCCATGTTGCCAAATTGCACATAACTCACACGCTTGATGGATCATTTCCTAGCCTCGTTGTTGCTTCGGCGGAAACTCGCTTAAGCTTAATCCCCAAACAGACAGGCGGACAAGCAGACAGGTGGACAGCCAGAGAGCTCAGCTCTCAACAGGTGACTCATTTGTCATGTTGACTCCATTTGGTGAAGGGGCCAACACGGTGTGGCACGGTAGCTTTGTGCGGTCTTCTGGCATTGCGGCACAGTGGTCACAGCTTAGAATTCTTTAAGCTTAAATTTCAAATATTAAAGTGAAGCGATTTCATATCGACTTTAAATATACTTTTAAACTAAAAAAATTAAAACAAGTAAGAAAGGCTACAGTCGAGCGAGCCGACTGTAAAAGACCCCGTACTCTATCTGGTGCACGTTTTTACATACAAATCACAAATTTTCGAACGGTTTGTCCTATAGGAGCTATAGGCTATAGTTGTCCGATCCGGACCAAACTTGGTGAGGATAGTTAAAATGGTACCATACACATAATGTGTGAATTTGGTCTCTCTAGCTCTAGCCGTTTTCAAGTTATGGTGATGAGAAAATTGTTTTTTACAATTTGCGGGGGCGGAAGGGGGCGTGGCAAAAATTTGAAATAAACTTGCACTGCGTACACTACAGACGGACTTTCATTCCAAATTTGGTGGCTCTAGCTCTTGTAGTTTAGAAGATCCAAGTGTTCATACAGACGGACGGACAGACGGACAGACAGATAGACAGACGGACAGACGGACATTGCTATATCTTCTCGGCTGTTGATGCTGATCAAGAATATATATACTTTACGGGGTCGGAAAAGCCTCCTTCTGCCTGTTATGCCTATTTCGCTTCAGACAAACTTAATAGACCCCTCTACTCTTTTTTAGAATACGGGGTCTAAAAAAAATCTTCACGTTTTAAGTCAAAAAAAGTGTTTTTAATTATTATTAAATTAAAATTTTAATTTATTTTAAATTTAACTTAGGGGTTTTCAGAACTTTGTTAGCACAGTTTATGAACTGGTTTGATTAGCTAAAACGTTGAAAGCTCACATAATTAATGAGATTTTAAAGCTTTAGAAGCTTTAAAGCTTTAGCTTTCGGTTCAATCTAAAGATTTAATTATTACCACAATGAAACAAATAGTAATAACAAAAAGTTATTAGTTATGTTAAAACAAAGTAATATTTATAACATTATTTTAAAGCCCTTTGAAGTCTCCATAAATCTTATTTAAGCCCGATTTTAAGCTGGTGTCATTAAACAAACTGTAACTCAATTGAAAGCTGTTTTGGTGTTAATATTATTTAAAATGACTTTAATGGACAGGACCCGTTCCTTTTGTCTCGCATATCGCATTACAACATTCTCTTGACCTTGCGCAATTTACGTATTTTCAGCCTGGTCACAATGGCTAAGCTTCACTGTACTCTGGCGCCTGGGCGCTTGCTGCTTACTCTTTGTTGCAATCTGCATACTGGCCTCTATTCAACAATAAATTGTTATTTTTTTCACTTAGTTTGGCGATACCCTGCCGGCAAGATGCTTATAAATGGGTATGTTAATTGCATTGAGCATTTAGATGCCTATCGTCATAGAGTCATATATTTTCAAATAATTTATAATTGAGATTTTCTAGCTATTTTGTTGGCAAGGCATCTGTGTGTCGAGCAATCAATTTGAATTGGTTGGTAGTAAACAAAATTAATTGAATTGTCAACGCTTAACATGTAAACTTTATTTGGAGGCTTAAAGACCAAGACCAGGCCAACCAAATATGACACAAAAAAAAAACTAAAAGATATAAAAAATAATTTAATCAAAGATAAACATGTTTAATTTTAACTTTAGTTTATAACATTTTTATGTGGGAGCATTAACTTTGCTTCCTTAATTTCACTTTATTTTTATTGCTTATGTTAAGTATTTAAATTGTAAATAATTGGTATTATGTTGCAGATCCGAATAGTTATTTTGGTATATAATTAATAAATTTTAATCACGCATCTGGACAATGGCCACAGCTGTTATGCTGGGCGGCACGTTGAGCAGAGGAGCGTTTGCCAAACGGCTTCGCTGCATTGATGTCCAAAAAGTAGTTGCCCTTTAGGAAATTGGGTGCTGCAAATCCCATGGGATAGTTATCGCCCACACAGATATTCTTACGTACACCCTGAATGGAGCTACAACGAATTCCCATAAAGTTCTCCTCATTGCCCGGATAAACGGACTCCTCGAAGTACTCCCAGGCACGGGAATGTGCACAGGTAACGGTTAAACAACCGTTGGGTAGTGCAGCCAATCCACCGGGATAGAAATCAACATCACCAATTGGATCTCGTTTGCCCAACACTCCCGGATTGCTGTGAATCACATCCACGAATTTGGCATCGCCACGCAGTAAACCCGACAGGGATTCACCCTCATTGAAACATGGCTTCGCTGGATCCAAGCCCGTTATTCTTGATAGAACTTTTCCCGTAAATTGCTGTACATAACGACCAGCCGCGCCCACAATATGCGCCCCCAGACTGTGTCCAATCAAATGAATTTTGTTTTCATCGACCACTTCCAAAAGCTTGACTAATCCATGGGCCAAATGCATGCCAATTTCATCCGTGTTAAAGGCCGACCATGTGTACAGGGTATCCACAAAGCTAGCAGCATCCATGGCCTGAAAAGAAAAACAAATATATTAAGGACACGTTAAGTGATAAATTTGGTAATAGAAACTGTAATAAAATACGGCTAGTAAAAGTTAGTATAAAAATCTTTGAGAGAATTTCAAAAACTGATCCGTTTTGAAATCTTAATTAATCTTAGAAATTTGTACTTTAGAGAGCACGACTTTAAGATACCCTTTAAGAGATTTGAGACAACTGAAATTGGTTTTCGAAGCCCCAATCACAGCGACTGAACCCCGAATCAAATTATTTTTGAGTTTTTAAGCAAAAACCTTTTGAAATTTCAACCTACAATGGAAATCATATAATTGGCATCAGAAATATATATAAATATTTTTTTCTGATTCTTGATTTTGAAGCAAATGATATCCTTATTCAAAATTACTGTCACCCTACAAAGTAAATCTTATATAACTACCGATTTTGACTTTCGGAAATTGATTTCGAGGCAAACTCTGATGCAGTTTGCCATGTTCTCATCACCAGAAATTATGTGTGTGCACATAATCAGATTAACAGCTTAGACAAAATTGAAAAAAAAAAAAAAGAAGTCAACTTGAGTTACAACTTTTACTTCCAATTTTGGGGACAGATCAAAAGCGGTTTAACTTGCGAAACAATCGTTAATTTGTACATGATATAGAATAACGAATTTAATTACTATAAATTTAATTTGATGAGCTTAAAAGCCTTTGAAACAAAATGTGTTAAAATTACCTCAAAATTAAGTAATATAATAAATAGAACTGATAAGAGCTTTATTGCTGAATATATAAACTTAAATAATAGCAAACTGTTGACCTTAAAAAAAATGCATAACACTTTAGAATTTCATTATAGATTATATTTTGAATAATCTGATTTATCTGAGCGGAAAACACTTTCAATTTTTGATTTTCCACGTTAACTGTGCAAATCAATTTAAACCTTATCAACTGCAAGAATACCCTGTAAACTATTTTATTCGTAATGTTTCCGAAACTAACTGTTAAATTATACTAAAATTAAAGTTTTTAATTAAAAATTCTACTCACCACAAAATTTACATCACCGCGACAATTATAGGCCTGAGCGATTTTATCGATAGCTTCCGTATCATTGACTTGAGTCGTCCAGCCGGTGGCCAAAATGACAACATTTTTTCTAGCATCAAATTCAACGTTTCGCCACATTTTCTCCGCCTCCAGGAGAGGAATACTGATACGACTGCAGCCCGATCGCAGTTGAAAGTTCATTTTTGTAATATCCGGTGTGAATCTTGACTTAATCTTATTTGAGCTGAGAGCCTGTGAGCCTAATAATTACTAGATATGACAACAATGCAAATTTACTGAAATTAGTTGCTACTCACATATATAATTAATGGAGGAGGAGACATACTCGAAGGGTAGACCGACCAATAATTGTTTACTGCCCTCGAGTAGACTTTCTGGTGTGGGTAGCAGTTTGGGATCGATAATGGAGGTACCCACATCCTTAATCGATCCAACGACATCGGTCACAGTCCACTCAATGCCATTGCTTAAGGCTGCCAATGAAAGCAGCTGCAGCAGAACAAACAAATTCAGCTTATGATCCATTCCAGACAAGTGTCTCAATCACAGTGAATGCCGGAAATTCTACGACCCAAGTATTTATATTGCCCCCTGTGGGCCTTAAAAAAAACACACACACACACACGCATAATTTGATTGCCAGTTGAAGTCTGTGTGTGTGCGAGTGAGACAGCGAGATAGAGAGTGATAGTGCATATATGACTATATTCGAACTGTGACCATATGGGTGTATTTTATGCGCATCAAAGCGATCAGATAAGGTGCACTTGTCTCTTAATTAGATTCGACATTATCACATCACTCACTTGCCTTCTCCCACCCCATTTCCCAACCCCCAATTCTCCCCACCCAACCCCCTATTCCCGTTAACACCTTCCGTTATCGCCTACGCCCCTGGACCAAGAACCTTTTCATATTGCACTCTCCACTCTCATCTGCATCTGATTTAAATACTAATCGAATCCAAATCAACATCAAACCGCAACAAATCTAACAAATATAAACAGAAAAAAAAAACGACAAAAACAACAAAACAAAAAAACAAAATAAACAAATAGTCGGAACAAAATAAACAAATAACAATTTGCAGCTCAGTTTATAACTAAGCTTAACGAAATTCACAGCTATATTTTCAGAATATATATTTGATATTTAAATACTCTATCCAACACTTTATACCACAACAAAAATTAAGTTGTCTGCTATCTCAAGAACTATTTAATCTGGAACTACACAAAGTTTCTCTCTGGAGACAGAATTTAATTCTCTTAATTATTTTAGAAGCTGTAAATTTTATAGTTGAAAAGTTATCAAAATTTTTTAAAAATTATTACTTAAAATATTTTGAATTCTGCTCGATTTTTTGTTGAGTTTTATTCTTTTTAACTCACCAAATTATAATTATTCTAAGGCAAAACGAATAATGCTCCCAAAATAACCTATATTTTTATACTCTCTGCAAGAGAGAGTATATTGGGTTTGTGAAAAGTATGTATGTCTGTCCGTCTGTCTGTCTGAACAAACAGATTTCAGAGATGGTAAGAGCTACAAGTTTGAATTTGGTCAGTATCGACTCGATATGAAGTCAGTCAATACAAGAATCTTTTTTTTTTCGATGCCACGCCCCGTTCGCCCACAATGAGCAAAAAACTAGAAACACCTCGAAAAAATTGATGTTTTAGGCGAATATCTCAGTAACTATTGCACTTAGGAATACCAAGTTTGGTATGCAGGTTCCTAGAGACGGCATATTTGCATTGTCATCAAAAATTTTGGACTGCCACGCCCCCTTTTCCCACAAGAAATGAAATACTTTTTAAACTTCAATGCCGACTTTATGGCATATGTTCTTATCGTACAGTATTGTTATTTCACATTCATTTGAAGAGAAAATATATCAAACTATCCTGAAAGTTGCATATTAATCGGATAATAAACAAAAGAGCTATCCATGTAAGAAAGTTAATAATTGAACGCAATGCCAATGCATGTGTGCGAGCGAGATAGAAACATACAAACATGTGAACGAACGTTTTCGCTGCTTGCTAGCGGCAGCGCTGCCCGCGAATGCTTGCCGTGCCAACCAATTGTGTATGTATTACATATACACACATACATATGTGCGTGCATACAAATAATGTCAAATGTATATGTGTGTGTATACATACAATCAGATGTTTTTGTTTCAACGTGTTTTATTGTAAGTATTATCAACTGATATCCGAGTATACCGATTTTATTAAAATGATCGGGAATAAAATGCAGAGAGTATTCTACGGTCGGGCGTGCTCGACTGTACCTTTCTTTCTTGTTTTGCTTAACTATATGAAGTAATTTATTGATTTAAAAAACTATAACAATCTTTATACGATATGCCTGATTTATTTGTCTATAGTTCTAATAATATATTTTTGTCATCAAATTATCTTAAATTATATCACTTTAAATAAATCACAGATTATTTGTGATTTTTACTCATTGACAAAGTTCATAATAAAGTCGATGGAACCTACTTATTTCCTCAGTGTATATTTCTCCCACACACATTGAACACTACGAGAATTGTACGTTGACGACGGTCATATCATATTAATGGAGGTATTATAATTACTATGCTGCAGACGTACAGTCGATCCATATCGAGAGACTTAAAACATAGACGTCACAAAGAACTGGTTGACATCAGCACAGTCACAAAAATATCCCAAAATTTAATACTTAATACACTTTAATACTCTACACAACAAAATATTCTCATTTTTAAACTAAATCTAAAATTAAGGCATTTTTAAAAATATTTTAGAATACTTTCTATGCACAGAGAGTATTTATCGAGCTGTGTTAAGCAATTTGTAAAACCCTTTGAATGTCATTGGAAAGTGCATAATATGGAAATTCCCATACTTAGGTATTCTAAAAGCAATTTACGATATGATTTGACGAATATTTGATATCGAGATCTCAGTTTCGATTATAGAACAAGCCTTAGAAATAGATATAAGGTCGGCTTTAGTTTATATGATAGAAAAAAAGAATATAAATATTAAGTTTTTAAATTTTTAAATTATATTTTATTCTCAACTATGGCAAAAGTATTGTTAAATGTTCTATCTCTCATTTCTCATTGGGTACTTTTGGGTTTATCTAATGCACTTTTAGCCAATTCAGAATGTTTCTGTATGCACTAGACTTGAAATTTTGTTTTAGTCAATTATTTTAACCTTTATGTATGTTAATTTCATTGTTTATTTATAATTTGAATTTCAGTGTTTTTTTTTTCTGTGTTTTAATTTTACTAAAACGATGCCTTGTAAAAAAAAGTACATTAACAATTAGTATTAAGTTCTTGATTGATTTAAAAAACTGTTTACTGATTTTGAACCGATTGCTCCTATATAAACTATATAATATAAAGCTGTACCTATACCTAATGGTTTCATGTGTACTTGAGTTTGATTGAAATAGTTTCAATAGTTCTCAAGTTATACTAAAACTAAATGTTAACTAATCTAAACATATATATGAATTCCAAGATTTAGGTTTATAACTGAGACAGAATCCGTTTTAACTACACGACTTTGGATACTGATCAATTATATTCTTTATAAGGTCGCTCAGGGCTTCTTCAGCCTGTAACTACAAGCTATATTAAGAAAGGAATAACTTATAATTCCGATATTTTTATACTTCTTTATCACACTTCACTGTTGGGGCAAAAAAAGTCAAGTTTTCTTAATGTTCACTCTCAAAAGCTTTTTTAATAAGCATACGTTTTAGTTAGTATGCTCTAAATAATTCGCACTACTCTTCCGAATCGCAGATACCGCAGGTACTGTTACTGGGTGTGTAGGTAAGAGGATCAGCTTCCGTGCCAAAGGGTTCCTCTGTATTGGAATCGACATAGTAAAGACCCTTCCTTCTGGCCGCATAACCCATTGTGGCTGTTCGGATTCGACTGCAGAGATTACCGGTCAAAAGGCTCACGAACGTTGGACAGGATCTACCTTTGAAGTTTAGCATATTGTTGGGATAAACAGATTCCGTAAAGTAGTCCACGGCTCGCTGATGGGAGCAACTAATGGCATCCAAACCTCTGCAGCTGGACTTGATGGGTTTCAAACCCTCAACAAAGAAATTTCCATCACCGAATTCACCTGAGGCACCTGCAACTCCAGGATTGGAGTAGATGATATCTACATACGCCGCATCGCCGCTCCTAAGTCCGGTTGATTCTTCGCCATCGTAGAAACATGGATTTGCCGGATCTAAACCAGTCACGCGAGCTAGCATTGCTCCGCCGGATAATGTCCTGAAATGCCTGCCTGTCGATCCAGCGATTTGAGCTCCCAAACTGTGTCCAACCAGATGAACATTTCTGGTTACATATCGACGGTTCAGTTGGAGCAGCGCCTTTGCCAGGTAGAGTCCAATGGCTTCCGTATTCAGAGCCGACCACGCGTAAAACGACTCTACGAAGTGCGCTGCATCCAAAACCTGTACGGAAATAGATTGAGCATTCCTTATAAACTAGTTCAAATGAATGGTTGAGTTCCACAACTAAACCGAACTAAAGTAAATTGAATTTCAGTGACGATCTCTAAAAGCAAAAAATCAATTAGTTCGAATGTCCGGTTTTGACTACATTTTAAATTTTGTGAACTAGTTCATAAATGAGCTAACGAACCATATTTTTTGAGTTAAATAACAACTAAAATTAAATAAAATTAAACTAGATTAAATATCACATGCATTTACTGAGATTGTGATGACAAGTTCCAAAATTTTTTGAACTAGTTCGTTAATGAGGTAAGGAACGTAAATTCGGAATCAACTTAAATAATACAATTTTAAAATTCTACTACTTATACTAACCTAGAGCTAGAGGTTGTTATAGCCTGATAAACTATTTGAACTAGTTCAATTTGTAAAATTAAAATATGAAAAGATTTAGTTTTTGCAGCAGAATATACTTTGTGAACTAACTATTTGTTGTATTAGTTATTGAAGTGTTACAAATTTGTGAACTGATCTAGTTCCATTTGGGATTTCTTAAAAAAATTTCATAAAGCGATGAACCATGATGATCCCAAACGACCTGTTTTGTTCCAAATGGAACTAGTTCGCTACGGACTTACCAGAAAGTTAGTATCGCCACGACAGGCAAAAGCCTTAGCCACGGGTCCACTATTGGAATTATCGATGTTTGAGCGATAGCCGCTGATATAGATCACCGTGGGTTTGCTCCGATCGAATCCGGGCGTAGTCCACAGTTTACTGGCCTGGTCCAGAGGAATGCTTATATTATGACACGCATCCTGATGCAGTAAAAGATTCATGCTCTCCATGCTCGGAGTAACTCTCGGTTGGGCAATCTTCCTATCGACAATAGTTCTGCAGATTTCAGCCAATACGGCGGACGTAAGATTTCCGGGCAAGGTGGTCCATTTACGGAAATCATCTTGTAGCTGATTCAACTCAAAGTTAAAGGCATTGGAGACTTCAATTGGCTCATCAGAAGCATTGGTGCTCCACGATAGCTGCAATACCAACAGCGATACCAGCAGCAAGGGCAAGGGCGACATTTTGTATGGTCAGTTATGATGAAATTGCATCTTTATATAGCATTATCGTTATTTAGTTAATGATCACGTCATATTGATATTAATTAGAGAATTTTAAAATTAGAGAACTGTCTGCTTAATCAGCTGCTCTACATTCAACACGTGGCCAGCTGTGTAAAAAAAACATTTAACCACGCCCCAATTACCAATAGTCATAAAAAAAAAACATAAGAAAATGCTAAAAAACAAAAATAAACAATAGTTTTCTCATCGCTTTCGCAACTCCCAAACGTGATCGCTGATCATTTGCTTCCCACCTAAACTGACCACTCCAACTCCCAAGTAGTCGAAGCTCGAAAGCTAAAAAGTCAAGATGCTCGACTAGCGTATGCCCTGTATTAAAGAAGTATTTTGTCTAAAAATTAGTAAAATAAATGTAAAATAATTTTTCTTGATATTACTTAATTATTAAATAATAAATCAACAATATTTTCTACTAGAGAAACTATTTCAGTAAATGCAATTTATTTTTTGTTATTTTTTTAAATATTTAATTGACATGTTAAAACAGTAAATAACTATTAAGATTGATTTAAGTTTTACGTATTTAAATGGTCTTTTCAAAAGAAATCTTTTAAAGAATATACCTATATACCCTTGCTATGTTAACATTTGCTTACAGGGTAGCTCAAAACAAATGCAATACAAAAAGAGAGAGAGAGATAGAGAGAGAGAGATAGAGAGAGAGAGAAAGAAAAAAATTAAATATTTGCGTTAGGAAATGTAGCCGACAAAATGCGAATTAATATCAAAGTTGTCCGTTGTTGTAGTCTTAGTTATAGCTGTAATTGTGGGAGTACGCGCAGCAATCACTTACAACAACAACAACAACAAAAGTAACAACAGTAACAATAACAGTAACAACAACAACAGCAACAAATTATTACATTGGTAATTTGTGTGCGCAAAAGTTTTGTGGGGCGCCCCACTGCCCCGCTTGACTTGCCATTATTATTGCTGTTGTTGTTGCTGTTACTGTTGCTGTTGTTATTGCTGTTGCTGCTGCTACAGCTGACACGCCAACAGCAACAGGCAACAGTGAGTGCTTGTAAGTTGTGGAACACTGCAAAGTTGTGGCTGGTAATGTGTCAAAAATTGTGATGAATAAAAGTGTAAGCTAATTGTTATACGAACACGAATACGAATACAAATACGAGTACTCGTACATATATTCACGATTGAGTGAGTGTTTTGTTGAAATTTTGTTTTTTTTTTTTTTTTTTTTTTTTGGCAAAACCATTGCAATTTCTTACACTATGAATAACTGCAGCTCAGCATGCTTTTTTCCCGCTTAAGAAATGTAGCGAAATATTTTGATATATTTGTCTAAGTGTTTTGTTTTTTGAGAATTTGTTAATTTACTGAATTGACTTATATACTAATTAAATTTTTAATAATTTTTAAAGTGACTATTGATCCATATATATTATTTTTTATATATTATTTTAACTAGTGTTGGTGAGTTGTGTAGTATTTAAATTGATCAAATTAAGTTTTAAAATATGCAACACTTAATATGTTTATAAAATTCACTAAACATAATTTGCTCTTAACAGAAAACTTATTATACACAATTAATATAACCTTATGACTTAATTTTAAATGAGTTCGATTTTTGTATTTAAATGAATTTTTTTAAATTCGTGCATCTGAAATGATTCAATAAATTCGGCAGAATGTTCTATATAGTACATTGAGCTATGCATTCCAAAGTATAATGGATTTAACAGAGACTCAATTTATATTCAAAGTTGTCTTCAAATAATGATTCATTATTATTTTTTGATCGATTGCCATTCCCATCATTGACTCATAAGAATTTTGAATCAAGAACTTAATTATTTTATTTAAAAAGAAAGCTTTGCGATCTTGAAAAAACATGTAAATTTAGCATGCTTATAGTTGATATAATTAAATTACTTAATTTTAATTAAATTATGTTTAATATATAACTTAAATTAATTTTTTTTTTATTTTTAACATTTGCTATTTAAGGACTGTTAATGAACTTAATTTTAAAATAATTAAAACCCAAATGACTTATGTTAATTTAATTGACTTAATCATAAATAAAAATATTAGTAGTTTAAGGCAAAACATAAATAATATTAACTTTTTTATTAATATTTATTTTTCAGTTAAAAGCTTAAGTTAAATAAAATTTTATCGTTTATTTAATTAAGTTACACATTGAAACAGTTTTATTTATGTGAATAATTTTCAATCAAATGTTGAATCAAAGAAATTGTGAATTGTATGTTTTGCAGTGGCAAATTGACTGCAAAGATACATATGTATCCATGAGTTTGCTTGAACATATGAGTGTATCTATGAGTGTATGAGTGTATCTATGAGTGCATGAGTGTATCTTATATCTGCTAATGTCGTTTTGTGTCTTCTGTAATCTTGAGTTGGCATTGGTGCCATAAATTGTGACTGTGTGTAACTGCAATTGAATTTCTTTAAGTATCTGTGTAGCTCGGTTTGTATCTATGTATCTTTCTGTGTGTGCCTGTGTGTGTGTTGTTTGTCGCTCTGCTGGGTAGCGCTTTTAATTGCCCACCGAGAGTTGTTGCAGAAACTCATATGCGTGTCGAATAGATTGCAGTTGCACAATCAATTCGAATGTTTTTATCTATCAATTGTCAAATGTTTGAGCACTTTGTGAGCAACCCTCGTCGCAGTATTTTTTTCGCTATTTTTTTTTTTGGACATTCTACACTCGTTGGCCATAGTTTCCGTTTTGTTGATCAACACAATTAGTTGCCACTTGGCGTCTGCGTGCGAGTTATGAGCTAAAGAGAGCGAGGTAGAGAAACGAGAGGGGGAAAAGGGGGCTCAGTGGACTTAAGGGGAGAAAGAAGAAGAGAAGGAGGTTGGAAGTTGCTTCCGCATCGATGGCGCCTTGACAAGATCAATATAGACAAACAAAAACAGTGAGCAACATTTATGTATGATTATGTAATAATTATATTCGACAGCGGCATAGAACTGGAGCCGCTGCTACAAATATTACGTATACGCACATTGCAACAGCTGCTGCGGTGGCGGTGCGAGTGGTAGTGGTGGTGGTGGTGGTGGTGTCTTCGGGTGCCGCTTATAATTGCGGCTATTCAATGGCCAGCTAACCGACTCTCGCTCAAACTCTGGCTTGGCCACGCTGGCGTATACGTAATCTGCACAATAAGTGCTGCAAAATTATCAGCTGCAGCCGAGTGGCTGTCGTCATCGGCAGATGTCCATTGCAACATGGATGGGCCAAACCAGAGCCACAGCCAGAGCCAGAGCCAAGTCAAGCCAAACAAAAGCGCAGCTCAAAAATGTTGTTGTTGCTGTTGTTGTTGTTGCTGTTGCTGTTGCTGGTGTGGCTGGAAAATGCAGGAAAATGTGTGCCAAAAGCCAGCGTATAAATGCCAGAGCTCTTGCCGAAAAGAAAATAGTCGACTTGCACCATTTCGCCGCGTCGGTAGCTGCTTCAAAGTTTAATTAATAATCCAACATAAATCGCAAGCAAAAATGTTCAACTGGCGCTTAAAACTGATCCTGTTGCTGGCACAGGCGCTGTGCAGCCAATCGGGCTACATTGGCAGTATTCCCTCTGCTGGTCTACTGGGCAACTATGCGGGTGGCTTGAGTGCTGGCGAGGCATTGTCCAAATTGGACACGGGCGATCACAGTGACCATGAGCAGTTGGCCACGCTGGGCGATCATCTCAGTGAAGATCATTTTCCGGCTGATTATGGTAGCAGCGATGCTGGCGTTGAGTACGCCGAAGCGAGTGAACATCATGAACAACATTATGAACCGGAGTTGCACGAGCTTCATCATGATCATCATGATCATCATGATGAACAGCCGGTGCCTGGCATTGATCATGGCAAGGGCGCCTTTAGCTACAGCACACTGTATGAGTTTAAGGATCGAGAGGAGCATGAAAAGCATCAACTGGAGCACAAGCTGGAGGAGGAGCATGTGGAGCAACAGCTCGAGTTGGAACATCAAATCCATTTATTGGACAATCAACATGATCAGCATCATGAATTGGATCTGCACTAAGTAACTGTGATAGTCGTCATTTTACTCCTCACTCCTCAGTTCATTTAGCCAATTTCAATTTTTTTTTGTTTTTTTTTTTAAACGCAATCCTATATATCTGTTACATATATATATATATACATACGTATACACCTACATTTATTTTCTTGAATAAATCACCATAAGTATTATCATAAAATCTTGTCCTTTTGAATATAAAACAAGTAAAAAAGGCTACAGTCGAGCGGGTCGACTGTAAAAGATCCCGTACTCATTCTAGTGCGCGTTTTTCCATACAAATCACCAATCTTCGACCGATTTGTCCTATGGGAGCTGTAGGCTATAGTTGTCCGATCCTAACCAAACTTGGTAAGGATATTTATAATAGTACCATACACATAATGTGCGACTTTGGTTTCAAACTTAATTTTTTTTTAATACAAATATTTTCTTTATAAAACAGATTATCTTTTTGAAAAAAAAGAGATTTAAAATATATATTTGTTCCCTCTTAACGTCCATGGGACTGGATATACATTGGTTGCAGCTGAAAGTCCAGATTGTCACTGACGCCATGACGCGATTCGTACTCATTTTTGTGGTGCACGGGCAATGCTTTGCTAGTGGTACCCTCATGCACCTGCAACAGGAAAATCTGTGTCTGATCCTCTGGCACCAAATGCAATACAGCCGAACTTATATGTATCCACGGACCGGGATCTTAAAAGGAACCACTAGAATAGTAATTAAAAATTCATTTATTAAGTATACGCACCTTTGTTCGAACTTTGTGTTTTCTGCATTTCCAACTGCTCCAATTGCCACTTATCGAGTCCCTGCTGATGTTGAGTCTTTTGCACAGCTCTTCCAGTTGTTAACACTGGTAGAATGACAATTAAAATCAAGTAGCCGCAGTGTATGCCCATTGTGTATTTCGAGAACTACTACTGCAGAGAATTTAGTGTTATTTATATGCTGGAATCGACCGGATATAGCGTGTCTTGGCTGAACGCCCATCGGGGGCCTCCAACGTTGACATTAATGGACAACAGAGACGATCAGTTAATACACCACGATCGTTACACTCGATAGCCTGGGAATTTTGGTAAGAACATAAGTAATTGATTTTTTTGAACATTTTTTGAGTACACGCAACTTAAAGACACCTTGTACACACACTAATAATAAAAGTTATAGTATTATGAATATTTATTAAACCAAAATTCCGAAAGAAATTTGTTCTGATTATGTAGAGTTTAAAAACAAAATTATAAAGGTAAATTACCATTTTATTTGAATTATTATATAATTGAAATAAATTTAAACTCATGTGTTTTGAGCCTAAGAATTCCAAGAACGAAAAAGTTTAAAAAAAATCTACTTTTAGCCCTAAATTTGCTAAAGTACCAACATTTTTGGATGATAATTGTTTTGGGTTTTTTTTTTTTTTTTTTTTTTTTTTTAAATTAAAATAACGATTGGAGTTTACGATTTGTTAGCGCCGACATTTGATCAGAGTTAGCAACCAAGTGATAACTGATTTGCATGTGCGTAGAACACAATAAACTAAGGCCATGGCCCAAAGATGAACACATGAAATAAAACCCCCAAAAAAAAAAAAAAAACCGTACGAAAGCTGGAAGACAAACGTCAACGATTGAGGTTCTCGATTATGTAACCCTCGAATAAGGTCAAATTAATTAGAGTCTTAAAAGAAGCAGAGAGAGAGAGAGAGAGAGAGAGAGAGAGAGACAAAATAGAAGCGATCATCGTTTAAATTATACAATAGAATTTTTTTATTTTCGATATTTACACAGCAAACGAGTGAAAAGAGAAAAATAAATTGAAATTTTTTTTTAGATTTTTTTTGGACAAAGAAGTCGATGATGTATTTTAGAACTATACAAAAAAAAAAAAAAAATAGTTAAGTTAAGATTAGATTAGATTTGATCGTAGTGTTTAGTTTTGTAGTTTACATTTTACAGTTTATAGTTTATAGTTTTTAGATCGTAAGTAAGTAGGTAACAATATCGTATCGATCCAGTTGATTGCTGTGATCAATTTAGGCAGCGATTGAGGTAATGTTGTGACTGGAATGTTGCAACTGTTTAGCAGCCGGCCGTCAGTTTCTCCCAGATGCCACCGCTCTTCCAGCCTCCATTGTTCCAGCCGCCATTGTTATAGCCGGCACCACCGCCATTGCTCCAGCCGCCATTGTTGTAGTTGGCACCACCACCGTTGCTCCAGCCACCGTTTTGCCAGCCGCTGCTGGATGAGGACGTCGCATAGGAGTTGCTTACTGGAGCTGGTGGACCATAGACTGTGCTGGGCACATGGTTATCCCCACTGTGATCCTCATCCACAATCACCTTGATGGTCTTCACAAACTGCTGTGGTGCGGGATGTGGTGCGGGGAGGGAGTAGCTAACGGGAGCAGGAGCTGGGACTGGAACTGGAACTGGAGCTGGAGCGGGGGCAGGCACGGAGTAGGTAACTGGTGCGGGAGCTGGTGCAGGCACGGAGTAGGTAACTGGGGCAGGAGCGGGCTGTACACGCACCACGGGCTGTGGAGCTGGCACGGAGTAGGTAATAGGCGCCGGAGCAGGAGCGGAGTAGGTAATGGGTGCTGGGGCAGCAGCGGGAGCTGAGTAGGTCACAGCAGGGAGAGCCTGGACAACGGGAGCTGCGGCAACGGAGCCGGAGTAGCTGCCGGAGCTGGCATAGCTGCTGGCACCACTGTAGCCACCGGAGTAACCACCACTGTAGCCACCGCCATAACCACCGCCATAGCTGGAACGTGGCTGCTCTACAACCTTGATGACCTTGATCACTTGCTCACCGCCATAACCGCCGCCGTAACCGCCGCCATAACCACCGCCATAACCGCCGCCATAGCCGCCGCTGTAGCCACCGCTGGAGCCACCACTGTAACCACCGCTGGAGCCACCACCATAACCGTATCCACTGCCATAGTTATTATAAACTGGACGGCTCTGTTGTGTGTAGTATCCCTGGTTGTAGCCACCGGAGTAACCACCGCTGCCATAGCCGCCACCGCCGCTGCCATAGCTACCACCGCCGCTGCCACCGCCAATGCCACCGCTGATGGCCTTGAGCAGAGCCAACTTGGCGCCAAGCAGAGCATTGGCTGGAGCACTGAGTGCCAAAAGGGCAACAACAACACAAACGAATAGCTTCATCTCTTTCACTCTTGCACTTTCACTGTCACTATCTCTGTCTCTGTGTAGATGGGTTCAGGTGGGTGGGTTGTTTGTGTATGCGGTGCCTGTTGCTGTGCCTATGCGGTGCTTGTGCTGGGCAAAACTCAACTGATGTTCCCAAATGACGATACGCACAAATTTATAGGCCAACACAGCAGCCGCCAGAGGAGTGTGTGCGAGTGTGTGTGAGTGTGTGTAGTTCTAATAATACAAATCTGTAGTCGACTTCAACGGTGACGGCAACTGCGACTGCGACGTCGACAGCGGCAGCGGCAGCAACACTTTGACTGTTTGCTTAATTCATAAATAGTTACTTATGGGCCACACCAAAATGACAAAAACTAAGGCGCGTCTACGTCCATTCATCCAAGCATTTATCCATTTATCCGTTTATCCATACGTCTATATGTTTATCTTGCTATCCATCTATACACCTATCTATTTCCCTCTCGCTTCCTCTTTCTCTTCTTCGCTCTCTCTCTCTCCTTATTCTCTCTCTTTCTGCCTCTTTGGCTGTATGTCAAAGCAACTACTTAACCATAAACTGAGTTATTTTCTCACCTCTCTCGGACAAATAAACCTGGTCGTCTGTCAGCCGTCAAAACGATTCGCAAGAAGCGCAGGTAATTCCCAAATTGTCACTACACTCTAAGAAATTACATAGCTACAAAATAGAGAAACTCACTTTAAAATTATATGCTTAAAATATATTCCATTCCAAACATATTTTATATTTATTTCTTTGCTTAAATTATTTTTAATTCAATCCAAAAGTTTCAACATTTTTTATTTATTATTTTTAAACATATTTATATTTTTAATAAAAAATTTAAAATATCATTTAATCAGTTTTAGATAATAATTTATTTATATACCTTTAAAAAGTAATCCAAAAATAATTATAAAACGAAATTCGAAATATTTAAGAACATATTTATCACAAGAAAATATTTTTAAAATATTTAATTGAAAACTAAAACAAAAAAAGGAGGTTTTTAAAAAAAAAAATAAATACTAGAAAAAATCATAAGTGTAAATAAATATTTTTTTAATTTTTCCAAAACTTTTTTTGGTGTTTAAAATAATTAAAAAACTTTTAAAATTTTTTTGAACTTTTTTTAAATCAAATCAAAAATATATGCAAAATTATTAAAAAATAAATACGTATTATAATAATATATTTTTTTTATTCCATTTCTTAACTAAACTGTTCGATATTTTAAAAAATTTAAAAACTTTTACACTCTTAATCAAAAATATTCCACAAAAAAACTCTCAGTGTAGTTTAAAATTGGTCATTTCAAATCAATGTTACAGCAATTTATCAATAGAACCATAAAAAAAAACAGATATAAAATCAACTTTTGTTGTAATAATAAAAACAAAGAGTAATAAAAATTATAATAAAAAAGTTTTGCACCTGAGACAAGGCGTCTTAATTGCCAAAAGCTGTACATATCTATTTGGTCGTTTTGCACAGTGTACTATATGTAGATGCGTATAGATTTCGATTATATACACAGGTAATGCTATATGCATATAGGGTGACTTGTGCTCAGAGAGTGAAACACTCGTATTGTCATTCATTCCGTCAAAATCTTGTGCATGGCTACACGTAGCTACTGCCAAAAGTCGGCGTCTCTGTCTATGACTTGGATATGGCTATAGCTATGGCTATGGCTATGGCTATGGCTAAAATACCTGTGTTTGGGTGTTGGGAATGAAGGTGGGAATGGCAATGGGAATATCTGTGCATGTGCTAACCGGGCAAGCAAATGCCGTACAAATATACACAAGTAAATCCCAACTTAGCTCTTAACTTAAAGCAAATCGAGTCAAGTCAAGTCAAGTCGAATCAAGTCGAGTCGTGTCTAAAACTAGTCCCACGTTCGCATCGTAAAGGGCGCGTTCCGTTTATTTGTTATCTTTATGCCGAATATTACAGACACTCGCTGATCTTTTTTTTCTATTTTTAATGATTTTTTTTTTTTTTTTGGCCCGAGTGTGTATGCAAATTGGCCTAAAAAGATTATATTACAACACCTGTCGGCGTTTGGATTTTCATAATTTTTATGATCTGCAGAAATCAACTGGTTTATTATGTTTCTTTTCATCCAATTTTAGGTTAAGAATTCCAAAACTCAGCCTAGTTTTATTTACCGAAAAGAACAGAATATTTGCGCTGTTCTAATACCCTGTAAAAGTGTAAAGTGTTATACTTCGCTTCTTAATGTCGTTGAACTTTGTCTAAAGTCAGGTGTTGGCACATAAGCCAACCAAGGGACAGAGTTGCCACCTATTCTTATATTAGTAATAAAGTACATCCACTAGACATATTGTGAGTAATGTATGGTTAGTTCTATAACTGTTGGATTTATGCATTTCTAGGTTAGGTTAGATTGGTACACCTATCAAACTGAATAGTATAGCACGCTAAGGCCATTTGCAGTATCTATAGACCCTGTAGTACCTTGAGATTCATTCTTTACACACCAACATAAATTCTGCAATCCACAATGTCCTTCTATTTCTTTAGAAAGAAATTTTTAAAGACATGCAGACTCTAGAAAAATAGGGTTGTCACCCTTACTAATTTATTAGATTTATAAAAAAAACTTAATATTGATAAAGAAAACGTCTTGAAGATAAAAAATTTAGTTTATTTATTATATTTTAAATGCATTCAGCGACAGTGTTGCCAGACCTACAAAGGGAACTCATGCTTAATCTATCTAAAAAGTCTAGTAAATGTAAGCAGGACTTAGGTCAAAAGAATTTTAAAAGTTCCAGTATAGCAGTCAGGCAACACGAAAGTTTTTCGTTAAACCTATACTGAATCTACCTGTCAGTGATGCCACCTTGTTGTGTTTAAAATCTTCCAGATAAACGAAAACAATTTCTAAACTAAACTAAACCAAACAAAATTTAAACTTCTCAAAAGGAAATAATATTACACAATAGCAGTCTGGCAACGCTGTCGCCCAGAACTATAGAGTAATTTCTAGAGCTCAGTTCAAGCTGAAGAAGTGAAAAAGATTCCCAATGTTTGACTTGTCTTTCAACACGCTGCTCCTCTGTCATTGGTTGATTTAGTTTGGCAAATATGAAATCACAACTAATTTACACATTTCCAAATTTCAGGTTTAAAATCTTTGACTTGGCAGTCAATTTGTAGCCAACTTGCGTACTACATACATTCTTTCTTAAACCAACTACTCTTTTCTTCTTTGGCATATTGTTGGGATTTTGGATTTTGTATTTTGTATTTTTTTTTTTTTTTTTTTTTGGTATTTTGTATATTGAATTTTGGGTTTGGTTATGGCATTTTGGCACCTCATTACCATTTGACTATTTTAAGCTAAGTGAATGTGTCCACAGAGAGATCCGACTGTACTCTCGTAATACTCTCAATTTCATTTCCCTCCCCCTTTTTGCCGCCCATCCGCACCATTTTGAAGGTCAACAGACTGTGTTTGGATTCGGAATTTGGTAATCTTATTACGAAATTTCCCTTGTCAATTACCGAAAATAATTTTGAAAATATCTCATCATTTTCACAAGCTGGCAATATTTATTTTTAATTTAAATCCAGACTTTGATTTTAACAAATATTAAAATAAATTTTATTTTTTACAGTAAAAACACTTTTTTTGCGCTTAATTTAAATTTATTTTTTTACATTACATTTCGTTTATTTAATTTACAAAAAAAAAAAAAATCAGGAAAGTTTACACTTTTTTGCCACAAGGAGTACAGTGTGTATTGCCTAGCACCAACCGCCGGCACCAAAAGCTGCTGGTCCACCAAAGCCAAGTCCAAGACCACCACCAGCTCCATAGCCAGCACCAAATCCATAGGAAGCAGGCAGTGAAGCACCGCCGAAGCCGCCAGCAATACCACCAACATAGCCAGCACCACCGCCAGCTATGACAGGTGTTGCCACCGACGTGACCACGGGTGTGACCACAGCGGATGTGGAGATGGCGGGCGCAGCGCCAACAAAACCGCCATAACCACCGCCAATGGAACCACCATAACCAGCGCCATAACCAGCGCCATAACCACCGCCATAGCCACCGCTATAGCCACCACCTGGCAGCACTGAGACCTTGATTACCTTGACCACATTCTCGTTGCCAAAGCCAGATCCGTAGCCATACCCACCGCCATAACCGCCACCATAACCGCCGCCATAACCGCCGCCATAGCCACCACCATAGCCACCGGCATATGGATAGGCACCACCATAGCCACCGCCAGCAGCACCGCCCAGCACTAGTCCCAGCTTGCTGAAGGTAGCGTCAGCAGGTGCCGAGAGTGCGATCAGCACAAAAACTGCACTCAAAGTGATTCCAAAATGCATCATATTCTAACAGGAGTACTGCTTTTGATTCTTCTGATACTTCCTACTGTTCTTCTTCTTCTTCTTGTTAAGGGCTTAAAATATTGGAATCCACTTGACGGTATACTCGGTTGTTGGCTGTTGACTGTTGAACTCTGCTGACCAACAGCGAGTATTTATAGGATCTGACACAATGCTGGGTTATTGTTCTTCCCTCTGGCGACCCCAAATAACCAAAAAACTAAAAAAAAAAAAATAAAATAAAAATCTGCTCAAAAGTGTGAATTGATGTGAATGAGCAAAGAGAGTTAACCTTAGTACAAAGTGCGTTCAAAAATGTCAAAGTCAATTGAGTCAGTTGTGGTTTTTTTAGAACCGGAACCAGTTCTCCATACATATTTGGGCAGAATGTGTCTCTATTGTAATTGTTAATGACCGTTAAATGGAATTAACACTTTCGGTTTCTACAAACACAGAAAGACTCACCTGCATATGATTGCATAATGACTGAAAATGATCATTCATAATGCAAATACTTGATCAGCTGAATACACACGAACTACGACTCTAAGAATGCATTCAAAAATCAACACAATTTGTTACATTTTACTCAACTCTTATCCTATAGTTATAATTGAAACATCTGTTCCTTTTATTCATTATTGTTAACAACTAAATAGTTAGTGTTTTAATGTTGTATTAGCTGAATCTTCATTCATCCTCAACTTGCTGACGTACTAACGTTTATTGTTACTTAAATGATTCGTTTAATTCCATTTCTGGTCAGAACTTAAAGCTTGTAAATGTTACTATTTTATACATAAAGCTTGAGATAATTTTATATTTTTTCATTCATCTGAATTCCCTAAGAACTTATCTTAATCTTTTATAAACTCTAATATAAATGTTTACAACCTAAAATTGTTTTTTAAAATGTTCATTGACATTTTTATGTTTTTTGAATCTTTTTATAAATTTTTTGTAACTTGAACTGTAGTAAAAAATAAATAAATTGATATTTCTACGCTTAAATAAAAAATGTATATTTTTATTTTTATATTTTATCGCAATTAGAAATCAAAATATTTATTCATCGATTTTATTTAACAAAATTTGTTGATTTGTTTAGGCAGCAGGCGATTATTTTTCTGAACTTATTGAAATTGTTATAAAATAAAAAAGAAATCAATTGCTAGATAATAATTAGGACACATGTTCCATCTGGTAGTAAATAGCATAAATTCTCTGTGAATTACGAAAGTCTTTTTTGGGATCAAACTCTCGATGAAATTCTAAATTATATTCGGAGTGCAAATTCTCAGTTATTCAAAATGAAAAGTCGTTGCAGGAAGTCTAAAAAGAGTAGTAGTTCTAGCTATCATAGCACAAGCATCTGTAATTGCATCAACAACAGCAACAACAACAACAACAACAACAACAACAACAACAACAACAGCAATACCTATGGGAATTGTAAAGAAAATGACGGTGTTGTTAGCAGCAGCAGCAAATCGAAGCTACCCGTACAGATCTTTGGATTGGTATCAAGGGATCGTCCCTGGCCTCGGAAGGAGCGCAATTGTGTATTCTATAGCACAGACTGTGATAAGACGGCTCTGATCAATAACTTTCAGAAACGGGGCTGGTTGAAGGTACCGGCCTTCGATGGTGAATGGAATTTGTATTGGGCATGCTCCCAGAACTGTCGCTATATCTTTGGAGTCGATCATCCGTATCGCATGCGATCCGATCAGTGAGTACTAGCTGATTGATTGATTGATCAATCTGTTAAAGATTTTGCTCTTAGTTAGTGGACCGACAGAGACTTGATTGATTGACTAACTGATTGACTAACTTATTGACTGAATGATTGACTGCCCGTCTACAGCATAATCAATTGAGTAAATGATTGACTCTTTGATTGATAGAAAAAAACTTTGGCATGCGTTTTATTTTGTCAGTGATTTGTAATGTTTGATTGAATGATTGATTGACAGATTAATTGATTGACTGACTTATAAATAGAATGATTGCCAGACAGATTGATTGGTTTACTTTGCCACACAGTAAACAGAATTGTTTGCACTCATTGGCTAGTTGATTGATTGTGTAACCATCTAATTGATTGACTGAACTGCTGATTAAATGCTGCCCTTTCGATAGTTTTTTTTGGCTGTCTTATGGCTCTCAATCAAAATGGATGACTGTAAGAAATTTATAGTTGACTGATTGACTGAGGAACTGAGATAAAATGAACAATCACCTCCACTTTGATTGATCCAACAAAAAGTTCCACTAGTCTAGACTAAGCCAACTCTAACTAACAAATCAATTGTACCACACACAGAATGATTAATCACTTTCCCAATTCAATGGAGCTGTCCCGGAAGGATCTTTTGGTAAAAAATATAAAACGATATCGCAAGGACTTGGAGCGCAAAGGTGATGCATTGGCCGAAACATTACCGATACAGACAAAACTGGGAATCGGTGGAACCCGCTATATGCACTTGGATATTATTCCGATGACATTCGTATTGCCCTCGGATTACAATCTATTTGTAGAGCAATTTCATAAGAATCCCGCTAGTACATGGATCGTAAAGCCCTCGGATAAGTCTCAAGGTGTTGGCATCTATTTGATCAATAAATTGTCAAAACTAAAGAGATTTGCATATGAGGCGCGTACGTTCTATCCGCATTTTCATCGCGATACCTGTGTCATCTCTAAATATATCGATAATCCACTGCTCATTGGTGGCAAAAAGTTTGATCTACGTTTCTACGTACTGGTCACAACATTCAATCCGATCAAGGCCTATCTGTACAACGAGGCCTTCTGTCGCTTTTGTACCCAGAGATATGATCAAACCGAAATCGATAATGTTTTCATGCATCTCACCAATGTTAGCATACAGAAGAATAATGTAAGTTTTACTCTACCCAAATCGGATTGTCTATATAGTATATGTTTTATATGATTTACAGAAAGAGTATAATACCATACATGGCGGCAAATGGTCAATGCAAAATCTCTGCCTCTATTTGGATAGCATACGAGGTGAAGGCGTTTCCGAGCAACTCTATCGTCGCATCAAGGAAACCATACGTCATTCCATAGACGCAGTGGCTCCGGTGATGGCAAATGATCGACATTGCTTTGAGGTCTACGGCTATGACATAATAATCGATAACAATTTAAAGCCATGGCTTATCGAAATCAATACATCCCCTTCGATACATTCAACCACGAAAAATGATTGCACATTAAAGACGCGACTTATTGACAATGTTTTGGATGTTGTTATACCGCCCAGTGGAATGCCCGAGTAAGTTTCATTTGGTTTGAATAAAAGCATTGACATTTTATCATTATATTCCCTCTTTTACAGTGAACGCTGGTCAAAGACGCCCAACAAGGAGTCGCTAAAGAACTTTACCCTCTTGACGCCGGTTGTGCTGCCCAAGACAAGACCGATAACAGCTGCTAGAACAACGACAACTACAACAACATCAACAACAACGTCAGCATACAGTCAATTAAAGGCCAAGAATCTGGTAAAGCGTTTAGTTGGCGCTTCAATTCCAATTACGGCACACGGCCCAAAGCTGTTGCCAAAGTTATCGAAGTTGAAGAAGTCAACAGATTGCAAAAAATCAAAGGCGTTAACAAAACGCGGCGTTCCAAGTGCAGCGTTGTCAAAACGCGTGTCCAAATAAATCAGCATTTCACAGATAAATCAAGTGTATTACTCTATGCTAATTGGTATTAAGGTTTGTAAACCTTTATGAGTAAGACTTCTTTTAGCCCAACTTAGTTTGGATATAAAAATTTTTCAGCTTCGTAGATCTTTTCATTGTGGCTGCACAAAAATCAGTTGAGCATACTCATGTTCTAGGAGTTTCAGTCTCCTTTAAAGCTCATCATTAACTTGTGAAACTTTAATTTTATCAAAGATTTCCATTAAGGTTTAAATAAATACAAATATCTTTATGTGAATATTGGAAACTTAATTGTTTAATTCGCAACATAATTTTGCAATATACAAAATACTAAATAATACACATATATTACAATATTTATACTATGTGTATCATATATTTATATGATTAATACAAATTAATCCAAAGTCGCGTCTTTTTTTTAATTGCCCAATTTCATAATTTAGCTGGGCTTTAATACAAACTTAAGTTTATGAATAATTTTAACTTATTACATTAAGATTTATGTAAGAAAAAAAAAGAGTAATTAATTATTTAATTGGACTTTAAGTTTAACTTTGCAATTTTTTTCACATTTGCACACAAAATGGCGACTGCTTTAAAGCTAGACACAAAAAAAAATTGAATATAGTATATAATTTTTATCGATATATATATATATAGTTTTTTATATAAATATAATAGTAAATTTAGTTTAGATAGATATTTATGCCTTTTAAGTTATTTACAGCATGGTTTTGGCTTAAATTATGTTTTTTCCCAATTGACAAATTAAGTTTTTGTTGCTGTGCTTACATTTTTCTATACAAATTAATTGATTATAGTATTTTTTAAACAAATGTTTGAGACTTGTTTCTGTTTCATATAAACAGAATTTGTCTTTCGCTTTTACATTAATGTCTCTCACTAAACTTAGTATGAATTGCAAGTATTTACATGGTCTTTGACTTAGACTTAAGCGATTAATACAATTTGAACTTAAACTAAGCGCATTTCTGATTGCGTTTTACATGGAATACTTTCATTTTTGTAATGGATTTCTTTAAATTTGTTGAATGATCTTAATTATAAGGGTGTTTGGGTGTTTAGTGTATGTGTATGGTTGTGTTGCCCTTGTCAGATGGTGTCAAAACATAAGTTATTATTATAAAACAAAAAAAAAAATAGAAGATATTTTAACTATTAATGGAGACTTGTTCAAAATAATGTTAATTTTTGCCGGCTGCTTGCATAACACGTTCATTGCCTCGTTGAGTGTTGATTTCAGCACTCGGTGGCATAGTAGAAAACCTCCACTTCGCTCAGCTCCGAATGGTGACTGTTTGGACTCTCGACGAGAACGTCGCGTGTGGCGCGCGCATGCGCCAGCACCTATAGTCACACCTTTGATGCATGCGGCTGTGCACCTGCAGCACTGCCATACTGTGACTGCGCCTTCTGCACCGTCTGATAGGTTGGTTGCTGCAACTGTTGCTGCTGTGGCATTCCGCTCTGCTCACGTATAGTGACTTGGGTGACGAAAGGTCCACGACTGCGTGCACTGCTGTTCAGGGATGCCGGCGAGAAGCCATTGAGTGTAGCTGCCTTCCAATGCGGCTGCTGCTGCTGCTGCTGTGACACGTTCACACTGATTGGCGACGATGTGTTGCCGTTGTGCAGACCATGTCCAGTGTGGCTATTATTATGGCTATGATTATGATTGTGGCTATGCTTAATGCTGCCCACACGTTGCTGCACTGTATCGTATTCATAATAGCTGCTCATGGGACGCATAACACCATTTGATTGCTGTTGTTGCTGCTGATGTGCTGCTGCTGCTGCTGCCGCTGCTGCCACAGCTGCTGCTGATGGTGGCATGGGCAATGGTGGCTGCTGCTGTTGGCTCGAAGCCGAATGCATGCTAATGTCCTGCGAACGCGCGCTGCGCTGCGAATGGTAATGTTGATGGCGTCGACTGCAAAAGCGTATAATACAAATGAGTATGAGTCTTGTGAAGCAGAGGCAGGTGGGAAGTGTGTACGGGTGGGTAGTGTACAGGTGTAGCTACACATAATACCAACAAATCAACTACATGCATATGTTAGTGTGTGTGCGAGTAAGTATGTGTGTGTGTGTGTGTGTGTGATTTTGGGTGGGTGTATGTGTGTTACCTTTCGGCCTCGACTTTGATGCGCTGCCTGATCACCTGTTGTCGCATGCATTCGAGCGTCGACTCTGAGAGCACGTCTTGAACACCGTCATCGCTGTTCCAGTGTTGGTTAATTGATTATGATTTGAACATGTGTGTATTTGTGTGTGTATATGTTTTTTTGGTTGTGTGAGCAAGTGTGTGTGTAAAAGAGATACAAACATATTGGTACACAGAGTAGACAGAGAAAGAGACATGAAACAGAGTGACGGGTTAATAACTTTAAATACACATAACATACAAGCATACATAATTAACACATAAATCCCCAAAAATATATATATTTTTCAATTATATAGTACTAAAGCTCAGACTAAAATTTGCTTAATTGGGTAAAAATAATGTCACTTAAATCTGCTTATTAAAAAATTAAAGTTTCATATTCCAAGTACCCAATCGTATCAATAAATAATGATTTCGACAGAACTTTTATATACCATTTTTTACTGAAGGTAAGGTATTAAAAACAAAAAATAATTGAAAACTTTAAATGTTGATTAAATTTATAGTAGAAAACATTCAAAATTGCATTGCTTTTGTCAAAATGTTTTCAAACTATTCAAGTTTTAATTATATCATTTAAAACTGTATAGAAAACATATACCAAGAAAGTTGGCCAAATAATTTAATAATTCACTGCTTCCGTCAGTTGTTTTATAAACTATTATTTATACTAACGAAAGCAGATATTTTTCTATATATTTAACTAACTTTTCTTTTTCAAATAAGTTTTGAAAGGCCTTAAATATTTTATAAGCCTCTGACTCTTGATATAAAGAATTCTATCTTCACTCACTTCTTTCCTAACCAACTACAGTTTGAGCTTAGTAAACACCCATTTAAAGTTAGTTTCGTGTTAACCAACACCACTTAAATACAGTTAGATGAATATATACATATATGATAATGTCATGATATATATGTGAGTTGAATTTGTGGAGAAGATCAGCCTCTCACCTAATCTGATGCTGATGCAGATCTTCATAGTTGGCATAATGTTGATAGCGATGATTGAATATATCATTTTGATGAATTCCACCGTTGGCAGCCGATGCACCATTCACAGTTGCACCACCGCCACCAGTGGCATTTGGAGCTGGCAGCGGTGGAGGTGGCTGATAAGCTGGCGGTTTTCCATTACGTTCCAGTGCTGCCAAAGCAGCAGCGGGAATCTGTTGCTGTTGCAGCTGTTGTTGTTGTTGCTGTAGTTGCTGCTGCTGCTGCTGCTGTTGGTGCTGGGCAGTTGTGCTGGGATTGGAGGATGTGGCATAGGTATCGACGGGTACAACGCCATCCTTGCGATTCTTGCCAAAGCGGAACATGTAGCCAATGCCACGTAGAATGCTTGGTTTCTTGGCACGCGATTTGCTGCCATGTTTGCCATCGTTAAGGGAACTTTGGAAGGGTCCATTGCGCTGAGAGGCGAATCCGCCCTCGTGATCGCCCTCCTCCAGCAGCCAAGTCTTGCGTGGTTCTTAAAAATATATATAAATTAGGTTGGAATTCATTTATTGACTGCTTCTTCTGCTTACTGTTTGCATCCGGTTCACTAACAACAGCGGCTCTTAAACTATCTTCACGACCGCGTCCACGTGGCGCACGTAGAGCATGATGAGATCGCGGCTCATCGGACATTTGCAGTTCCTGGACCATGGTCTGCAGTGATTCCAACGATGAGGATTTCTTCATACCCAGCGATGGCCCCAAATCCCCAAGTTGATCCCTTGCCTCAGCCTCGGCAGCAAGTAATTGTTGCTCTCGCAACTGTTCCCGCTGTTCAATATGCGAACTGGTCTTGGCGTGCTTATAGCCCGCCGCGGCAGCTGCCATCTGGGCATTTGCACTGGCAATCCGTGCTGTCAGCGACTCAATGGAGCCACCATAAACAGCCGATTTGGTTAACTGAATGCGTCGTTCGCGTTCTCGCTCCTCCCGCAACTTCTTGTTGCGCTGATACGTTCCCGTCTCGCGTGCATCCAATGCGGCATGATGCTTCTCCGAGATACTGCGTCGTCCCAGGGCATCGCGTGAAAAGTGCTCCACACCCGAATTGTTTGTCTCCAGACTTAGCTGGGACGAGTAGGTGGCATCAAAATTACCACTAGCCACACCTACTCCAGGCACTATGTTGCCCACCTGACCCACTTGTCCCATGCCGGCGCTAGCTTGCGATGTGTTTGCGCTGCTCGCGTTGCAGTGTTGACCATCGTGTCCTCGCACCGGCAGCGTTCTACAAGGAGGGAGGGAGAGAGCGAGAAAGAGAGAAAGAGAGAGGAAGAACGAGAGATGAGGACAAATTAGTAATAAATTTTCTTTACATAACTTAGGGCTAAATTAGGTTAGAAGAAACATTTAACTCACGGTGACATGGGTTCCGCATCGTCCTCAATGAGCAGCGCCGTGTTCCCATGCCCATTAAGCAGATGCAGCTGCGCCGGCGACCAGTTATCATTGGTGGCCATATAATAACTTTCATTGCGCAACGCGGCACTGTTGCCATTAAGGGGAGGCGGGGGCAGGCGACGCTGTGACTGCGACTGAGCTTGTTGTGACTGCTGCTGTGATTGCTGCTGCTGCTGTTGTTGCTGCATATGCTGTGATGGCTGCGCAGAGTTGGTGGAGCAAATGCCACCGGTTAGACGATCCAAAACGGGATTGCTCCATCTGCAGAAAGTGGATTATAAGTAACAAGTTGAGATTAATAAAGCGCCTTAAAGTTAGATTAAAGCCTTATCCCTACCTGTTCATATCGCTGCCGGCGCTGCCAGGACCATTTCCGCAGCCGCGAGGTTCACGTTTCTCCGGACTCAAGTAGATGACCGTGGCACCGGAATTATCGCTGGCATTGGAACTGCTGTTGTTGTTGTTATTGTTGTTGTTGTTAATGTTGCTGTTGGCATTGGCATTGCTGTTGTTGCTGCTGTTACTGTTGCTGCTGTTGCTATGGCTATGGCTACTGTGCTCTAAAATGTCACTGGAGCTGGCCGAACGCAGGATTTTGCGACCGACGAGCAGAGTTATGGTACCCGGATGTTTGCCTGGATTATTAACCATGGCACGACGCAGTGTCTCCATGGCCTCAGCATTGTTTTGACCACGCAGCGAGACGCCATTTACGCTCAACAGTTGATCATTCATGCGCAGTCGTCCATCGCGCGATGCTGCCCCTCCATGGATGACATTCTTTACAAAGATGCCAAGATCACCATCGTGCTTCATGCTGCCGTTACCACCGCCACCGCCACTGGCACTGCCAGCACTGGCCGTAGAGGCATTCAGATTGGAGCACGTCTTGCCCTTCACACTGACCCCGAGACCTGCCTTCTCCGTATCATGGACGGGTATATGCAGTGTCAGTTCCTCCCGTGAATGCCAACTGCTGCTGCTCGGCGGCAGGCTGTCCTGTAATCAAAAGTTAAGAAAGGTGTATTAGCTTAGCACGTAAGTAGAAATGAATACTAAACTTACATTAGAAGCCGCCGATTCACTGCCCGCGTCAATAAAATGCTGAGATTCATTGAGATGCGCTTGTTGTTGTTGTTGCTGCTGCTGGAAAAGCGAGCGGGCGCTGCTCGACTTTTGCACGGGAATGGAAACGGTTGCAGTGGTGGCGGAGGCGGAGGCGGAGGAGGAGGCGGATGCGGATACTGCAGCTGAGTTAGTCGTTGAAGCAGCAACAGGCGCTGCTGGCACTGAAACTACCTTCTCCACAGGCTCCGGCTGCGATTGTTAGACACAAAATTCATTTATTAGCAAAATTTAAACAAAAATTTAATTTAATAAATTTAAATTTAATATTGAATTTAGTTTTAGAGATATATATTGGCTGAACTTACTCCAACGGGCATTTCGGCGAGTTCCTGCTGCCTGGAGACAATGATGCGAACTGTGGCACCAGCTGGCATACCACGGAGTATTGCGACCACATCCGTTTGGGTCTTACCAGTCATTGGGGTGCCATCGACTTCGAGTAGACGATCGCCGGGCTTGAGGCGACCATCCTCGATGGCAGCGCCACGAGGCAGTATATTCTTAATGTAAATGGGACAATGTCCACCAGCGGGATTATCTCGCGTTGTCACCGAGAAACCCAATCCATTGGGTCCCTTCTTGAGCAATATTTCGATTTTACGGCCCAGTTTACGGGTGTTGGCCACCTGCAGAGAAGTACCCACCGGCGCAGCATGTGGTTTACGTGTGGGTGACACTGTAGCGACCTCAACCATTTCGGCAACCTTGGAATCCCGTCGCTGCTGTTGACGCCGCTGTTGGTCGCCACGGATTACACGTACCCGTAGCTCGGATGATTCGAGGGCGCGACGCAGTTGCTCCTGGACTTGGGATTCACTAAGACCGATCAGTTTGATGCCATTGATCTCAAGAATGCGATCCTCGCGACGCAAACGACCACGTTCCGCCCGACTGCCCGGCTCCACGTGCTGGACAAGTAATCCACCGCCGTGCTCCTTATCCGGCATGGCTGTCAGGCCCAACGGACTGCCATACTCGTTGATTATGAGCAGCATTTCGCCATCCTTCTCCCGTATGGACTCGTAGGCCTGACCCAGTGGCTCTTTCCGTTTGCTTTCCCGCGGCAAAGATTTGCTGGAATACGCGCTATTCGGCAGCGATGTTGGCATCGGTTGTTGCTGTTGCATCTGCAGCTTCTCGGCGGCTTCCATCCACTTGTAGCCGTTGCCAACGCCGAGGAACTGCATCGACAGTCGTCCGGAACGAGCGAATGGCTGGTGACCTCCAGTTGCTGCTCCATGTTGAGGCTGTTGCAGCAATTGTTCTTGTTGTAGCAACTGCTCCTTCAACTGGGCCGCCGTATCGTCCTCTTCCTCCCATTGCGGCGACAAGTGACCACCAGCCTTGTCTAGTAGCAGGCGCTCCGGTGAATCCCCGCCGGCGTAATGTGGTGCCGCCGCGGACCAACGCTTGTTTCCACCCTCTGCCTTGAGAGAGGCCAAGAGATTGGGATCACTGCTGCGACGCACCATCAGGCCGACTCCGAGGCCAGCCATGGGTCCCGACGTAGTGCTGGTCACCTCAATGTGTGGCGTGGACAGATCCCGCGTCGGTGCCTCTGTGTTTGTCGGATCACGAAAGATGTCCGGTGATCCGGTTCCAACCGACGAACTACCAGAGGCGCCATCTCCGCCGCCCTGCGGCACACCCGGATCCGGACCAGAATCCTCGAAGTGAGCGAGTATCTGTTCCCGATCATCGGCTACGTCGCGCACACAATCATCGGGATCCAAAATACCCGATTGTGTCTGTAGATGATGGACGGCTACCCAGGAGCCCGCTTCCTGAAATCACAAGAGAACAGGGATTCAAAGGTTAATTGAATTGAAGTGACACATTCTTATATGTTCAAAAGAACTTGTTCTTTAAAAAAGCTCATGAACTGGTTCCAGTCATAATATATATTTTTATAAGAGTAAACGGTTTGAATGGTTGATGGAATTAAGTTATCAAATGTGATCTGGTTCATACATAAAGTTTTTGAACTGGTTCCACCCAAGTTCCTCTCATTACATACACTTTCGTAATCACAAAAGCATACCAAATCAAGCATTACTCAAAGAGCTTTGACGAAATTTGCAATTATGTTCAAAAGAACAGGTTCATTTTACAATGCGGTTAATTTGCACGACTACTAAACCGATGAACTCAATCAAACAAAATTAAGTTCGATATAAATTTGTTAAAACGAACTGGTTCACTTAATGCAGCCCATTGTTTAGCTATGTGACCCAGTTCGCAAGATTCCCAAAACTGGTTACGAGTCAATTCTTTAATGATTAATAAATAAAATACAAATAGTTGCAAAAAAAAGACTCGAATTCCTAACTATAGTCATTAGTGGCCTATGATTAAAGTGAAGTTCCGACTAAAGTGAAGTCTTTTCTGTATTTAATTATTAATTTAATAAAAAGAACTAGTTCTTTTTTAGCAAAGTACATTTAAAAACTATGAAAAACTGAGAAAATTCCAAGAAATATTTTGAAGACAATGCAAACATCGCATGCAGTAAAATTTATGGAGAAGTCTACAAAGACGCTTGCAGCTTGATTTGAACGCTTCCGGGCCCTCAGACAATTGCCCAATTGGCCATGTCGTTGTTGAGTCATTGGCAGAGCTCAGGTGTCTCTAAGCTCTATGAGAAACTGACTAACATTGTTGCAGAAACGACCTCCAGCCTCCCAAAAAAAAAAAAATAAATAAATAAATATATAGAAATTGCAGCGGGCAACGGCAATGGATGAACGTTAAAAGGCAAACGAATCGAAGTTGGCATCGCTGTCATTGCTGTCTGCTTGGCATTCCATTGAATTCCAACACACAAATGCCAAATGCCGAAAACTGGCCAACAACAACAGCAACAACAGCAGCCTTAATGGTAATAACAACAATTGCATCATGGCCTAAAACCAGTCATGGAATCAACAGAGCGTGCGCTTCGCTCCCTGAACTGAACTGAACCGAACTGAACTAAACTGGAGAACTGGAACGTCAGTTTGACGCAACAATTTGGAAGGTTATTTTCTAGTTTTCGGTGCGAAGTGTTGTTTTTTTTTTTTTGTACTCCAATTTTTCGGCAAAAGTCACACACACACACACACACAGACTGTTTATGGGTCAAAGAGCGGTCAAAACTGTCATTGCATTCAATTGTTGTGCCAAGAGCAGTTTCCACAAATTGATTTCATTTTTATTTGTTTACTTTATTAATAATTATAAACATTTTTTTGTTTGTTTAAGGTTTGCGTGCGCACAGTGGCACAAGTTGACAAAAAAGTACTCAAATAACACACTGAAAGTATTTATTAGTGTTTGGAATTCCTGATAGTGAGTTGATCAAATAAATAAATATATGTATTTATAAACATTGATATACTATTAATCATAAAGTTGTCCATAAACTGATTGATACATAAATCAATTTTAACTTATTACCTGATGAGACTTAAGAGTCTAAACTAAAATAAAATTTAAAAAAATGTATGTGTATAATTCGGATTGCGTATAATGACGATAGTTTCATACTAATTAATTATTGTAAAAGTTTTTTCAGTTATCAATCAATGTTTTCTTTTAATTATTCGATAAGCAAACTCTTGCCGATTTACCCGCTCGATAGTAAATTCAAGTTAATGTCCGCTTGCTAAATCATTCCGTTAATGATTAATTTTAATCAAACAAAATTATTTTCATCACTTTATCAAAACTTTTTTTAGCTACAAATTGCTGACTTTGCTCCACTGTACACTGCCTAAGCTCAACATACAACTAATTACACATACTTCTTAAAGCTAAAATGAAATTTATCTAATTTTATATTAATCACAAAATGTTTGATTTCACCCACTGTAGCTGCGGTCCGCTTGTCATGTGCTATGGGTGCATATCTCAATCGTTGATTGTTTCTTTATGGCCATTTGTCAATGGATATTATGCGTCAATGGGCAGACAACGATCATATATCATAAACATTTGCATACGTATGTGGAGCGAACTGTGTGGGCGTCTGTCTGTCTGTGTGTGTGTGTGTGTGTGTGTGTGTGTGTGTGTGTGTGTGTGTGTGTGTGTGTGTGTGTGTGTGTGTGTGTGTGTGTGTGTGTGTGTGTGTGTGTGTGTGTGTGTGTGTGTGTGTGTGTGCGTGTGTGTGTGTATGTGTGTGTGTATGTGTGTGTGTGGGGGCGTGTCTTATCATATACACAAGAGTTGAAATTGATTTTGTTTACAATTTTAATTAGTTAGAGTTGCGTTTTAGAGTTTTAGGGTTACCTTCACGCAGTCGTAGGTCGGCGATGGTGGACGTTTGGGTAACGTCAGCGAGTAGGATTTATGTAGGGTACCATGGGGTATACCCTCATGTTTGGCAGCCACCTTGTAGGTGTGGCGCCACCCAAAGAGGCCGCTCAATTTGTTTGCCAGGGCTGGACACTTTGGCGGTACGTCAAACATTCTTTTATTTCTCTCCTCCCTTACACTTTGGTCTTTGGTTTTGGTTTAAATTTGATTTTTTTTTTTTTTGGTTTCTTCTTTATCGTTTAGCACAATTTCATAGTTGTTATTTGTTTATTATAAATTAGTTGATTTTTTTTTAAGTTAGTTGACATTTTTACACTTGAGGCAAAAGTCATTTAATCGCTGCTCGTTTGAAACACGCAGGAAACACTGATCGCTGATCGCTATGAATCATTGCAATGAAAAAGCTAAATACAATTTATTATTAATAATTTATTTAGAATTTTCTGTTGCATTGATTATTGTAATTATTGTTGTTTGTAGACACACGCGTTCGCTTTATTTTTGCATTTCTTATCGATGTGATGCAATTTCTGTTTTGCCTTATCAACTGCAATACGCTACGCTTATCAAAGCAGTAGCCAAACGATTTTATCACTCAACCGGGCATTCAATCACTCAATCAGTCAATCAGTCAGTTAACCACGCAAATTAAACAAAAGCTCATTTATCACAACAAAAGTCAAACAAAGAAATCAGAGAAAATTTCTTGATTACTTGAGAATTCAGTTTATTTTCTCATTTTCACTCGAAACGAAAGTTTCGAATTTCCACATTTATAAACAAAACAAAAAATTCTTTAAAAATTATGTGTTTATTAATTGTTTTATGTGTTTACAGGTGACAAGTATTTGAAATTTTTAGAATTTCTGCATCTCAACTGAGGGATTTTTAGACCCCGTACTCAAAAAAGAGTAGAGGGGTCTATTAGGTTTGTCTGAAGCAAAATGTGCGTAACAGGGAGACGGAGGCTTTTCCGACTCCATAAAGTATATATATTCTTGATCAGCATCAACAGCCGAGACGATATAGCGATGTCCGTCTATATGAACACCTGGATCTTTTAAACTTCAAAAGCTAGAGCCACCAAATTTGGAATGAAAGTTTATTTCAAATCTTTGCCACGCCCCCTACCACCCCCGCAAATTGTAAAAAACTATTTTCACATCACAATAACTTGAAAACGACTAGAGCTAGAGAGACCAAATTCACACATTATGTGTATGGTATTACTATTACTTATCTATCCCCTAAATTTGGTCCGGATCGGACAACTATAGCCTATAGCTCCCATAGGACAAATCGGTCGAAATGGGTGATTTTTATGGTAAAATGCGCGCTAGAATGAGTAGGGGGTCTTATACAGTCGGCTCGCTCGACTGTAGCCTTTCTTACTTGTTTGGTACAGAAAGTAAACACACATGTTTTTAACCACAAACAATTTATTTAGCATCTTCCTTTAACTCAAAACTCCGGTCATTTCCGTCATAAATATAAGCATTTAGTTCCCAGTCAAACAATAACTAGATTTATGTATAAACCTAACCGACTATATCCTATATACAAACATTTGTATTTGTATTTAACTTTAGTCACTACGAATATACCGAATTTCGGATTACATATTTCCCCTTCCTCCTCCTAAATCGTAGCTATTGTTTTCCTCTGTCTTGCCTGATTTCCCACAGATTTCCATGAAATGCATTCGCTGCCGCTGTTCGTGCACAGTATGCATTAATATAAATATATATGCAGGCATATAAATATATATATAATATATATAAAAAAAGATATAGTGTGTAAAGAAATCAACAGACAATAAGGGGGAATTAAGTTAGTGGAATTAAGGGGGCGGAGACTAGAAAAAGCAACAACTTGAACTCATTTCGCACACAAATTCACATTGATTATGCACTTGTTCAGACACACCTGTAATAAAAGGCGACGTTGACGGTGACGGTGACGGCGACGTCGACGCACAGCAGTAGCAACAGCAGCTACTAAAACAACAACAATTACAACTACAACAACAACAATAGACAAGTATTTCGAGTGCAAAGTAAACGCACTGAGGCATAAACAACTCGCAACCTCTCTCGATGCGATGATAATGATGATGATCATGTTGATCAGGGGAGGAAGTCGGGGAATTGGGGGAGCAAGAAGAGACTCAGCTTTGCGATATATTTGCTTACTAGAAATTTTCGACGTGAACACAGCAGCAGCAATGAGAAATAAAAAACAACTAAAACACCAAAAAAAAAACAAAAGCAACAAAGTTATAAAAAAACGGTACCAATTAAGGTAAGTATTACAAACATATGAGTACATATATACAAATATATATATAAATATATAGTATATATGTCTGTACATATGTATATGTATGTGCTAACCTATGTAAACAGACGCGTGTGCACATATTATTTTGCCCAATTTTTGTTAAAAGTTAAGAGTAAGAACAAAAAGATATCGAAAGCCAAGCAAAGCCAGAACGTAAATACCCTGATATAACAGTTTTCTTTATAAATATAACAGATACATATGTCCATGAGATGTATAATAAACCAGATCTTAAATTAAATCAATAACAAACAAGCAAAATGTTTAAAAAAAAAAAAAATGGGGCTTTAAGTAAAACAGTTACGTATAACAGAAATTTTGCACATGTTTTACAGTTCATGGGCAATCCGTAAGCAGCTTTTGCGTTAACAAGTAGTAAAGAATATATTAAATTTTTTCTGTTTTAGGTTAAGTAAAAGTGTTCTACAGTATAACAGTTTAGTATAACAAAAAGTGCGTAATATCAAATCCCACCCATTTTGAAAATAGTTGGTTATTTACATATAATTAAGTCTTATACTTGACTGTTATACAATTTTATAGACATAACCGTATATCAGTTAATCGTAGGACTTGATTAATGTAAATTTTGAAATTAAAATCTGCCATATAACAGTTAAGTATAACAGTTACGAAGTTCAGTATAAACAGTTTATACTTATCAAAAACTATAAGCCCTTTGCTCCCGCTTTTACAGGGTATAACAACAATCAATTACAATGTCATTCTAAATCTAAGCATACAAAAGCCCTGTCGACTCAATTAAAAAGTTTTGTAATGAAAATGTGTTATACAAAACACTCAGTTCATTCACAAAGAAATACAAAAGAAAAAGTAAAACCATTCACAATATTGTAATTGAGCAGAAAGAGAACAACGGATTAGGTAGTAAGGGTAATTCAATGAATAGGTTCAAGTTCGATGTAGGAATTCAAGCGATTCGTATGGATAAGAAAACAAATTATACTTTATTCACTGACTCAATAGAATGCGATGACCATGATTCATTTCGTATTCAATGTGTAATACGTAGTTAACCTTTTCTATATAAATAAATGTATGTATATACCGAATTCCATCCCTAAAAAGTCTCGAAGGAACACCTTTGAAATATTAATTAAAGGAAACGAGGTAAAATAACAAAATATGATCCTTCACATGCCTTTAACCGATTATGCTTCGTGCATAGAAACTGCAACATTACGAGCATAACAACAAGTATAACGAATGGATTTATATTATAATGAACTGAAAATAGACACAACCATACACAACAACACTCTTTAAGGGGTGCTCCATGAAATTAATTAAAAATTGCATGCGATGTGAGTACTCGTAAATTAGCATAAAATGCTATATAAACTACAAGTATTGTGATATAAAAGCGACAGATTGTGAGAGAGGAGAGAGGGGAGGGAGGGGCCAAGACATACAACATGCAACTGGCTTTTGGCCACGCCCACACCCTTAAGACTAGACTCCTTTAACTTAAGCGCCCCCTTTTTTCATAATGACAGTGGTCTCTCTCTGCTCTATCCATAATTTGCAATCAGAGAGTCTTAACAACCCACGACGTGGGTCCCCAGTCCAAGACCAAGTCGAAGTCAAAGTCGAAGCTTTACTTCAATCCACCAACAATGGCAAGAAGAAGAAATCTAAAAAGAAATCTACAACGACGAAGACCAAGAAATATGCAAGCAAGCAAAAAGAAAGGCCAAATTACATGTTGTCATTATGCAGCAGAGGGAGGAATAGGGAGGGTTAGTTATATAGTGTATATATGCACAACATACACACACCCAAAGTACACACACTCTGTGTGTGTGTGTGTGTGTGTACACATAATGAAGTGTAGCAAAAGGCATGCACAACGTCCACATTTGTTGTTTGTTGATTCGAAAAACGTTATAGTTAGCTATGAGTGCAAGTTTTGAGTGGCGAGTGAATGTAAGTGAGAAATGCGAATACCCGAGGGTTGCTCAAGTAGTTGGGTGTACCACTTAACAAATTTTACAAAGTTTGTATACATTTTTAGCTAGCAAAACTTTGTATTTGTGTAGTTGAATCATGAATAGTATTTATTCTTCTTATTTAAAAATTATAATGATTACTGTAAAGTTAAACAATCTGTCCTCCATAGTCACTTTATTTACTTTATCAAAATTAAGATGTCCTCAATGCTCAATTGTCAGTCTTAAATCTAATCAATGAATAACATTTTTTAAAAAATAATATAAAAAAACACCGTGTCCTCCATGGTCACTTACTTTAAAGCATGCTAAAGAGCCAATAACATTTTTATAAATTTTAAAATGGGAAAACTAAAAAAAAGTTATTTCAAATATGATAAATGAAAGACCAATCTGTTCTCCATGTTCAGTTGAACACATATGTACTACATAAGCAAATCGCTTGATTCACCCTCGGATCTATACGTGAGAGGCCAAGTGAAAGGAACAACTTGAAGATAAACACTCTTAGACAATTACAGTTGGGGAATAAATCGATAACAAGGTGTAGTAACAACCCTCTCTCTCGCCGTCTCTCTCTCTCTCCCTCTCTCTTTCTTCCCAATATGTGAATACAGTTAATCAGCTGATTAGCATATGATTAACAAGATATAAATGTGTTTACACAAATAATTAGCAAACAATCTTCAGAGCATCTGTTGATCATGTTGTTGTTACTTTTTTTTTAACATTTTACGAGTAAATTATTTTGCAATTCATTTTGTTTTTTTAACTTTTTTTTTTTTGGTTTAAATAGAAACTGCTGAAAACACATGACATTGTTGTCGTCAGTTCGTTATCACAACAACCTCTGACTAACAAAAGTATAGAACGAGGGTCTATCTACATATAATATATGTATGTAAGTGACTAAAAGACAAGTGAGTTTATCACAAAAGTCATTCGAATGCCCAAAACTGTCAAACTGTAATTATATTTGTACTTTGTTTACTTTGTTCTACTATCTTTGAAATTTCTTTTCATTATCAGTCGATCAGTCGAGTGGGTGGATCCGATTTTTATAGGTTAGTCAGAGGTCTACCCAGGTCTTTTATCTTTATGGCCAACTGGTATTTGCTATTGCTAACTCCGAAGCTATTTCACATGAAACAATGACGCCTCAAGGTAGCTCTCATTGACAAAAACAAAAAAAAAATAATAGAAACAATACAATACAAAGCAATACCATAAAATAATTAAGTAATTCCCCGAATGACAAAGCTCAAATACCCTAGACAATAGTTTGGAGTAGTTTCAATTAATCTTCATCTTGAAAGCGTTTCAAATAAATGCAACTTTGTGAAAAGAAGTTTCTTTCTTGAGGTTCAATAGGGACATTAAACAAATTTTTTAACGAAACTATTGTTACTTCTTCACAGAAAACAAAATATCGGGATTCCGGACTAGAATCAATCCGAATAGTTGTCAAAAGTAGGTTAATCCGGACTAATTTTAAACCGGGAATACTTTGTATTAACGAGAGAAGGTACAAAGATTTGTGCTTAAATCAAATATTTCAAATATTTTAAACGTTTTTTTTTTTTAATTTATAAATAAATTTTATAAATTAAATTAAGTTTTTAAGATCAACTTTAGCACGAAATTATTTTCTATACAGTTTTCAGTTTCTACAGGGTATTTAAAAGTCTATCACAAATTCAGGTAGCGGTAAAAATAAAACAAATGACTGAAAACACTGACAAAAAATGCACTGCACTCATCATAATTGCGATCAGAGTTCACAAATGGTAAAAAGCAGAAAGTTTGGATGGATTGTAGAGCTGTTGTGGTAGATAGGTTCCCATTCGAGGCATCACTCCGTACCGTGCATGTACATGTATAGAGTAAGAGGGCCAACTAACTTAGCGGCTCATCAACTATAGTGTTTTTTCTCCATTTACTTTTTAATACACAAGTAATATAAGTACATATATATATATATATAGATATATATATATATATATATATATATATATGAAAGTGCACTTAATTGCTACAAAGAGCAGGTAGACCGACCTGGTAAAAACCAGATGGACTACCTAGAGACACTGCTAGACACTGGTGCCATATGAGTAATGTTGGTTCACACACAAGACCAAAGAGAGTGAGAGAGAAATGTTGGTAAAGAACTTGTAAAGCAGATGACAGTTAATGTCCAATGAGGTACCAAGAAGATGACCATTAACTTGTTTCGCTTTGCCGCTATAACTGATGATGACTAAACAAGTTTCACTAAAGAAACTCAAATGATCAATGAAGCTTTACTTCGATCTCCACACCAAACTCTTCTCAAGTGTAAGAGGATCATTAGCAATGATAGATTCCATTAAATGAACGATACTAATGCCTTAAAGTGGCATTCAATTCATTGAAGCTTTCTTTCTCCGGACTCGCACTGGGACTCTGCACAAATGCGCTTAAGAAAGATTCCATTAAATACTTGAAGCTCTCGTTAATGGACTTAGACATGACAAAGTCTGGTTAAAACCATAACTGGCCTATATCCGTTTCAATTTTACTCTCTCTCAAGTTTTCACTTTACGCTCACGAGAGCACAAAGATAAGAAATTAACTTCTCGCTATGATCCTTCGAACTCGTATGACTCTCCTATGGTTAAGGAATAAGTTTTCCAAAGGTTTTTCTGCTCAACCTTTCAACTCTTTTTTAGACCCCGTACTCTAAAAAAGAGTATAGGGGTCTATTAAGTTTGTCTGAAGCGAAATGTGCGTAACAGCCAGAAGGAGCCTTTTCCGACCCCATAAAGTATATATATTCTTGATCAGCATCAACAGCCGAGACGATATAGCGATGTCCGTCTGTCTGTCTGTCCGTCCGTCTGCATGATCACCTAGATCGTTTAAACTACAAGAGCTAGAGCCGCCAAATTTGGAATGAAAGTCCGTCTGCTTCGCGAGCAGATCAAGTTTATTTCAAATCTTTGCCACGCCCCTTGCCGCCACCGCAAATTGTAAAAAACTATTTTCACATCACCATAACTTGAAAACGACTAGAGCTAGGGAGACCAAATTCACACATTATGGTATGTATGGTACCATTATAACTATCCTTACCAAGTTTGATTCAGATCGGACAACTATAGTCAATAGCTCCCATAGGACAAATCGGCCGAAAATTCGTGATTTGTATGGAGGCATGAAGTTTTAGTAGAGCGACTGTAACCAAACTAACACATTATGTGTATGGTACCATTATAACTATCCTCACCAAGTTTGGTCCGGATCGGACAACTATAGCCTATAGCTCCCATAGGACAAATCGTTCGAAAACTACTTATTTGTATGGTAAAACGCGCACTAGAATGAGTACGGGGTCTTTTACAGTCGGCTCGCTCGACTGTAGCCTTTCTTACTTGTTTTAATACCAAACTGACATTCAAAAGTTACCAACAAATAAATCTCCAGATTACAAATAAGACATAGAAGTAAAACGTGTTGGTAATGAATAACCATAGAAAAGTCAAAATAAATTGCCTAATTGATGAATTGAGTGATTGACAATGCTTGTTTCCCTAATGACCAGAGATTGACAAATAAAAACTTCTTATCTCATTACGTATTATTTGGCAACAGAAACAATTAAACATAAATAACTTTCTTTTCTTGTTGCTTTCTTACATTTGTCGTGTCGTCATTTAAGTGGAGACTCATAAAGTGCACTTAGAGTTACGGCAATAGCGAAAATAAAAAAAAAAAAAAAACAGAAAGAAAAAAAATACATATAAAAAGAAAAACTCCAAAAAAAAAAAAAAAAAAAATGAAAAGAAAAAATACCAACAAAAGCCGCTTACAAAGTTAACTCGTAATTGCGATTGCCGAAAAACCAGGCACATGAGACCAGAGAGTGTTGTGCGATGTTTTGGAGAATGGTTTCTGTTATTTTTCGTCTTTTTTTTTTTTTGGTAGTAGTAATACCCATATGAACCGGTTGTCTACTTGGGGTACCGAAAAGTTGATTGAACCTGCGCTGTGTGTTGATTGAGTAACATACATTTAATTGATTTAAATGCAAAGCTTTTGCTTAATTGCCACATAAACATAAACAGTCAAGAAACGTCGGCCAATTATAATTACAGATGCTGTGCACAAGTCGAAAGTGAAACGACAACAACAAACAAAACAGATAAAAACTTTAACCCAACAAAGTAGAAATGAAATAAAGTTATAATAAAAACAAATGTGCGCCCTTTGGGGTAATTGAAGAAAGACTCGAAGAGCAGCTGTACTTAATAGAAGCAATGTGCGTAAGATACGACTATTAAATACCCTACATTTGGAGGAAAGTAATCATTTGTATTCAAACTGATTTCTTTGGTAAGGAAAGCTTCACAGCACCAAAGAGTTTGTTAAGAAACGAAGAAAAGTAATTTTTAAATTTAAAATATAAAATAGACTGAAAATTTAATATTTTCTTAGAGTTGAGTATTTTTTTTTGCTTTACCAAAAACAATTTGAAACTTTTAAGAGTTAAGTAATTCCCAACTATATAATAAGTTAAGGAACTGTCTAAATGAGTCGCCCTTTTAAAAGTGTTATCAATTTTCTTCAAAAGTAAGTTCAAAATTTCAGTAATTTCTCTGGGATTAAACACTAGTTTTAAATAAGTTTTTTCTATGCCAATAGTGCCTGATTTTCTATATGGAATACATTATTTTTTGTTAGATATTTGTGACATTCATATATCATACCTAAGTATTATATATCAGAAATATGAAACATTTGTTTGTATATATTTTTAAAAAAAAATTTTTTTTTTTTTATAAAATTTCCTTTTGTCTGCATAGCTTTGAAAGCTTAAAACTATTTATCAATTAATGATTTCAACTTATACGACTGACAAACTATTTTTAAAGAAATTTTTCTTGTTTATAACTTTAAACTTTTAATTTGATTTGATTGATCCTTTGTGGACAACTAAGTGCAGGGTATACGGAAGGCAATACAACGGGTCAATTGAGTTCACTGTCACTTTCACTCTCCCTCTCTCTCTCTCTCTCTGTCGCTCTGTCTCACAGCTGGTGACTGACAAGAGTTGACATTTTTTGTTGCACACAATTTTAATCGATGATTAAATGCTTCAAAGCGATGACCAAATGCCGAAGAGAGTACGATTAAACGTAGCGCATGGGCGTCACAAAAGGGGGTACACCGAGTGCAAGTGTAAGAAGAAGAAGCCCTAAAGCGATACTAAACGATGACGTCAGTTGTTGGTATCACAAACAAAAATTTAACTGTGCATTTCAAGTGTTTGTTTTCATTGGTATTTATGTTTTGTTTACCCGATTCTTTTTGCGATGTCTCCGAATCTTTTATAAACTCGTTTCATTTTATTGGCTCAAATCGAATCGTTGGCACTTGTGTTACCAGACGATTACTTGGCTTAAGGGCAAGAAGGTAATTTTATTGGCAGCAAACGGTAGCCACAAAATCAAACAGAAGCGATTCAAATCAAGGTGAATGCACTAACAAATCATATAGTTTTGAGACAGTGTGAATCGAATGTATTCACGAATACATGTCTTTATTCATTCATGGGTGCATTGAATAAGTAATTAAAATAGCTAAACACTCGTAAATCAAATGATTTGATAAGTGTTTATTGAAGCTGATTAGTTAAAGCTTAAGAAATGTATTCGTGAGTGCTTTGAGTTTTTTTTTAAATACACGTACTAATTAAAATTCCAATTAACACTCTTTCAATTCATTTTATTGCTCCCAAAAGTGAGTACACCTTTAGTTATGGTATTAATCAGTTTAATCAAACTTTAATTCACTTTTTACTCATTGTTTGATCAATGAGTTTTCCACACACACTCATCGAAGTTCTTTGTTAACAATCTTAAGAGCTTTACAACATGTTTTATTTACTTTATTTAGCTGTGAAAAACCCTAAGTTAAAAACAACTACTCACCCACCCACCCACAGATATATATATATATATATTTGTATCTGTGACATAAGCAACAAATATTTTATCAACTTATTAAGTGAGTTTAGTTAGTTATTTTATCTACGAAGGACCCAAATGGTAATGATTAGATTAAATAAACACCGACAAAAGTTACGAAAATAAGACAAATTACCGTCTTATAATACCCAGTAAATCTACGTCTTAAGAAACGGGGATATTAGTGTTTATTAAATTTCAATTAGTTGAAAAGTAAAGTAAATAAATTTTCTTTTAATGGGTTCATTTCAGTTAGTTACCACTGTAGTTGATATTTATCACCCTAATACAGTCATACACTGTTACCGGTCGTTCGTCATAGTTATGTCCAACTGTGTTGTCAGCCAATTTGATTAATTTATGTGGCAAGACGCAAAACTTTGGTTAGTACAACAACCACTGTAAAGCTGTACAGTGGGTCAGCGTCAATTGAAAAGCCTTCAAGGCCAACAAGAACAAGAACAAGCACGGACTTGTCGATGCATGCATGTTGTTGTTGTACATGTGTTTTGTGCTTGTTGCATTCCTGACTAGTGAAAGTCGCTTTGGCCAACACAAACTCAAGGCTGTGGAGGTACAAAACCAGGTATGTTGCCTGCCACATACCACAGGCTGCATGCCACAAGCTGCGTAATCCGAGACCCAAATAGATTTATTAGCTGTCGCATTTAATTGAAAATTCAGGCAAATGCATTAGACCCACCCTATGTATGTGTGTGTTAGTGTGTGATCCTCTTAAACAGAAAAAAAAAACTAAGAAAGAAACCGGCGATAACAAGAAAACTAAGATAAATGAGAAAAAAGGTAGGAAACATAATGATAATGCATGGGAAACTGACGGGCACTTGAAATTCTTCCTTTCGTTGTGGTCCCCCAAAAACCCACCCCCTCTCCTTCTCCCTCTCTCACTCACTCTCTCTATCTGTCTGTCCATCTCGCTCCCACACAGGCATTTCCTGCTGCATACACTGTTCACAGCGTCATGGGAAGCTAAACACACTAAGAAGCCAAGAACATCAAGACATAAGACAAAGGAAAAGAAGCCGAAAAAGGAGAAATAGCGAATAGAAGACAACTCTTATACATATGTATAAGAATAAATGTATGTAAGTAGTATTTACTTATACTGCACACTTCTACATAGCAACTACATCCGCATATAATTGTTATGCAGGAATTCGAGTTATCTGCAAACTTAATCTGCATTATTTTTTAACTAAATATGCACTTCATATGTGTGGGTATCTGTATATGTGCGTTTGTATCTTGAAAACAGTATGATAACGTCACAGAGTTAAGATAAAAATTCACTTGAAATTATTTTGGCAATGCATTTTGACTGCTGTTATTTTTTTAGCTTTTTTATTTGCTTTTTTTGACACTCACAAAACACGAGAAAAAAAAACGTATGTAATAGCAATTACGCGCACAGTTGTGTTTAAATAAATGGACACTAACTTAGAACTAAAACAAACAACAAAAAAAAGCTGCGTAACTAGCGTACCAACAACAATAATAACAACAGCAACGAGAACAAAACTACGTACAAACTGCGAACAACGACGACGCGACGACTGCGACAGCGACTGCGGCGGCGGCGACAGCGACGGCGACGTTGCGAACAAGCGAAGCAATGAGCGAAGTGCGCTGCGCTCGCGTTTCGTTTTAAAACTGAAGCCAAAGCACAGGCAACGACAACGATCATGCAGCGACAGGTGAAGACACACACACTAGTACGTAAACTCACAGCCAAAGAGGGAGAGAGAGTGTCTGTGTCTGTGAAAGAGCGCCAGCGTGCGCACGAGAGCGCAAGTGTGAGAGAAAAGCCAACAAGTGTTTGTGTGTGTTTTGTGGGAGAGAGCATTGTTTGCCGGCAGCACAAAACAAGTGCAACTGCGCTCTACAATGCCTCTAAAACGGCGTGCAGTGAATCTCTCTTGTGCAGTGGCTCTCAAACATGCGCCATTTGACTGGACATGGCTTGAAAAAATGGCCAGAACCCAAGAAGAGGCGGGGAGAACAATGTATGACCAGTTAACAGACAACAGCAAACAGCTGAATGCGCTGCTTATGTTGCCAGAGCCAAGACAAAGCATAGATAGCGACAGCAGTTTGTCAAGCGTAACGCAAATAAGCAAGCAAAAGCAACAAACAACAAATTGTTAACAAAGTGAAACAAGTCGACTATTTAATACACTATAAGCCAACTACGTGTAATGCAACTTACAGTGATTAAAAAAATGCTGAGAAATGAACAATTAACAGTAAAATTAATAACTGTTAAAAAAAAAGTTTTTAATTCTTTAAATTGAATTGAATTCGACCTTTAACCAACTAAAAAATAATATTGTTTATATATGAATTAGATACTATATGTTTTGAGCGAACTCATTTAGTAGTTTTACTCTTCTAATGAACAAACTCAACGACAAAATCCATGGACTCTTCTCCCAAATCTCTTACTCTCTTTTTATGCTCTTTACATAAAAATTGAAAGAAAAAAAATACTCAAGGCTAGCAGATGAGTATAAAGAAGAAGAAGAAGAATCATGCAAATCTTTTTTGTAACCACAGATAGGTAAGAAGCAGGTGGCAACTCTATCAGATACATGCAAAATGTGTGGACAACAATTGCCTGGGGGCGTAACAGGGTTGCAAAAGAGGGTAGGGAAGGGAGGGTAAGAAGTGAGGAGGGGGTTACTTGCATAATTGCCAAGAACGTTGCAAAATGATGGCCAACCATTTCCTTGGCCACTTCCCCTTTGGGCCAACATGAAAATGAATTGATCAGAGTTGTTACTCTCATTGTTGTTGTCGGTTTCTGTTTTTTTCTCTTTTTTTTTTTAAATGAATTCTAGGCTGTAAACGTAATGAAATTAAACGAACTGGAAAGCTTCCTTTTTCCATGAAAAGCCTCCGCATCGTTGGCATAATTAATGAGAGAAAACCGAACCGCAGAAAATAGAAACAAAAAACAACAACAACAACAACAAAAGGAGTTAACAACAAATGTATTCAAACACATACATACATATATACGATATATAGACACATATGTATTTTCAATTTGTTATTATAATTTTTAATGGCATAAATAATGAAAAAGTTGCACTCAATGTGAGTGTGTGTGTGTGTGTGTGTGTCTATACACAGCAATTATAATTGCATCGCAACAGGAAGTGAATAAGTGTATTTATAACAAAACTATTCATAACATTAATGAAGACATTTTCAATTATTTTGGTTTTTTTTCTGTGTCCAAACTGTGCCAAGTGAGTGCATTCACGAGTGGAGAAATTGGCTCTCAACAAAATTACGCGATAAAACACAACAATTACAGTTTAAAACACTTTAATGCGCAATGGCTCTCAACCTGCAAACAGCTGATCCTCAAGTTATGTCTTTCCCTTTCCACCAACTCCCTCTCTACTCCAGCAAAGCTTTTTTTGGGCAACGCAAAAACAGAAAACAAAACAGGGAATAACCGTTAATTTGATTGTGTGACTTTAAGCTCTTGGCAATCTCATTAAAAGCACACAAAGACTTCCGTTTTGACTTTAACAACAGCCAAAAGTCGTGTGTCACCATTCCAGTCAAGCAGAGAGAGAGAGAGAGAGAGAAAGAGCGGGAGGAAGAGGCAGACATGTGTGGACTTTGTACCCCACCCACCCCCAAGCGCAAGAAACAAAGCAACTAATGAGCAAAAAAGACACAAACAGAAGCAGAAAAAAAAAACAGGCAAAAAGAAGAGCTTTGGCGAATTCTCAATCACAACTATAAAATCAAGTGTGTATACCCTGTAAGCATGACTAACGATGCCAAGCGGGTATGCTCAAAGTGCTGCTTTAACTGCAAAAATTGAAAACTTTTAAAATGCATAAGATTTATATAAACAATTTTTAAGTGTAGAAGTAAAAGTACAAACTGTGAATACCCTGTAATCATAAAAATAGTTGAAAAGTAGGGAAATTTACTTATTATGTAGCTCTTAAAAACTGAGAGCAGGGTATATTCTAGTCGGCGACACAGTACATAAGTGTATGTACTGGATAATTTTGCAATGTAAATGAAAATGATTTTTATTATTTGCTGAAGATCTAACTAAGCCGGCTCTCAAAAAAAAAAACCGCTCTCCCTACCTCTTGTTCTCTTTACCTCTCCCACTGTCTTTCTTTGCTACTCTATGTTGCCGTCTCTTTCGCACTGCCAGTCAGCTGCTTGTGATTGTGATTTTGTGCGGATTTTTTTCTATGGCTTTTGTGTGTTCAAAGCTCGTCTCGTTTTTCTTTTCAAAGTCGCGTGTTTGGATTTCTGGCCAAGTAAGCGGTTTGACTGGTCCATTTTAGCCAATTGACGTTTTCTGGCTCTAAAGGCGTTCGCATCTCTGTATGTATATGTGTCTGTGTGTGTGTTTCTTGGCCTAAACTAAAACAAAAGGCGGGCAAGTTCATTCACCATTTCACCTAATTTTTTGTGTAGATTCGATGCTTTTTGTTTTGATTTAGGTGCCGTTTTTTTCTCGTTTTTTTGCTTAGTTTTTTATTTGCGGTTCAGGCCCGCTTTACAGGAGAGGGGATGCAACAACACGTGCAAGTTTCGCTTCGCTGCGCTTTGGCAGCCAAAAGGTCTCAAGGTCGTCGCAACAATACAACAAACAACTTAAAAACTTCCCAAATATAATAAAAAAAAAAAAAAATAAATAAAAATAAAGAGATTTTTTTTGGATTCTCGATAGACTTGATACACTAAACAGTACTTGTCTAAAAGGTATTGTCGTATACCTAGAATTCAGTTTTATACAGGGTGTACAGGTACCAGGTTCCTATGGCTGCTATATGATAAAGAAAGCCTATAAGATAAAGGAAACCGATGTGAACGATACGTGAGAACGTATCGTAACTGAAACTTAATTTTCAGCCTCGGACTTGCGATGGGAGTTACTTTAAAAGATGTACTAAACTGATCCAGTTAAATTATACATATGAAATGTATGATGAAAACAGATAAATCTAACATAAATTTTACCATGATAACACTTTAATTGAGAGACCACTTTTCCTAAAAACTAAAACACCGGTAGACATGACTATAACGACTTGGCTGATCGAGAAATTATATACTTTAAGAGATCTGCCACACCTACTTCAATGCTTGACAAGTTTTACTACAATTTGTAATACCTTATAAAAATTCTAACTGTAGCCTTTTTCATGCTTGTGTTTTATGTCGCCAGGTGTCGCCACAAAGTGCAGCTCTCATTGAATGCGCTTAAAACAGTCATAATCATAATCATGATGATGAAGATGATATCATAATAATGATGATGATGTGCGTGTGAAGAAGTTTTGCTCTCATTGCGGCATTTGTTTTGTAGCGTGTGAATACGATAACTAACAAAAACAATAACAACAACAATAGGAAGCACTCACTCACCCATTCCGCAAGTGGAACAAACATTTTCCATTTGGCTTTTCCCTCGAAACTAATTTGAATCAAATCACACACCTTAACTAGCTATCGATAACGATAACGATTATCTAGCTGATAAACAATAAATAATCTGAAGAACCATCTGGTTATTTGTAATGCCATCAAATGCTTAAAGATAATTAACTATATAACAGATAGATAATACGTGTTTAATAACATTACGACATGGCATTATCTTTATCATCAGCGTGTGTGAGCGAAAAAAAAAATATATTAAACCGCTTGCTAAAAATGATTAAAAACAATTCGAAAAACTACTTAGTTTATCTTGTAATCTGCACTTTGTTTAAGAACTCAACGTTTGTTTTAAGTAAGTTTAAGTTAATAAATTAAATTAATTTATTTTATTAGAGCACTTAAAGTAAGCAAATAATGAGAATGTAATAAGAACTCTTGTGCCCAAAAGTGCCGAAAAGTTATAAACAAATTTTGTTAAAAAAAAAACGACATTTATTTATCATTTTCATCATGATAACAAAACACGGAATTAAATGACAGCATGGCGCCATCTATCGCACGTGTGCAACAGCTTTGAATAACTTCAATACAACGGGTGCGTGTCTTGGCTAAAGCCGACGCAGCGGTTGCGGTACGTGCTGTAAATAGTACAACGGAAATGCTTTGTTTCACTTTAAAAGCTCTCAGACAAAAGCTTTTTGGGATGGCAACAGAAACGAAGCCGAAAAGTGATATAAATTATTTATTAGATTGTCGTGAGTTTTGTTTTTTTTTTTCTTTTGGTGCTGTTGTTGTTGTTGTTGTTGTTGCTTGGCCCATTTACCCAAATATTTGTTGCATCGATTTTCTAGCAATAACAACGATAAGATACGAATAAATAAACAAAAACAACAACAAACACAACAAAAAATGTAACGCAACAAATTGTGGCAACATATCCACAGGTAACTAACTAGATGCGAATCGATAAAAATACTTATGAAACCTGAATTGAGTACAGTATTTTAAGCAGATCTGTTGTTGCCTCGTCTTCTTCGTCTTCTTCTTCTTCTTGTTCCTCATCTTTTGTCCTTACGATTCAGTGCATTTGTGGCATGTGTCAGTTTTAATTCAGCATTTCATTTGTCAAGTTGGCAACACACACACACACACACACACACACACACACACACCTCTTTTGACCATAACACACTCAACACATAGTTTGATTTATTACCCATACAATATTCCAACATTCGATAACTAATTTCCAAATTTTCCGTTTTCCTCTTGGAATGCTGATAAGCAATTATGACCCAAAAATGAATTGTTGCTCTTACCTGCAATGATAAAGAAAGAAATAAAAAAATATATATAAATATTTGTGTCAAATATTTGGTTATTGGGGTAGGCAACAAGGAGTCTATAATAGTTATCTATTTTTTTGGGGTTATCACAGTAGAAGAATTTATGTCGATTATAAATCTTTGATAGTATAGTGTACAGTGGTAACAAAAAAACAGGTATTTAATATCGAGTTTATTCGGTTAGAGCTCAAAAAAGAATGCTTACTAAGAAAAGTGCAGAAAATACAATTTTACAATCATTAAAACAATTTTCAATCTGATTTCTTTCGAGACGAACTCAAAAGATTTATTTCTCTGAAGACTTTGGTTAATTCAATATTTTCTACTAAAAGCTAATAAAAAATATTTCTTAACTTCTGTCGGATTTTTCGTACTCAAGTCCGTAATTTTTTTTTTTTTTTTTTATGTAAGCATACACAACAGTCAAAACAATCTCTGAGATATTATATCTTAAAGAAAAATAATTTTAAGCTTACGAGCGCTAGATGGCGCTTTGTCATACAAAAGTATCTATTAAACTTGTGCTTTGGTATTTTCAAAACAAATACAAGCTTAAAAATAATAAAAATAAATTTAAAAAATGCGAAAAAATATAAAATTGCATAACTAATAAAAATTTTTATTGAATTTCTAAAAAATTTGAAGCACAGTAATTTAAAAATGCGGAATTTCCACAAAGTATATCTGATATCTTCAGCGGTTTCTGAGCCGATTGAGCTTACAATTCACAACCGATTAAAGCCGTTGATATTAATATGTTTTGCTGATAGATCAGATCATTCGTGATCATTCTTTAACTACTATTTGTAAGGAAATTAACAACAAATTAATTGAATTGTCGGTATTTGTAAGCAATATCGCATGTTAACTGATAGATTTACTTTTATGTAAGACTTAATTTTACTCATTATTCAGAGCACAATTGGTTCAACAAAATGGAAATTCCAATAGATTTAATTTTTCATGGGAATTGCATAGCGATCGATCTACAAAATTTAGAATGCAATGCATAACACGTCGTTCGATGGATCGAATAATATAAATATATGTACATATATAGAGGGGCTAGGCAACATTAGCACCACCCTCAACTGCAGCACAACAAAATCACGATAACGTCACGAGTCCGTTAAGTACAAAAAAAATAAAGGAGAGAAAAAAAACTTGATTGTAATTGATCGTGTCTTTGACATTAGAAAACATTTTTGTCTGACAGACAGACAGACAGACAGACTGCCTGCCTATCTGTCTGTCTGTGTGTCTGTCTGTCTTATTTGGTTGCCATGAAAATGTAATGCGAAACACGCCAAGAGACGCCGCCAACTGGTGCACGATGGCTAATAAAGCGCATGGAAGGCGAACGCACGCAGCGACAACAAATCCACTTAGGCGTGCAACAACAACAACAACAACAACAACAACTAAAGCAAAGGCAACTTGAGGCAACTGTGGCAGAGCAACGAAAGGAAGCCAAACAAGGGGCAGTCAAGAGCGTCAAAGTGAAATGAGACGTGGCAACAACAACTGACAACAACAACAACAACAACTGACAACAACAACAACTAACAACAATTGCAGCAACAGGCAACATAGGTTTATTAAGGGGACTCCATTTCGTTGTATGAATGGTACTAACTGGGCCCAAATAATCCGCTAATAACACAAAGTGTAAATCATGACTCACATTTCATTTCAAAAACTTAAAAAACTTTAAGTGATTTTTAAAATACAAATTTCTCTATTAAAACTATAAATAAATTATAATATAAACAAGAAAGAATGCTATAGTCGCCTCGCGACTTTAGAATACCCGTTACTCAGTTTAATTATATTATTAACAATGGGATATGATAATAATAATAGTACAATCGTTTAGTTAATCGACCCTATTGATTTAAATTCAGATGGCTTGGGAAACACAGAAAATTTTCATACAAATTCATATTTACAGCGTATTTTTGACCGATTGTCCCTATGGGAGCTATATGATATAGTTGTCCGATTTGGATGAAACTTAGTCAATATGTTTATAATATTGACAAATATATTCTGTGTAAGTTTCCCTTCGATTGCTTGGCCAACGCAAAAGTTATTCATATAAATTCATATTTGGAGCGTATTTTTGACCGATTGTCCCTATGGGAGCTATATGATATAGTTGTCCGATTTGGATCAAACTTGGTCAGTATATGTACTCTCTAGACGTGTACTTTCTGTGTCAATTTGGTTTAGATAGCATTACTAACAAAAAAGTTTTCTATACTAAAACATGCTATTTTTACCTGTTTTTACCTTTGTGTGCACATAGAACGCCCTAAAGTGGGCGTGTCAAAAAACAAAAACAAACATGTACTGCTTGGGCATTTTATCTTTCGTTTGCGACCACTCGGGTCTTTCTAGCTCTTATAGTCTCTGAGATCCTTTTGTTCACACAGACGGACAGACGGACATGGCTATATCGACTCGGCTAGTCATGCTGATCAAGAATATATATACTTTATGGGGTCTGCCACTCTCCTTCTCCCTGTTACATACATTCCAACGAATACAATATACCCTTTTACTCTACGAGTAACGGGTATAAAAACATTTTTTTGTTATGTCATTAAAATTTTAAGTTTAATAGTTGTCAACTAAACTATATTTTTATTCAAGAATGCTGTTTAAACCATTTAATAACTATTTTTACAAAAGCATTAAAAGTTTCTTCTATGAAATTTATAATTAAAATATAAATTATATAAAAAAATTTTAAAACAAATATTTTATTTAACCGTAAATAGAAACAAAGTAGCTGTAGATGTTTTTTAAAAATTATACAAATTTTAAAATTTAAAAAAAAAAAAAAAAAAAACTTTTTACTAAAAAATCTCAATTAAAATTTATTTTAATTTTTAAACTCCCACAGTTAATAAATTTAAGCAAATTACTACAAGTACTACAACTAAGTACTGCACATTATTCTAGCCCCTAAAACATATCCTGACAATGACTCAGCGTCTGATACAGTCAGACATAACTCCAGAGAGAGAAAAAAGAGAGAGTGATGAATTGGCTAACTACAAATTGTTTGGCTTAGTTGGTTAAAAGTCAATGAAGCGTGCTATTGACCCACAGACAGAAAAGTGTTTAAAATTGTTAAGCGGCTTTTGGTATGGTCATAGGCATAGGCAGCGCCATCTGTCGCACAACAATAGCAACAACCATTAAGCAGAAGAAGAAGAAGAAGAGGAAGAGAGCTAACCAATCGGATATTGCGCAATCGAGTTTTATTTTATTTTTTTTTTGTTTTTGTTTTTTAACTTGTTAACTTAACTGTCATCTGTCTGAATTTCCGCACAATTTTCAAGTATTTTGTTTTAACCCCGTCCTCGGATGTTTTTTTTTTTTGGGGTCAGTAAAGTTCATTTCAAAAGCTCATTTCGCCCATGGGAGGAAGTATTTTTTTTTTTTTTTTTTGTATTTTCTTCGAGTGTGTTATGCAAAAGCAACAAAGAGAAGTAGTGAAAGTGATGGCAACAGGTGGAAAATATTGTTGCATTTTCAAGGCGAACCAGTTTGATCAGTCAGTCAAATAATCAATCGATCAATCGATCAGTTAGCTTAGCAATCAATCAATCAAAGCAAAAGAAATGCTTTAAAATAAAAATAAATTATCATCATTATAATTATAATAATAATAATAATAATATAATAATATTATATAGTATATATAGTATATACACAGCAAACAGAGGTATTAAATGTTGGCAACCGGATTCGAGATCGGTTTCAGATTCAGATTCCAGACAAACGCAGTTCTGAACAAAGAAAACACCTTTTGTTCATATGCGGGAGCGTATTGTAGAGATAGAGGGTTCGACGGGGGGCTAAAGGGGTTTGAAACGGTAGTAAAGTAGAAGAAGAGCCAAAAAAAAAACAACAATATAATTTATTGTTTACCTTTTAGCGCAATTGACAGAACAGACTGAGAAACAGACAGAGACAGAGAGACAGACAAAGCGAGTCTTAAGAACCTAAAGACAGCGAAGACTATTATAACTTAACTGAATCGTAAGATGAGTTTTAATGATATTTAAGCCATGTGACAAAAGTGCAGAACGAGCACAGCGAAAAGCCGCACAATGTTTTGTAATTGTATATGGACTACAGTGTGTGCTCGCTAAGCGAAACTCACTGGGGACTTCGAATCAAAGACGTGAAATTTTTGACTTAAAACAAATTTAAGACATAAACAAGAAAGAATGCTATAGTCGCCTCTCGACTTTAGGATACCCCTTACTTAGTTTTAATATGTTATTAACAATGGGGTATGATAATAATCATAGTGCAATCGGATAGGCGAAAGACCCTAGTGAGTTTGATTAAGATAAAGTGGTAAACACAGATAACTTTCATGGAATTTCATATTTGGAGCATTTTCCAAACCGATCGTTCCTATGAGAGCTATACGATATAGTCGTTCGATTTGGATGAAGCTTGATCAGTATATATCAGTTTATATTATTCGATAATGTATTCTGTGTGAGTTTCATAAAGATTGTTTTGGTCAACCCAAAAGTTTTTCATACTAGATCATATTAGGAGCATATTTTCGTCCGATTCTAAAGAAAAAATCTTATAGATATAGTTGACCGATTTAGATCAAACTTGGTAAGTATATGCACTCCCTAGACATGTGCTCCCTGTGTAAATTTGGTTTAGTTAGCAAAGCTAACAACAAAGTTTTCTATACAAATACTTGCAATTTTAACCAGTTTTCACCTTAGCATGAACATACAACGCCCTTTAGTGGGCGTGTCAAAAAAACAAAAAAAAACTTGTACTGATTGAGCATTTTATCTTCCATTTGCGACCTTTCGGGCTATTCTAGCTCTTATAGCCTCTGAGATCCTTTTGCTAATACAGACGGACGGACGGACATGGCTATATCGACTCGGCTGTTGATGCTGATCAAGAATATATACATTCCAACGATTACAGTACACTCTTTTACTCTACGAGTAACGGGTATACATATTTTTTAATAAATTCGCCAAGGCTGAGAGCTCACTGTAATGTAGAAAGCGTCAAAATGCTAAATGCCTTGCCTTTAAGTAGAAAAACCTTTCACAAATAAACCTTTAACAAAGGATGACAACTGCCACTTAAATTTCAATAGCTTTTTTATTCTTGGGGTTTTTTTCTCTCTTACAGAACAATAAAAAGACAAAATTCTTGGGCCGTAAACAAGTGTAGGAAAAATGGAGTACAAAGAGTAGGAGTAGAGGGGGGCGTGGCTAACAGAGATGCGATTACGAGCATGTAATGCCAATCATTGATCATTTTCTTGTTTCTTTCTGGTTTTTCATTATTTCTTGTCTCTTTATTCACATATAAAAGAGCTGAAGAAACCGCTTGGGTATGAGTATTTTTCTAAGAAGACATTAAAATGTGCCTCGGAATGACGAAATGACGGGGCGACAGTTCATTAAAATGAAATTAGAGGAAGAAATTTTGTGTATGCCATGAAGGACAGGTCAAGATAGAAAGAGACAAGAAGAAGAGCGAGTGAGAGAGCGACTCATAAAACTGTCGGTTTATGAGCAAGACAGGAACTGGGAATGCTTCGACAATAGATAAGAGGCAAACTGATAGAAAGGTAAATTCGTGGAACTTCCCTCCCTCCCTCTCTCTCTCACTCTCTATCCCTCTCTTTTCACCTAGGACTGCTAGTTTATGCTATAAGATTACCACATTATTGAATGCGAGTGAGAAATGATGTGACTTCGAATTGCCCCCCCAAGGGGAAAAGGGGAGAGGGGAAATTATCTATTGCCAAAGTCGAGGTTTTGTAACGGAAGTGACATCATATTGGATTACATATGTTTATAGATTGTTGTAGCTTTGCGTCTACGCAACCCTGCGGCATGACAACCCTAAGACTTAAAAAAAAAAAACAACTAATAAAGCCTAGTAAAAACACACAAAACATAAATAACAATAAACAGCGACACCAAAATTAAAAGAAACAACAGAAAAACTTTTAAGTAAAAATTAAAAAAAAAAAAATAAAAATAAAGAAAGAAAAAAACAACAAAAAATAAACCAAAACTAACCGAAATCGCATTTTAACGCATACGTCACAATAACAATGACAATAATAACAAGTAAGAAAGGCTACAGTCGAGTGAGCCGACTATAAAAGACCCTGTACTCATGCTAGTGCTCGTTTTCCATACAAATCACCAATTGTCGACCGATTTGTCCTATGGGAGCTATAGACTATAGTTGCCCGATGCAGACCAAAGTTAGTGGGGATAGCTGTAATGATACCATACACATAATGTGCGGATTTGGTCCCGATAGCTTTAGTCGTTTCCAAGTTATAGTGATATGAAAACAGTTTTCTTTTACAATTTGCGGGGGCGGTAGGGGGCGTGGCGACGATTTGAATTAAACTTGATCTGCTCGCCAAATAGACGGACTTTCATTTCAAATTTGATAGCTCTAGCTCTTACAGTCTCCGAGATCTCGGTATTCATACGGACGGATAGACAGACGGACATCGCTATATAGACTCGGCTGTTAATGCTGATCAAGTAGATATACACTTCTTGGGGTCGATCACGACTCTTTCTGCCTATAACGCACACTTCGCTTCTGATAAACCATATATACCCCTCTACTTTTTTTGAGTACAGGGTCTAAAAATAATACTATATAAACAACTGTTTCATTTTATGGGTGTCTCTTGGCGGAAATTTCACACAATTTCTATATATAAACAATAAATTTTACTTTTATTTATTATAAACATTTTCTTTCACGTCTTTTTTGTTTGGGAAGTGAAATTAAAAACTGACCAACTACGAGGTCAGCGTGAAGCTGAGGGCGTGGCGGGGGGAGCGGAGAACGGGAAGGGGAACAGCACTAAATAATAGCTCATTTTATTTTACTTATGAATTTATAAAAATGTTTTGTTAACTGAAAACGTCTTAAAAAGTTGTTTATGTTATGAAAGTGTTCAGTTTTGTCACTATGTGGCTTCACTGTGTTTAACAATTTCAACAATTATTCATTATAAAAGTTAGTTAAATCTAGTTTACAATTTAGGTATAATTTTATTCTCTTAACTAAATATAGATAAAAACTAAAATACAATTAATTTTTATTACTTTTTCGGGAAACAACTTTTATTCAATAATTTTATAGCTATGTTAAGAATAAATAACTTTTATTCAATAAAACTGTTGGTTAACTGAGCTGGTAAGATTTGAAAAAATATTCAACTAAATTTGTATAAAAATTTCAAAACCAAAATTTTACTAAATTTTAAGTTGCTCAAAGATTGAGACAATATTCAATGGTAATTAAAAGATAAATACTTAAAATTTCAAAGACATTTTTTAGACATCAAAAATCTATTTTTTGAGCAGCTCAAAGTAAATTTTAAAACTAACATTAAATTTAAAAAAATACTAATAAATTTAAGCAATTTTTAAATAGTTCATTAACACATGTTGCGAGCGACAAATACTCTCAAGTCATTTCGAAATTAGTTCAAGAACTGAACTACATTTGTGAATTAAAATAAAAAAAAAAAGTATTAAGCTTTAACATGAAATTACAAGGTAAATTGCGAAGCAAGCGCAAATTATAATTGTTGTTTTTATTTATATTTTTTAGTTGTTTTTGTTGTTGTTTTATACCAATTTCAAGGGCAAAATGCGAAGGCGTTGCTAATGTGGGTGTCTTTTCTGCAGGTCTATGTGTAATAGTGTGCGTGTGTGTGTGACTGTGTGTGTGTGGCATAGCAAAGTTCAGCGGCACTCAAGTGGAACGAAGCAGACGCGCCACGCCCTAAAAAAAGACCCAACATTTTTTAGGGTGCCGCGTCAAGTTCGTCGCTTGAGTCTTTTGTTCTGCGCATGCCACAAAAATCTCAATTATTTATTTATTTATTTATTGTATGTATTATTTAATTAATTAAACATGCACAGCCAACAGCAGCAGCCACAACAACAACAACAACAACAACAACAACAGCAAGCACTTGCTAGCTGCGCAATTACACAGAGTGACGGCATGGGCGTGGCTCTAGCCCAGTTGGTTACCAATTGATGTTGCTGTTGTTGTTATTTTGTTGTTGTTGTCGCTCGCACGTGCAGCGCCTACGCAAAAACAAAAGAAATGCGAAGCAAAATCGCAAAATAAATATAAAATAAAGCTGGCAAAACGACAAAAACTAGTGTTTAAATATGGACGAATTACAAATACTCTGGAAACTAAAAAAATAAATTATAATAAAAAACAAGTAAGAAAGGCTACAGTCAAGCGAGCCGACTGTAAAAGACCCAGTACTCATTCTAGTGCGCGTTTTACCATACAAATAAGTAGTTTTCGAACGATTTGTCCTATGGGAGCTATAGGCTATAGTTGCCCGATCCAGACCAAACTTGGTGAGGTTAGTTATAATGGTACCATACACATAATGTGTTAGTTTGGTTGCAATCGCTCAACTAAAACTTCATGTCTCCATACAAATCACCCATTTTCGACCGATTTGTCCTATGGGAGCTATAGGCTATAGTTGCCCGATCCAGACCAAACTTGGTGAGGTTAGTTATAATGGTACCATACACATAATGTGTTAGTTTGGTTGCAATCGCTCAACTAAAACTTCATGTCTCCATACAATTCACCCATTTTCGACCGATTTGTTCTATGGGAGCTATAGGCTATAGTTGTCCGATCCGGACCAAACTCGGTGAGGATAGTTATAATGGTACCATACACATAATGTGTTAGTTTGGTTGCAATCGCTCAACTAAAACTTTATGTCTCCATACAAATCACCCATTTTCGACCGATTTATCCTATGGGAGCTATAGGCTATAGTTGTCCGATCCGGACCAAACTTGGTGAGGATAGTTATAATGGTACCATACACATAATGTGTTAGTTTGGTTGCAATCGCTCAACTAAAACTTCAAGCCTCCATACAAATCACGAATTTTCGGCCGATTTGTTCTATGGGAGCTATAGGCTATAGTTGTCCGATCCGGATCAAACTTGGTGAGGATAGTTATATTGGTACCATACACATAATGTGTGAATTTGGTCTCTCTAGCTCTAGTCGATTTCAAGTTATGGTGATGTGAGAATAGTTTTTTACAATTTGCGGGGGCGGTAAGGGGCGTGGCAAAGATTTGAAATAAACTTGATCTGCTCGCGAAGCAGACGGACTTTCATTCCAAATTTGGTGGCTCTAGCACTTGTAGTTTAAAAGATCTAGGTGATCATACAGACGGACGGACAGACGGACAGACGGACATCGCTATATCGTCTCGGCTGTTGGTGCTGATCAAGAATATATATACTTTATGGGGTCGGAAAAGCCTCCTTCTGCCTGTTACGCACATTTCGCTTCAGACAAACTTAATAGACCCCTATACTCTTTTTTAGAGTACGGGGTCTAATGAAAAATTTCAAAATATGAAATTTAATTTAAGAAAAATACAACTTTAGATATTTATATAAAATTAATTCTCTGCTTCTAAATTAAGTAAGTTATATATTTTAAACAACCATTTTTAACTTTATAATATTAATATTTTCCAAATAAAATTAAAATCAAGCTTTTTATAATAATTATAAAAATATCAATTAGAATGTATTGTAAGAGTTTATAATTTAATTTTTTATTCTTGATTATTCATTTTCTATATAATTTGCTACATTATAATTTTTTTTTAATAAATTTTTTTTTCTCAGTGTTTACTTAAAGTATCCACAATGAAAACCCCCTTGCCAAATTTTATACAAATACAGGGTATTAAGAGACAAGCGAACGTAACTAAATCAAGTTAAATCGTTGTCGGGATCAAGAATTTATATGTGATAACTTTAAGGAGTCCATTTCGTGAGCATACAAAATGAAAAATTACAATAAAAAACATATAAAATTAATGTAAGACGTAGCCAAAGTCGAACTCGAATTCGAATTGGAAGTCGCCGTTGGCTTCAAAATACGCGACGCCGCAGTTTGCGGCATAAGAACAACAACAACAACAAGGGGAACAGCAGCAGCAACAACAACAAAATAAACGAAGCAAAATCCGAACATTTTACGACCTTTTGTGGCCTTCAACATTCTTTGCCGCGAGTCGTTTGACAACACTGGTAATTGCTCTCGCTCTCCTTGTTAGCTTCTCTACCTCTCTCTCTCTCTCTCTCTGTGTGTCTCTCTTTGTATGTCTATCTTACTCTCCCCACTCCCACTCTCCATGTGCTACAAAGCTAAAGCGGCTTGGCTTTAACGAATGATTCATGCATTAAATTTCACGTTTTAGAGGAAACACCTGGACAAATACCTATACGATCGCACATTCGTAGCAGATAAATTGTTTCTTATTATTATGTGAAACTGTGAGTCAACGTACCCTCACAATTTATTTGGATGCTGTGTATCAACATAATGTAAATAAACAAAAAAACATCAAAACAACAAATATTTAAATATTAAAAAAAATAAATAAATAAAAAATTAAATTATTTTAAATTTATTAATTGTTCAAGTTTTTATGGCATTGCTTTTTTTGACACCAAAGATTTATTTAAGTGCTCGGAAATTCTAATTGACTAATTAATACAATGTTTGTATTTTTTTTTTTTTTTTTTTTTTTTTTTTTTTTTTTTTTTAAGTCGTGTAATTCAGCTTCCTGGTTTGTTTTTTATTATTTATAAATTGTTGCGAATTCTTAGAGTTTATTTTTACTTAAAGTACTTACTATCGTTATTTTTACTATATTCTTTATGGTTAACTCGACTTGAACTTAAGTTCCTTTTCCTAAATATTCAAAATAATAATTAAAATTTTAAAAAACTGTTATCAATTTTTTTTAGCTTTTCGAGTTTAGCTTTATTTAAAAGTTTTATGGGTTTCTTTTATTTTTTAAACTATACGGGTAGTAAAAGATTCTTTAATGATCACTACTAAAATTATGATTTAATTACAACTATAATTTTTATTATATAAATATAATAATTTTGTAATTAGAAACTTCATGAACTTTATTTTGAAGACACCATGTCTTGAGGTTTACATATACTATATTTAAATGACTTCCTTGAAAACTTTGAATTCCTTGCGAAAATGAAAACTCATCTTCCCACGGATTATGCATTGTCTTCTGGAATCAATGTTTTAATCGCAATTGTCGGAACTCTTTGAGTCTCGTTTCATTTGAAATCATCTCATAATTATCCATTTGAATACTAAAGTTTTAATTTTTTTCGGGTATTTCCGGAAACTTTCAAGTCTGCGTGAGTCATTTGAATATGGAACACTTTTTATAGACCATATAAAGTTTGTAATATATATATAATGTATATATATGTATGTTTGTCAGATCGGCAGCTGCGACAGTTTGCCAAATTCGACAGGTCAGTACTCACTTCCTGTTTGCGACGGTGGAGGGAAATGAAGCGAAGCGTCGGTGAGAGGCGTGGTGGGGGGCGTACAAGGGGTGTCTGTACGTACATCTTTGTGGTCAACTGAATGCAGTTTTATATAGTTTAGTTTTTGGTTTCCGACACGTACGTGTACACACTTTTTGTAGTTCTTGTTGTTATTGTTGTGGCATGAGTAAGCGCGAAATTGGCACACTATGAGTACCTTTACCTGTGTACACACACACACACACTAATGTATGTGTGTTAGTGATGGGCGCGGACTATTTTTTAGGCCCCACACGACTCGATCCCTGTTCGGTGGTGAAATGGATTGAATTAGGAGCAAGTGAGAAGAACTAGCTTTGGGTCTATCAATGTTCTGAAAACTTAGCAGACAGTATAGGTCAAATTACTCCTTTCGTAAATATACTAGACCATTTTAAACAGAACTTTTGTTTCTATGGAAACTATATGATATATTATTCTGATTTGTTACATGTTCTACCGTTTTATATGCCTATATTCAGTTGAGTTAGCTCAAAAAATAGATCAGCTGTGCGAATTTGGTTGAAAAAGTTTTCTAAACCCAAATGTTTCTTACACAAAGTATTTTATCCTAGAGTTCCTATGTAAGCTATATAATAGACTGATCCGATACGTAAAAAGAGCAGCCCGTAAGAAGTGCTTAAGATAGCGCTTAATCTGTGAAACTAGTTTGCCCAAAAGAAAGAGCACTGACAGACTATATCGACGCGACTTACATACTTAAGGGGATCTGCACGACGCCTACTTCAATACATTACAAGTTTTGTGACAAATGTTATTGGAAGTTACAACCGATTCTTGCTGTCGTGCCCTAAACTAAAGCCCGATTTAAAAATAAGCCCAAAATGAGCCACGAGGGCGGTGTTAATATTTAAACGGTCCGTTGGTCACGAGGACCGGCACGAACCATGGCCATCACTAGTGAATGGTACGAGCTATAAAGTCACCGCACCGCCTGATCGCATTTGTCAGATATGGCGACACAGAGAGTCGGGAATGTGGATGGCGAAAGGGTTGGCTGGGTCAATATACCGTAGTCAAACAACCGGCAACAATGGTCATCAGGTATTTTGTCTCAGTCCCCCATCATCACGATCAACAACGACGTCAACGTCTCTGTCAACGTCAACGTCAACGTCGCTGTCAACGTCATAAACACATTAACTGCTAACTGTTGGTAACTCCATCTAACCAATTCCAATTGCATTCCACAATTTTTGTAAGAGCAACAAAAACAAAAACAGAAACTAAATCGCCAACGAAATCCAAAACCAAAATTGCAAAATATTCACAATATCGAAGCTGGAGCAATTCACTCGCAGCGACGCGCACGTTTCAGCGATAAAAAAACAACACAGAAAAAAATATAAGTATATATATGTGTGTATATATATATACTACAAAAGTAATAATATAAAGAACTGGAAAAAAATGGTCAAAGAAAATATTTTGTAACGACATTTTCTGATATGCAAAACTTGTCGTTGTTTTACTTATTTTTTTCTTCTACTTTATAGTTTAGCATCTTTCAGACCAGTTTAGTACATAATACAAACTTCAATTTTTCATTTGGTTTCAGAACGGAACGATAAAAAATATTTAATTAGTACAATTATGTGTTCTTAAATAAACTTTATAAACAATTGCTAAGACAGTTTAAAATACACACATGAGTAATAGTTGTTTAATCTATGACTAACCAATTAACAACTAAACATTTATTGTAGTTTATTGAATTCTAACGAAAGGAACACTTTTTTAAATGTGAATACACCCTTAACTCGTTTTTAGAGTACAGGGTCTAAAAAAGTTTAACGTTTCTTCGATATTCCATACTTGTAATCCAGTTTTACTTTAACTACATCATTAACATTTCACTATGATTGGTAGCAAGACATAGCCATCAAACTTCTACAGGTTGCAACGACTGTACCCCCATATATTTTTGAGGTTAACTATAATGATTTGAACTTCACCTTCGATCGACAATTGACATTCACTCAATCATGCACTTGACCCAATGCACCTCAATGGAGCATTACATATTATCCACACTCTGGAGCTCCCCGCTAAGGTCTGAATCAACGATGCGTAGCACCAACAACCAAGAAGAAGAAGATGATGGGGGACGGGGAAAGGTAACAATTAAGTTTTACCTTGAACTCTCGACTCTCGACTCTCAAAAAAGGTAAAAAGCCAACAAGAATAACAACAACAACTCAATTGATTAGAGTGAACCCAAAAAGTGAACAAATTAATTAGATGAATGTGAAATAATGAATATTTATGCATTACATTTGGGTGCGTCAAAGCCAGAGAGTGGAAGGGATGGAAAGGGGGCGGGGATAAGGAGGGGCAGCAGCAGGATGGAGTGGGCGGGATGACTCGACGTGGCGCTTCCGTTGCGTTTTGATTGTCATTAGGCCATAAATATTACTCATTTTTGTTGTTTTTGTTATATTTTAATGATATATTGTCAGGGCAACGCAGTGCAGTAGTCACTAGCGATGTTGTTGCTGTTGTTATTTGAGCTGCATCGTGTGCAGCAGCAACAACAACGAAGACAACTCTAACCATGCTCGACACGCAAAGGGCACAAGGGTGCAGTCTGGGTCGCTTTGCATTCCCTGTACTCCCTGTATTCCCTGTATTAAGGGTATAAACAGTTTGCAGCAAAGAGATATGGAAACACTTAAATGAATAGAAAAGTCGTTCGATATAGCCAACTCTACTGTCACTGGGTATATTGCAGTCGTTTGAGCTCTACTGTACACTCGTTTCTCTCTCTTTGTTTTGTGCCTTTTTGGCAGGAAGTTCATTTAATTAATGTGTCAGGCACTCGAAGTCAGTTCAGTGTTTTTTTTCCTACCAAATTCGAATCCTGCACTGCAACAACACACGCTAGGTGTGTGTGTGTGTGTGTGTGTGTGTGTGTGTGGTGTGTGTGCATAAAACAAACAACAACTGAGAAACAAACAGAACAAAAAAGTCTACAGTAAGAAAGAGTGGCGAGAGAGAGGTGGGAAGAGAGTGGCGAATAGAGAGAGGTGGGGAGAGAGTGGTGGATAGAGAGAGGTGGGAAGAGAGAGGTGGACAGAGAGAGAGGTAGATCAACAACAAACACTAAACACACACGTGTGCGTGACCAAAATAGATACTCAATTAGTGTGGCAATAAAAGTATTGTTGTAATTGTAGAATATACCCGGTAAAACCGATGTGCTTGCCACCCTCCTATGACCCCCCCCACCGCTCCCTATTTCCCCTCTACCAACACCAGCACAAAATGCAACAACATCGTGCAGTCGTGTGTCTGTCTGGTAAATGGGCAAATAGATAACCACGCTCAATCCAAATCGGAATTGGAATTGGAGTCGGGGAATTCCGAAATGCAGGCTAACAATACTTTAATGGGGCCAACAACAGCAGTATTCAGTAGCTTATAGAGCTATACTCTATAGCGTTAGGTATATTAGCTGACAGTTTAGGGTTGGGAGCAGGAAAACCTTTAAATAGTATGAATTTAAAAAAAGTTTAGAAAATTTTAAATTTATTTAAAAGTTCTTTTTCTCAAAATTTATAAAAAAAAAAAAAAATTTTAAATAATTTTAAAAAAATTGTTTAGAAAATTGTAAATTTGTTTAAAATTGTTTTTCACAACATTTCAGTTAGTTAACTTTGATTTTATTAAACTAATTGTTAATTTTAATTGAAAATTTAATTAAATTAAATGTTTTTAGTTGGCATTAAATAATTAAAGATTTACTTTCTAAATATTTGTATGAAAACAGTAAGCTAATTAGTTTAACTAGCTCATGGCACTAAAGCTTGTTTTATTTTATAATTATTTTTTAGTTATTTAATCTAAAAAACTTACTTTTTAGAAAACCACACTTAACTTTAAGCTTCAGTTTATCTTTTGGAATTTCCTTTCAAACTAGTTTTTCAACAACAAGCGATTACAATATACAAGTTATTAGCTAACAATTTTGTTGTACTAACCTTCAGTAAACAATTTAAATATTTTGTCATTTAAAAAATAATTTTTTAAGTAAAAATTTTAAAGTTTCTTTAAATTTAGAATACTTTTTTTTAGAGAATTTTGATTTAAAAAAGTGTTATCTACCGTTATAGCCGACTTTAATCTGCTATTAAATGTTGCCAGACAGTTTGTGACCAATGTTGCCACTTGGAATTTCAGTGGACAGTGGAATTTCAATTTGAACTACTGAACTGAAACCGTGTCAAGTAATTAAAGCAATTGTTTTTTTTTTACTGCATTCCAAAAATGCAGTACAGTGGAATTGAGTTCTACTACAATTTTAAGACTTCTGCCCACTGTTTAAACATTGGAATCGGGTATATGACTATTGTGGGCGAACAATTGTTATTGGAAATTATTTTCAATTACAAAACAGAGAAAAAAAAAAAAAACAAGAAAAAGCAACTTTAACTGAGAGCAAAGACTATGATTGAGACAGAGACTTTTAACTGAAAATAAAAAATAAAATAATTCAATTGAATTTCGCGCCTAATTTGGTCAAGCGCATGAATCAACCCAAAAGCGGCCCACAACAATGCAATCGTTACACGTCAAGATATATAGATATATAAATATATCTCTATACCTAAAGATATATATAAACACATATATAGAAAGATAGATTAGCAGTATCTATTGTACACAATGTAATGACGCAGAGCCAGCCTTATATATAGCTATATAGTATATATATATATATATATCATATATATAGATATATGTTGTGCCTGTTGTCATGACAACAACGACAAAACATACAACATTCAGTCAACCCTCGTGAGTCTATTAAAAGCTGACGAAGTCCGAGTTTCGCCAAGGTGGGCGCAAAAATTAAAGCGCAATTGATTTTTGCTATACCCTACACTTCAATAGGGTATGTACTCTACTCCATAGTTACAATAGTTAGTTACAAAAAATGTTAGTTATAGCCAAAAAGCGAAAAAAAACTTGTTAAACAAATTATTTTCAATTTTTCAGCAAGTACTGTTAGTCCAGGGTATCAGTAGGTCGTTCAGTGTGCTTTGGAACAGGGTATTAAATGGCAAACCATTATGGCATTAGACCCATAGCTATAATTGGCTTGCATTCTAAGCCAAACGCTTTGGAATTTTGAGGTTAACAGCTAGAGAAGAAAGCCTTGAAGAGAACTTTGCTAAGGGCTCTGTAGGTAGACTGTACTGCATAAGAGTGGCCATACTTGGAAATTGGAACTTTGGCAAATTACAAATTTCCTTGTAATTGAAAATGGAATTAGAAATAGCTTTCAAAAGAATTCTTTCCATTATGAGTCTTTCATTAGAACCAGAAATTGTGACATTAATCAGAACAGATCAATACATTAAGGTGACCATGTATGCAGAGAAAGATTTTATATTTGTCTGTTAAATGTTTAGCAGAACAATAAGAAAGTTTTGCGAATTTTAATTAATAAATTCATTTTTGTAAACAAATTAAATTTTTTTAATTAATACTAGAATTATAATTACAACTATAATTAATGCAATGTTGTCAATCAATGTTTCACAAACTTTTTGCACTTGCTTTGTTGTTTTTGTTGTTGTTGCCAATTGGCAAAACAACACGATGGCCAAGACGGCGCAACGCTGTTTGGCTAAAACCCGTTTAGATTTCCGGTTATGTACATATATATATATGGTATATGAAATATGAAATTGTTTATATCATTTTATTGTAGTCGATGGCCGATAATTATCAATAATTTTGTGACTACACCTCAAGTAAAATCAACTTCAACTCCTTCATAAAAAATTATTTGTGAAGAAATTTGTGACTTTAAGAAAATTTGTATTGTTTTTTAAGTGGTAATGAATCCATTTCCAATTGGATACAATTTAATTTATATTTTATATAGTCTCAAAAATAAATTTATATAGGAAAACATACAAATCGACACTTTTGTCGATTAACTTTCAACATTTTTGTTTAGTTTCGAATAACTCAAATAGTTTATGTTTAATCAATCAATAATTTTTTAATTTTTTTTTTTATAGAACTTGCTTCAAACGTAGTGATTTAAACAAATAAAAGTACCAGTTAGTGTCTTCTGTCTGTAGAATCGTTCATAAATAATATGATTTGGCTCAAATTCCTTAAGCTATTGTTGTTTAAATCAATTTATTTTTAGAGTACTAGGGAGTGTCTTCTTAAAGTGGAACTAACTTAAAATTTACCCAAACAAGTAAGAAAGGCTACATTCGAGCGAGCGAGACTGCAAAATACCCTGTACGCGTTCTAGTGCGAGTTTTTTCCTATGGGAGCTATAGGCTATAGTTGTCTGATCCGTACCACACTTGGTGAGAACAGTTATAATGGTACCTCACACATAATGTGTTAGTTTGCTTACGATTGCTCAACTATAACTTCATGTCTTCATACAAATCACCAATTTTCGAACGATTTGTCCTATGGGAGCTAAATAAGCAAATAATAGAGTTGCAAATAAATAAAGTAAATATTAATAACAGACTTCCGTTAACAAAATTCATTGCCAAAATTCCTTTAGACCATGAATATGTACTCGTAAATAACTATTTATTGGATTATAAGATTATTGCATAAGGCGTTTTGTCTCAATGTTAGTTTGTTGATTTTTGTTGTCATCGTTTTTGCTGTTGCTTTTGTTGCTGTGGTTTGGAATGTCAGAGTTGTTGTTGTTGTTCTTGTTGTTGTGGGCTGTATCGCTTAGGTGTTGAGGTGTTTTCGATTCTAATTACTAAGTGTTTGAGGCCAATTAGAGCGCACTTAAAACGCGTCACAATTAGCGTCAGTAAATTTTCAAAAATTTTCAACTGCAAAACAGTTTTTTTTTTTTTTTTAAATTTATATTTTTATGTATATATATATCTTCTTTTGCTGTTCCCTCTCTTCATCTCTTTCTCTCCCTCTCTCTCTCTCTCTCTCTCTCTGAGTAATTTAAACCGGTTTTTCGGTATTTTGCCAGTGGCAAGCGAAGACTGCTCAATGAATCTTTTAGCTGACGATTCAGTGTCCAGATTGCCTGATTCTCAGACGTTTCTCTTGTTTGTAGCCAAAATGAAAACAAACAAAAGAATTGAGAAAAATAACACGCCCATTGACCAGTTTGCCCAGTCTCCGAGTCTCCTAGTCTCCCAATATTCCCACTTTGGCACTGGGACGCTGGTGATAACGTGATGAAAACGCCCACAAAACAGTTCAATACTGAATTGAATGGAATTGAATTAAATACAATTACTTATGAATTATTGATTAAACAAATATTGCATTTATTATAAGTGTCAACAACATATTAATGCATTATTTTTTATTCATTTTATTTAAAGTTCATTGAAAATAATTTGAATTTTTTGCAAACTTAACAAACGATTTCATTGATTTCTCATTAATAACGGAAATAATTAATTTATCTATTTTAAATCCATATAATGCCAATTGGAACTGATTTCTGCCAATAAATTATATTTTTTAGACCCCGTACTCTAAAAAGGAGTATAGGGTCTATTAGGTTTGCCAGAAGCGAAATGTGCGTACAAGGCAGAAGGAGGCGTGGCCGACCCCATAAATTATATATATTCTTGATCAGCATCAACAGCCGAGACGATATAGCGATATAGCGACTGTCTGTCCGTCCGTATGTATCCTGAAAGTCAAAGACTATAAGAGCTAGAGCCACCAATTTTGAAATTAAAGTCACTCTGCTTCGCGAGCAGATCACGTTTATTTCAAATCATTACCACGCCCTACCGCCCAGCAAATTGTAAAAAAACTATTTTCAATCACCATAACTTGAAAACGACTAGAGCTAGAGAGACCAAATTCACACATTATGTGTATGGTACCATTATAATTAACCTCACCAAGTTTAATCCGGATCGGACAACTATAGCCTATAGCTCCCATAGGACAAATCGGTCGAAAATTGTTAATATGTATGGAGACATGAAGTTTTAGTTGAGCGACTGTAACCAAACTAGCACATTATGTGTATAGTACCATTATAACTATCCACACCAAATTCAGTGTGGATCGGACAACTATAGCTTATAGCTCCCATAGGACAAATCGGTTGAAAACTTGTGATTTGTATGGTTAAATGCTCACTAGCATGAGTACGAGGTCTTTTACAGTCGGCTCGCTCGACTGTAGCTTTTCTTACTTGCTTTTTAATGCCAATAGATCGTATTTTTATTGAAGATGCTTCAGACCAAATTTCATAGCAATGCCTACACAATTGGCCCAGTTACAATCAGTTGAATCAGCTTATACTTCAGTACGGAGAGTACAGAGAGTGTACCAAATTCCGTGCGAATCGTAGACAGCTGCGAAAGCGAATCCATTGATGCCAAAAAAAAAAAAAAAATTTGTTGTTGCTAGCGGCAAATCATCATCATCATAACTCCCTCCATGTGCGAGAATTTGAAATCAGAGCTAGAGTCTCATTTTCTACAGCGTTTTTTATTGTTGTTGTTTTTGTTGTGAACTTATTTTTTTTTTTTATTTGTTGATGTTGCAATTTGTGTGCCGTTGAAGCATTAAATTGCATAATTAGCAAGTTAGCTGAGGAACTGTAGCTATGTATATATGTAGCTATAGGTCTGGGTCTGGGTCTTGGTCTGGGTCTGTTTCGCTGGCCAGCAACAATAACAACAACAACAAAAGCAGCACAGACACACGTGATCGCGAAATGGAAAGCGTTTTGTCTTATCTTCTTGCAGCTCTGACACAGTTTCCAGTTTATAAAAAAACAAAAAAAAGAAACGATAAAAAATACTACAATTGAGAGTTTGATGCCAAAAATTCACACGTTGCACTAAAGATAGATTGCATTCGTTTCTAAGCTAAATCTTAACCGGAAATTCCAAACACCAAAAAAAAAAGTGTTTAATAGCTTAATCAGCTCAAAAGTCTTCAGTATCATTATCATTATCATAATGAAATTGATTTGACTTCTTTCCCTTGGGAAAGGTTAAAAGTTTTTGGTATTATTTTTTGTTAGAGTTTCTTTAGGTTTTTTGATTAATTACTAGGCGCTGCACTGCATTCAACTGCGCGGAACCCTTAACCCAACCCAACATAACCCAACCTAACCCAATCCAACCCGATCCGATCCGATCCCATATCATAATTGTGTTCTTCTTATTCTTCGGCTGCTTCTTTCTCCTACTCCCACTCCTACTTCTCAGCATTACAACGTTATACCTGTCGTCTCTACAGGTATGAGGGACTGACTTCGGTATCGACTCTGGGCCCTTAATTTGTTGCCCCTGATGTTAGAGCTGCTCTTCTCTTGGGTTCAAATGAGTTCACAATGTGCTGGATCCCCTTTGGTCTTTGGTTTTAAAGGTATTTATTTACCTTCTCCTTTATTATTATTATTTTTATTTTACTTTTATTTTGGATTCGTATTCTCTGTTCTTCTGTTACTGCCTCTTACTGTCTTACTGTCTTTCAGCTTTCGTCTTTTCGATTTTATTTGTTGTTGTTATCAATTTCTTGGGCATTTACATACATATCTATCTTCATTTTTTTCCAACACTCTTCAGTTGGGTATATAGAATTTCTAAGCACAAATGTGACATGACATTAATACGATTTGACATCTAATCTATAAGAACTCAACTATTTGATTGGCAAATAAGTTGAAATATTTACTTAATTTTTTATATAACAAAGAATTTGAGTTTTTATTTTAATTATTTCCATAGGTAGAGTATTAAAACTTCGTTATGATTTAAATAATTTATAGTTTTTGGTGTTTGTTGTTTATATTTGGATTCATTTGCTTGCTTAGTCATTTATATTTTCTCCTGTTTTCTTATTTTGGAGCAGTTTTTATTGGTCCGACGTTTATCATTATTCAAATATTTTACCTAGACACACACACACACGCACACATTCCGATCTGCTTAACCATCTTTCAAATGTACGATAAGAATACTCACACACACACACACCGATACACACATGCATTTTAGGCGGCTTCAGTTTTGAGTCTTTCTGCTTTGTCTTCTTTTTTGGAAAAGGGGTGGGGGATTCAATTTCAATTTCAATTTTGTTGTTATAATTACACACAACTGACGCTCAAGTGCAGCATTTCCGCTCGCACGCTTCGAGGAGTGCCGGCCGCGTGCTTTGGGTGTGAGGGGGTTAAAACGAGGTGACGCGGTAAAAAAAAGACCACAAAGTAAATGAAAGGGAAGCTCTGTGTTAAGGTAATACTAATACAAGGAGTAGTAGTAGTATTTGTAGTAGTAATAATAGCAGTATATATAGTAGTAAAAATAGTAGTAGCCTAATAAGTAGTGGCAATAGTAGTAGTTGTAGTTGCAGTAATGGTAACACTCTAAGTAGTAGTAGTGGTAGTAATACTATGTATGTATGTGTGTAGCTTACCTTGCCGGCTGCCTTTTTGTAACGCCGCGTAGCCTCGCTGATCAAATCCCTGACAAGCAGCTCACCAGAGCCGCAGGGCACCAATATGCGAATATCGCCAAAACAAACTGTAACCTTCATACTTTCGTTGCGTTTTGTTACGTTTTTTTATACACTTTCTATACACAATTTATTAATTTATAATTATATTTATTAATGCACTTGTTTCTTATGGGGAATGTTGTTGTCTCGTTGTCTGGTTGTCTCGTTGTTTTGTTATTAATTTTGTTTCTTTTGTCTGTTGCTGGCATTTGGCTTTGGCATCATCTTCTTCTGTCTCTGCTTTGTCGTCGTCTTCTTCTTCTGCTGCTGCCGCTGCTGCTCCTCAAGGTATCCCAGCAGCTGCATTCATTCGTTTTTCGTTGTATATGTATATGTTTGTGTGTGTGAGTGTATGTTATGCGGATGAATGCTATTGCTATTCGTCTAGCTTAGCTGTACAGCATTGGTGCAAGCGAGATGGCCTGCACTACACACGCTTAAAGGACTTTGACGTCGCGTCGCTGCTGCGTCGAAGCTGCTTCGACTATGACTGCGGCTACGGCTGCGCACTTGACAGCAGCTGTACACTCGATGAACAAAAAAAATATGTTTTTTTTTCACCTACCACCAACGGTCAGAACTATAGCGTGTGCGTGCACGCGTGCGTGTATGTGTATCAGCGTGTGAGTGTGTGTCGCTGCGCCTGTGTATTAAAGCGCCGCTGCTGCTGTATTGTTTTATTCTACTTATTTTGTTTTTGAACTTTTTTTCTTATCGAGTTTATCTCTCGCGCTCTCAATGCAGGTGCACTCGTCAACGCACTCGTTTTGCTCTTTTAGTCGCTTTTCGTTTTGTGCCGTTGCTTTTCGTTGTGTTTATTTATTTAGCATATTTCACTGCATTCACTGCTGGTAACTGTTATTGTTGCTGTATGAATCACACGCGCAATCGTCATACAAAACGAGTTACAATAACAACAACAAGCGGCCAGCAAACAGCAATAAAAAATACTGGCGAACACAACAGGCCAAGATCATCGGAAACGTCGTAACCAAACGCAAAAAACACGTTAGACAACAACAATAACACACACACACAAGCTGCACCCCGAAAACAGCAAAACAGCAACTGCAATTGCAATTGCCTTTTTTTATATTTATTTTTTCTGTTGCTGCAAAAAATGTACGCTTGATTCGCGTTTTTAGCAGTTTTAAGCTTTCAGCTTTTATTTAATGTTAATTTGTCTCTTTTACCAACTACTGGTGGCACACATATTCCGTTCGATCATATTCCGTCGTTCGCAACGTCGTTTCGTGGTTATCTTCGCTATTATATTTTTTAGCGTCGGTTTGCTTTTAATATTTTCTTATTCACTTTTGTTATGCTTGCACCTATAGTATACTACACATGTATGTATTTGCACTTGATTCGTTCACGATTCTATACAATTATCATTAAGTTGGTCTTAACGTGTTATTTCAAAAACAACAAAAAAAACAACAAAATTCTTTAGCGTTAAACATCGCGCTGCGCTGCGAACGCTGTCTTCGCGTCAAATGCCAACAACAACTAACGATGTCATCAACTATCGATGTGCCAAAGCGCCAACAGTATCGGCTGCATCAACTCGATAGCGGCAAGTCGATAACATGACAACTCGATATTTTTCCGTTATATCGAAAAATGTTTGATTTTAATATTCTTAAATTGAAACATTCTGTAAAAGTAATAAAATCAACATCGCACATAATAAGCAACAATATTAACTGGCAAAAGATGACTGCAACAGCATAGAACTTCAATGAGTAAAACTTAGTTATTTCATAAATAAAACTGTCTGTGCAGTTGTTGTTCTTATGCTGATTTTCATGTATGCCTTCTTTTTATATCATTTTGTAAGTTATTCGACCAGCTGCAGATTCACTAGTAAATTTGAAAGGACAAAACACAATTGAGTTTTTAATGTTATCGAATCGACAGCAATGAATAAGGCCAAATGAAGTGTGACCAGATGGAATTAGATTTTTAATACTTACCGGGTAAACGTCAAGCACGGACAGGCTGAGTTAAATCAGATTCTTTAAACAAATGCAAAAAGAAATGCTTAATTATTTAATTAAAAAATAACTAAAACACGAGTTTTTGTGAAATGGCAGAAACCCGCTCGACTGGTGGTTACAACTACAAGACATTGCTGTAAGTATTCAGACAAAAATGCGCGCTTCATTTTGACAAAGAAAAACCATTTTCAATTTAACAGATGCACAAATATACCTGAACTTTTTCTTGACAAATTCGTGGCCCGCACACATTTTGGACGCTTCGGCAATTTGGTTAACTTTGTGCTGCGTCCACGCCGTATGACCTGCACCGTAAGCTATGCCAACGAATCGGAGGCCGCCAAGGCACTGGAAGAAGGCCGAGTCTATAATGGCCATGAGTTTGAAATGTCGTATGCAGAGAATGAAAGTGCGCCCGCACAAAAGACCGAGGAATGGGTTGATCCCGATGTACAGGCCGAGCTAAGTGCGCTCAGTGGTGGTGCCGTTGGGTGGCGCTCCGAATATCCAGTGGCCAAAACATTCGCTGGTGTCGTCAAATCCACTAACAAAACCAATGCAGCTGGCAATGTGGATCGTGACAAGGATAAAGAACGTGAACGGGAACGGGAACGTGAAAGAGAACGAGAACGTGAACGTGACCGTCAGCGTGCTCCGGCACAGTTCAAGGAGCTGGAACAAATCTTGCGTAAACCGGCATTCAGCAGCGAGGAGAAATATCGTGTGCTGGATGCACGTGACAAGCTGATGCGTCTAAAGCAACGTCAGCGTGCCCAATCAGATGCCCAACGCTTGCAGGGACACTGCCCGGACATGTGTCCCGAGAAGGAGCGTGTCCTACGCGAATTCCAACGTCAGGTGGCCATTTATGAGCTGCAATCTGGCTCGGATTATCTCATCTGCCATGAGCTGGCACTCAAACAATATTCGCGCAGCAGTGCAGATCAGGAGACACCGTTGCCACACGAGCTGCGTGACGAGGCAACAATGCACATGACCATGAGCTATCTGATGCATGAGATTATGGACATTAGTGAACAGAAAGATGCACATTTGGGTGATTGGTTTCACTTTGTTTGGGATCGTACACGTTCGATACGCAAGGAGATCACACAACAGGAACTCTGCTCCCTTGGCGCTGTCAAACTGGTGGAGCAATGTGCTCGCTTTCATATACACTGTGCCGCTCGTCTCGTGGCCGAGGATCCCAGTGTCTTTGATACCAAAATCAACGCAGAGAATTTAACAAAATGTTTGCAAACCTTAAAGTACATGTACCATGATCTGCGTCTCAAGGGCGTACAGTGTCCACGTGAAGCGGAATTCCGTGGTTACATTGTGCTGCTCAATTTGGCCGATGCCAATTTCCTTTGGGACATCGGCCAGCTGCCGGTGGAGCTACAGAATTGTCCACAAATCCGTCGAGCTATACAATTCTATTTGGCGCTACAAGATACGAACTTTGTGCGTTTCTTTCAACTGCTGCGTGAACCGGAGACGACTTATCTGGAGGCTTGCATACTGGTGACTTACTTCACCCGTCTCCGGATACTGGCACTGCAGCGTCTACTGACCGCCTATCGGGCGCCCAGAAAATACGAGTACTCCTCCTTGCCTGTTAGTTATATACGACAAATGCTGGACTTTCCCAGCGATGCAGAGGCAGATGAGTTCCTCGAGTGCTGTGACCTCAACGTGAATGAATCCGGACGTGTCTTCTATACGTCCATACGCATACATCCACCGGAACACTATAAGCTGCACAGACAGCTCGAAGTGAGTACATGAAATTCTAACTTACAACTGTCTTTTTCACACTATCTCTCTGTCTCTTTCTATGTCGTGCAGCTGGTGGAATCGAAGCGTCAGCAGAGCATTGGCGAATGCATTTGCGGTGAACCCTTGCCAGAACAGTCACTCTATCGCAATCATCGTCCACATAATAGCTTCAATGAACAAGGTTTTCTCAAGACCAATGCCTGGACAGCCAAGGATCAGTTGCCCAATAGTCTGGAGCTACAGGAAGAATCCTCTAACGACATGACCACCGCCAGTTCCACTAAAGACAGCAATCTATTCAAAGTGCCGCTCTTCTCCGCTCCAATTTCACCGAAAATCAAAGCGAACACACCTCCTCCAACAGGAGGCAACAGCGTCAACAACAGCAGCAGCAGCAAAGGCTTCAGTTTTGCGGGTGCCATGGAGAGCAATGGCTTCAGTGGCAACATTTTTGAGGCGAAGCCAACGCAGTTAAGTGGTGGCTTTAGCTTTGCAGCCGCTGCAGCTGCACCCCCGAAACCAGCAGCAACTACATCAAACTTCTTCGACCAGCAACAACAGCAGCAACAAAGACAGCAGCAAAAGGCCGCTGAGGACGCCAAGTTGGCTGCACTACAGCAGGCCATAGCGGCCGCCAAGCAGCGTGAAATGGAGCTGATGGAGCTGCAAAAAGCCAAGGCGGCGCGATTGGAACGTGCGCGTCAGGAGCGACAACTGGAGCAAGAGCAGCAAGAACTGCAACTGCAGCGGGAGCAACGTCAACAGGCAGCAGCTGCAGCAGCGGAGGCGGCAGAAGCAGCCGCCGTAGCAGCAGCAGCGGAAGCAGAAGCAGCAGCCGCCGAAGCGGCAGCTGTGGAGGAAGAACGTCAACGTTCCGCTGCACGTGGAGCACAAAGCGTGCGACTGTTGCACGAACTGCTGCACGAGGAATGCACACGAATTTGTCACCAAGAAATTCAACTGCATTCCAAATCCCTGCGGCTATATGAAACGCTGCTGGATGAGCAGATTGTCCACATGATGGATGAGCAACTGCTGCGCAATGACTACGAACTGGAACTGATGCGTCATTATTGGCAACGCTGGCGCAGTTACCGACGCGTACGTCAGCACAAGGATGCACTCTTTGCCAGCCTGCCACTCAGTTTTGGCGGCGAGTCCAGTGATCAGCTGGTGGACAAGCGTGCAGCAGAGCAGCCGTTGCGCATGATACGACGCTATCGTCAGGGTGAACCTTGCGATTATCGCCAACTTCTCGCTGGCATGGATGAGCAGTCGTGGCTAAAGCTGGATCTCTGGGAGCTGTTGGCCAAGTCTCTGCAGCAGCAGCAACAGATGCCACCTGGTGCACGGCACTACTACAAACTGTTAATATCCATGCCCACGGGCAGCGTGGGACAGGTCATGGAGCATGCCTTGGATCGTGGTCTGCTGCAGCAGCCACTACAACGGGAACAGTTTACTTCAGATCACACTGGTTACATCAATGGACTGGCCCATGGTGTGGCCTTATGTGTGCATAAACTAAAGGGATTGCCGGAGCAGCGCTCCCAGCTGCAGTTGGCCAATGCCGATGGCATCGTTTGCTATGTCGATGCCAATCAACTACCGGAGTTGCGTCAACGTTTGCAGCATCTGTGCCGGCACAGCAATTGTAGCTACGTCGCGTTGATTGTCCAACAGCGTCTGACACCACTGCAGCAGGTGCAGCTGCAGCAACAGCTGCAAATGGACAAAATACGAACATATCGCATCTTTAGCTGCCGTCCCGTCTCCCAGGGCAAACAGAAGCTGCAACTTGTTGCACTGCTACAGTGTGCCGTACAGTTTTTGGCCCGTCAGCCGAATCGTAGTCGTGGACAGCTGCAGCAATCGGATTTACGAGAGTGGCTGCTCATGCACTTGGGTGACGAACTGTTTCAGCGACTGCGTCGTGCTGTGCTGCAAGATGTGGCCATTGGACGGCGTTGCCGGCAGTCACCGCAGTTCTGTGCCCAGCTCTACAATGAGGCAGTGCGTCGCTTGCAGCTGGTAGCGGGTGAATCTCTCGAGGATTACCCACAGTTGCCGCAAGAGCTGAATGCCTATGTGGAACCCATTGTGGAACCAAATGGTATACTACCAAATCGCTTGGAATACTTTGTCAAAGATTGGCAACTAGCCGGGAATCGTGCCAAGATTGTGCAGCTATTGGAGCGTATAAAGTTACCTGAAATGTTACCACTCCCAGCTGCACTGGAGGAGCCAGCAAATGTATCAAGCGATCCGGATCAGCAGCATCAGGAATTCTGTCAGTGGCTGCTAAACTATGCGCAACTGAGTCAGGATGAGGAACTGGTGGAAGCGGTCTCGCTGCGTGCCATACAAACGCTGCAGCTACAAATGCGTGCCGCTGAGATTAACTACCTAGACATGGTCGAGATCTTTGCCAAGGAACGACTACAATTCATGTTGCGTCAACTGAGCAACAAATATATTGTCTACAAACGACAAACGATGAACAAATGCTATGAATCCCATTGGTACTACGAGTGGCAGCCACCAGATGAGGCAGGCATGAGTAGTGAAGACCACAAAGATGTGCAAGAGGAGAGAGAAGAGCATGCGGAGCAGAAAGAGGCACAGCTGGAGCAGCCTGCGGAGCTTAGCTTTGAGCAAGTGCTGGAACATGCTCGATCTGTGCTGGACAAGTGCCAGGATCAGCGACCGGAGCGCAAAACTCTAAGTGATTGCAATGGACAACTCAATCAACTGGAGCGCAAAATAGCGCTCTTCAAACAGCAACTGCCAGCACTACCGCTACCACTACCAGCGCCGAAACCAACAGCACCGCCAAAACCAACACCACCGCCACAACAGCCACCGCATCGCGTACGGGATCAGGAAGCGGAGAATTTGCCAGCTTTAAAGCGACAACGTTTCGATTCCACCATCGAGGAGTGCAAAGCTTTGCTCAGTCGCACTGAGCATCTCCTTCACTTGAGCCAGTCCAGTTCGGAGCGACGAGCTCAGCTCCTGCAGCGCGCCAAGAAATTTATTTAAAAACAAAAAAACTGAACAATTTTTTTGGTATTTTTTATGTTAATTTTTTCATTTCATTTATATTTTTTTTTTTATGTATTTTTCACTTATCGCATGCCAGGCAATTAAATTATTAAACAAGATACAAATTTTGCTACACTTAACTTTATTAGACCCTGTACTCAATAATAAAAGAGGTTTCTCAACAGCTGAGTCGATATAACTGCTGCTATCTTGACCCAATTTACACACCATAGGTCAAAATAGTCCTACTAAATCTACTTCGGATCGGAGAACGATAACTCCCTTAAGAAAAATCAGACGAAAATTGGTGACTTGTATGAAAAATGTGTTCTACAACATGTACAGGGTGTTTTTCAATCGGTTCACTTCAACAAAATTTAAACTTTAAATATATTTAAAACAAACCAAAGTTGAAAATAAAAAAAAATTTGCAAGCTAGAAAGCTTTTAAAATCTTTCCTACCATTTTAGCCACTTTATTGCTAGATTTCTAGACTTTGTAAAACACATTTAGCTGAAAATCTAGCTATTTTCAGTTACTTTTTTTAAAGAAGCTTTATCAGCTGTAATAACAAACGTTTGAAAGTGTTTTCAAAACTTTTGAAAATTAAAAAATTTCAATGTAAAATTTTTTTAACATTTTTAAGTAATTAAATGTATTAACATGTACTTTAAACAAATTTTTAATTATGTTTGAGTACAAAACATTTTTTGTTAAATATTAAAATTGTGAGTTTTTCAGTTTCCAAAAGTTTTCGAATTTTTCTTAAAAGAATTTTAAAATTTGTTTAGCTGTTATTATGAATCACACTTGCTAGCCAATAAATATTATGAAATTTTAGTAAAAAAATATTAGTAGTATTAATAAAATAATAATAATAATAATAATAAAATAAAAACAAAATAATTATATTAAATATAAAAATCATACTAAATAATAGAAACTATTTTTAAGAACTTGTTAATTAAATTTTTCAAACCAATGTGAGCCTAAAAATATATTTCATATAATAATAGGTTCAAATTTGGAAACTTTTGTAGGCAAAACTCCAAAAATAAATATAGGAAACGGTAGTAAAATTCTAAAACTCCGAATCGTATGTTTATTTGAAAGCAACAGGTTCCTCGTCTTTTAAAGAATAAACAAACTAAGTATTTTTTGAGAACTCAGCACATTTTATGCACAAATACGATAAATTCATAGGATTGGATTTCTAATGTGCATGTGTGTGTGTGTGTGTGTGTGTGTGTGTGTGTGTGTGTGTGTGTGTGTGTGTGTGTGTGTGTGTGTGTGTGTGTGTGTGTGTGTGTGTGTGTGTGTGTGTGTGTGTGTGTGTGTGTGTGTGTGTGTGTGTGTGTGTGTGTGTGTGTGTGTGTGTGTGTGTGTGTGTGTGTGTGTGTGTGTGTGTGTGTGTGTGTGTGTGTGTGTGTGTGTGTGTGTGTGTGTGTGTGTGTGTGTGTGTGTGTGTGTGTGTGTGTGTGTGTGCGTGTTGACTGGTAATTTCTGCAGCCAATCAGAAAGAGGCTTTCGGTAAAGTGGATTTCATGTTGTGGGTCTGAAACGGTTCTTTCTGCAAAGAATTCTTCAGTTCGTGCTGGAGTGTCGAAAGACATGAATGTAACTTTCAAGAAGTGCTACAAGAATTTCTTAAATAATTAAAAAGTCTCAAAGTTCAAATTCTATAATTTTTAAATAAAGTTTACCTAAAATCCCAGTGAATGTAGTGCCGATAATCTGAAAATCTGGAAAAATCGTCAATAACTGGAGCTATAAATAGCAAATAGGTAATAAATTTTCAGACAAAAACTAAAAAAACGTGATAAAAGTCGTTTTTTTTTTTTAAGTTGTTTTTCATAAATATATTTTTTTTTTATATTCAAGTTTTGTGTAAATTAGATTAAAAAGACGAGAAATTCCATATATTTAGAAATACGGATAACAATCATTTTCTTGCTGACAAAAAGTGTAAAATTGTAATTTGAATGATATATATTTATTTAAAAGTATCATAAAATTCAGGTCACACTTTAATATCTAACTTAAAATTAAACTTTTAGTTTTGGAAATAGAAATAGAAATAGAAATATGAACCCAACGATCTTCAAAACTATAACAGCTATCAACTTTAAAAACTACAAATGCCCTTTAAAAAAAAAAAAAAAAAAAAAAAATTTTTACTAAGGAAACTACACCGATAAAATTGATCCACAAAATTGTGAATATAAGTTTTATTTTCGAATTCAAATTTATATTTCCATTTTCACAAAAATAAAACCAGTGACGTCACAAAAACAGGGTTTCAGGAACCTTATAGTCGTCGCTTCTTCAGTATTTTGCAGTCAAAAAAAGTGTTGAGCTAAGCTAAAATCAATCGTATGTCAAATACAGAATACTTTATTTCTTACAGTGCTTCGATCAATACATAAACTGTTACTTGAGTCTTTTGGGGTCCTCTTAATGTGCTTGTGAACAATATTTGGACTCAAATCCGGCGATTTTTGTTTACAAATAAATAAATTTGATTGCCGACCCAGCATTTCCAAAGAGAGAAATCTCAAATTTAAAGCCATTATTTCATGCATTTTATACACTGTTAAGAGGGTATAATAGGTTGATTTGTCTTCATAATTATTTAGATTTTTCATACATTTTTTAAAAATGTTCACAGAAACAAAAATTTTGGAATTATTTTAAACGGAAACGAGCAGGTTTCCGGATGAAGGATATTTCTTAGATTTTTTACCATCGATTTCATATATTACAAGAAAAAAGGCTAAAATGACAAAACTAGTATAGTGATCACAATGAACAAAGAACTTTGTTAGTCAAAAGAATCCATATGAAGCCGACAAAGGTCATCGCTAACTAAGAAACCGCTAAATTGGCAACACTGGTACGATATTTGTAATAAACAAATAAATTTCTCATTCAATATAATCAAAATAATTTCTACTTATACAGAACAGCTCTTACCAAAAAAAAAGGCTAAATTGGCAACACTGGTTCGGTCATCGTAATGAACACAACACTTTGTCATTTAAAAGGTTTATTGATCAGATCAGGAGATCAGTGGAAATCTACAACTAAAACATACACAAAGATTTCGACTGGAACTAGCTGGAACTGGAACTGGTTCGTTCCAACAACTGGTGTTAGCCAAGACCCGAGCGCTCCATGATGCGAACTCCGAACTCCGAGCTCGATTAAGATTAAGACTTAGAGATCGCTCCGATTAAAAAATATTATATAGTCGCTAAGGAAGAGTCCTGGCACCTACCGGATTCAGTTAGCCAAACCAACCTCTGAAGTACTCCAACCATTTAAGTAAAGCAATTTACAGAGGCAATGGCTTCAAGGCCTGGCCAAAATGTAATACCAAAAAACTTTAAAAGCCTTCATGGCGAACATTTAAAATTCCATCCCGGTCTTGGGGTGCAACCGTTTGCCAGGGACAATCAGCAATGCAATACTGCGGCTGATTTTCCGGCAAGCAATCAATGTTCCAGAACATTTCCCTACGCCACAAGGAGACAAGCCCGAAATATTCTACGGCGTCAAAATTACTTTCGTTTTGCCGACTGTTCATCTGATTGGCTGCGAAAGCTGGCCTGGGCCAGAATGGTGTTACCAAACTATGGTCAGGGTAAGTCGGCTGAACCAAGTGGGTCAGTGGGATCAGGTAGGTCGACTGGACCAACTGGTTCAGCTACCAAAAGGCAGCGCTCGCAGGAGAACGTAGGACCATCGGCGAAGCGATCCAAAATATTACCTCATCGATCCTTTGCGGAATTGTCCAAGGTGTGCACATTGATTGGTGTGATTGATCAGGGTAATCCCGAGGGTAGCATACCCCGCAATCAATGGAAACTGGTCGAAGCGGCTCTGATTGAGCTTTGCTTTCAGATGCTCGACTCGGAGCCGGGTCCTCCGCCTGTGTGCAAGGATGTGGGCTGGTATCATGGAAATATTAAGATTATTGCCTGCAAGGACGAACGCTCCGGGAAGCTTTACAAGGCGGCTGTGGCCAGAGTGGGTGAGGTCTATCCGGGTGCCAAGCTACAGGGTCTAAACTGGTCGGAACTGCCCAGCAGACCACGTGCTCGCATTTGGCTACCGGGCACAATGAGGGAACCCGATAGGATTTTAAAAATGCTGCAGCGTTGTAATCCTCAGCTACCGACCCATGACTGGAAGGTGGTCCACGTAGCATCCAAATGGGGCTCGACAATCAGAGCTATACTTATTCTGAACAAGGAATCCCTGGCTCCCATCGAGGCAGCCAAAGGAGAGCTCAACTTTGGCTTTGTCTCCGCTACCGTTCGTGTCTACGATTCGGATGCGAATGCAGCTTCTGTGGCCAAAACAGTCGATCCAATCGATATTCCCGATATCGTACCTCAAGGCCCGGAAGATAACTCCTATGATATATCATTGCTAACAAGAGACATGATGGCCATGAGTCATCGTGATGATGATCTAATTGGTGATGTTATGGTTCATGGTCATGGTGATGATGATCTGATTGGTGATGTCATCGACGACTTGGATGCCGATATCTCGGGGATAGAGTCCTTGTTACAGGATTTTCCCGCCACTCCACCGTCACACTAAAGCGGTGCTCAAAGACCTCTTCCCCTAAAGCCAAGGACCGTACAGGTATGTTAAACCGTACACTATAAAAAGGGTTCTAAAATCAAGACTTTCTTATATCAATTTTTTACTATATAGTACTGTTATTAATTTCTTTCTTTTAAATTTAGATTATGGCGACGATGATCTGTCTGTCAGACCTTGACTTATGCCCGCACAGTGGGGCAATATGAACATATGAACTCCAGGGGTGAGTCTCCCCTTAGAGAGGAGTATAGAAGACTCCTTTACTATAAAGTCTACAGAAAAACAAAGAAAATACTATAAATACAGAAGTCGATACAACTCAGAGAAATATCCTAGAGAAGCAGAAGAAGAAGAATTTGGTCTTTAAACTGCCTAAATATGAATACTACCTCCTTAATATCCGTCCTAAATGTATATGGGTTGTGTGGGCAGCACACATTTTCTATTATTTTTATATACCACGCCCATAAGGGCCACAAACCGTGAAATAAACAAGTAAGGAAGGTTACAGTCGAGTGAGTCGACTGTAAAACACCCCGTACTCACTCTAGTGCGCATTTTACCATACAAATCACCAATTTTCGAACGATTTGACCTATGGGAGCTATAGGCTATAGTTGTCCGATCCGGATCAAACTTGATGAAAATAGTTATAATAGAACCATACCCATAATATGTGAGTTTGGTTGCGATCGCTCAACTAAAACTACATGTCTCCATACAAATCTTCCATTTTTGACCGATTTGTCCTATGGGAGCTATAGGCTATAGTTGTCCGATCCGGATCAAACTTGGTGAAAATAGTTATAATAGAACCATACCCATAATATGTGAGTTTGGTTGCGATCGCTCAACTAAAACTACATGTCTCCATACAAATCTTCCATTTTTGACCGATTTGTCCTATGGGAGCTATAGGCTATAGTTGTCCGATCCGGACCAAACTTGGTGAAGATAGTTATAATGGAATCATACCCATAATATGTGAGTTTGGTTGCGATCGCTCAACTAAAACTACATGTCTCCATACAAATCTCCCATTATTGACCGATTTGTCCTATGGGAGCTATAGGCTATAGTTGTCCGATCCGGATAAAGCTTGGTGGAGATAGTTATAATGGTACCATATGCATAGTCCCTCTAGCTCCAGTCGTTTTCAAGTTATGGTAATGTGAAAATAGTTTTTTACAATTTGCGGGAGCGGTAGAGGGCGTGGCTAAAATTCAAAATAAACATGATCTGCCTGAAATATATAGACGAACTTTCATTCCAAATTTGGTGGCTTTAGCTCTTGTAGCTTAGAAGATCCAGGTGTTCATACGGACAGACGGACGGACAGACAGATGGACATCGCTATATCGTCTCGGGTGTTGATGCTGATCAAGAATATATATACTTTATGGGGTCGAAAAAGCCTCCTTCTGCCTGTTACGCACATTTCGCTTCAGACAAACTTAATAGACCCCTCTACTCTTTTTTAGAGTACGGGGTCTAAAAAAAAAAAATTCCATTTCTTTTGCTGTCAACTGTTTTGACAACAAAAAACTATTATTATAAAAAAAACACACTTCCCTTTTTTTTTCCTTAGCAAAAATTCACTTTTCACACAGTCTTAGAAGTATTGATATCAAAATTTTATTATTGAAATAACAGACAAAATTTTCACAGTTGCACATTTTCAAGCTGACTCGCAAAATTCTTTATAGACGAACGACTCAATCAAGGATTCAAGAACCCAAAGAAGCAGAAACAACAAAAACAATAGGAAAAATAAAAACAATTTGTTCCAGATTTTAGACACAATTTAGCGCAATTAATCGACGAAATCGCATTTGGAAGTAGTTACATATATATATATATATATATATATATATATATATATATCGATTAAGTGATGAATAATTTAAGGGGCATCAACAAGGGAGGTAAGTGCACAACTCTACTTCTACCCTGTAAGCAACTTTAAGAACGTTAAACTTGAGCTGCTCGGCTGTTAGAAGCCCAGTTTGCGATGGTCTCATTTGTATTGATTTGAGTCGATTTGATTAATAAGAATTTGTTATAAGAATAAGTCCATTAAGTTTGGTTTTTGAATCAAGTTTTGATTTGGAAATCATCGTTTTATATATTATTGGGAGAATCTGCATATAATTTTGATATGTTCTACGGAAAAGAGTACTAAAAAGATAGATCTTAAAGATAGTCGGACAGCAAAAGTGCCACAATCCAATGCAGCTTGCAGGGGTCGAGGGGGAGACGTAGCTCATTTTGAGCATGTCCCCGCTGAAGAAGAAGAAGATATTACTCGATGGTAGTTAGATTATTAGAGTATTAGTACAAAAGTTTGGACAAAAGATAAGTTCTGGGGGGGTACTAGCAGGTGTTAGCTCCTCCCTACTGAAAAATCAGTAGATGAAGTGGTAGTTTGGTCAGAGTGCCTTCTGTGGGTTAAGCTTTTACGTCCGGAGTCAGGTTTTCCGCCCGGTGATGAATGAAAATTAAATGAAAAATGGACATTGAGGAAAGCCTTTGAAATTTTCACCTGATGATCTAGAAGATTAGTGTTTACTACTCCGGTTTTTGCTAACTGGCATGCTCTTGTCATTTCGCTTATCTAATTGGCTAGGACTAGCGCCTTATGCGGTATTGTCATGGTTACGTTAACGTCTCCATCTATGGAGTTCACACAACCGATTACCTCGTTTAGTTTCTGTGTCGACTCGAATAGTGTAGTGTTAACTTGGATCTGCCGATCGTTGTTCCTCCGCAAGTTGTCTTTATCCTTGAACCCATTTCCAAGCCGAGCCTATCTAGTTTATGGACCGTAGCTTTCACATAGTTCTACTGCCAAGCCTCGCTGTGTCTTCCGTTGCCTTCTTTAAGTGATGGGTGTCAAGGGCTTTGATCCTCGGGTCGATAGTTCTAAGTAAGAAATGAGATCAAGCTGTGTTTGGGGTGTTGGTTATTATCATTGGGGCCTTGGGGCCTGGTTACAGTGTGTACTCAACATATTGAACATGCTACAGTTGACTGAATAAGTTTGTCTTTTAGATATTGGAATGCATTTTGGCATTCATCTGTCCACTCAAAATGGACCTAAGGATTTCTGCCAGGGTCGCTATGTAGTTCATGACTCCTGCGTCTTTAATGGTTGATACCCGATATTTTCAAATCTCTGGGCTCGAGGGTGTCTCCCATCTTTCTATCTCTATATCTTCCTATCTGTATTTCTACCTATCTGTATATATAGAGTAAAAGTTTTGTGACCTCCTGTCATGTTATGTCCAATTTGATTCCGTTTACTTTACTTACTCATCTATTTACAGCTTTCAAGTGCTGGCAAATCCTGTATCGCTATGCACGATACAATGTCAACATTTTGGAGAGGAGGCAAATAGCCAACAATGCATTTCAAAACATTCCCAAAACTCCCATTCCGATTCCAATGACAGTGCCGATGTCAGACAGAAGATCGGGTATTTGGTTTGATTCCAAGCTGTGGACGACAGCAATGGCAAATGTCTGGACAGGATTTCAGGGGCAACGATCCTTTGCCACGAAAGTGAAGAGTGTGCGCTTCGATAAGTTTGGAAGGAAAATGCAAAATGGTCGACAAAGTGCATCAAAGGATGAGGACAAAATGAAAACAAAATTGCGGACAATGAAACGTGTGACACGGACCACCAGATCAAGTCGGGATGATGCACGGCACAGTACGGCAAGATCATGGAGAATTCCAGTGCCCATGGGATCCGATGCAAAGCATTTTGATGCCGCTCTCGAGTATAACAAATCCAATATGGCCCAGAAACTATATTTGAAGAATAAATCACTTTTGCAGCGTAACAACGAATCGAGCAAGAGAAAAACTTCAGTTTATGTCAAGAAATCTCAAAAATCGGTGACATCATCAGCATCGCAATTGAGTCAATTGGCCAGAGCGAAGCCAACAAAGGATGAGAAGAGTAATCAAGATAAACCGGAACGTAATGATCTCAAGCATCTGTTGGCCGATCTGCTCGAGAAGCGACCGAAACCAACGAAATCGGTTCATTTCGAATATGTAAAAACTTCACCGATTTTCAAATTGTTGGCCCACAGTGCCGAGCATCGACATGGATTACGTGGTCGGGGATTTCAGAAACAACTCGAGATTCCCACATTCGTTAAACATCCGTTGGCCAAATACGATAGCTGCGGTAAAAGGCTAAATATCGCTCGTCGTACAACACTATTTCCCACCGAAAGTCAATTCGAGAAGCGCACAAAGGAAGCATTGAAACAAAAGTTATGCCTTCTGCTCCTACAGGGTAGCAACAAGGATCCGGACGATGATTTGGACTAGGCACTAAACAGTCCGATGCACATATATATATACACACTCACACACACACGCACGCACACACCCATACACACACCTATATATGTATATGATTTTACCAATAGCAGTACTTTCACTTACTAAAATTCAGACTTAAGAATTATCCGGTTTTACAATCACAATTTTAATGGACGCAAGAAATGTTTTTCAAAATTATTTGGTCACCATACAAATACTTATATAGTTTCGAATATATGTAAATGCCTGCACATATATATATTGTTTAAATATATATCAATTTGTAACCAAAAATTACTAAACTATTATATAATTTTCATATTTGTAAGTTAACTGTAGTTTTTTAACGAATACTTAATGCTTCAATTTTAAAACTTAATTTAAAATTAATGTTTTTTTTTTTTTTAATTATGTACCCTTATTAGCATTAAGGACAAACCCAGTTACAGTTATAATTGTAATACTATTTATGGTCTAATGTTTTTTTTTTATAAATAAATAAATTTATTTTAGTTGATTTTTTTTGTGTATAGTTTTTAATTATATAGTTCTAATGTTATTATAATATTTATATAAATAATAGTAATAATAATAATAATTATAATAATAATAATAATAATAATAATAATAATAATAATAATAATAATAATAACAAGAAAGATAAGTACAGTCGAGCACGCCCGACCGTAGAATACTCCTTGCATTTTATTCCCGATTATATGGTTATATCATTAAAATCAGTATTGGAATATTACAATGGATAGTACTCGCAGATCTATTTGTTCATAAGGACAGACGGACATGGCTGTATCGACTCGGCATGTGATGCTGATCAAGAAAATATATATACTTTATGGGGTCGGCCACGCCTCCTTCTGCCTGTTACATACATTTCACAAACCCGATATACTCTCTCTTGCAGAGAGTATACAAATTGCACTTGCGATACGCAATTCAGCTCAACCACGTCATCGCCAGGGTATGGTTCCTGTCTTCCTTGTCTTTTAAAACTTGAGAAATCGTTGTTATAGGCCTGTCGTTTTGCTAGAGGACTGTACCAATACCGAAATCTGATGCATCAGTAGTCAGATCAAACAGTTTTTTTTGTAGTCAGGGTACATGAGCATTGCGTCTTCTTAATGGAATATTGGAATATTTGTTTCTTTTCCTCTGAAAGTTCGTATTATATGTCGTTAGTTTTATTAAAAGTGAAATTGCATCAGAAACCGTTAAAATCGAAAGTGTGTTTTAAATACAGAACCCACACAAACGAGTAAGAAAGAGATAGTCGAATATGGTGACTAATCACATGTACACACACACACACACTCACACAAGCAAAACAGTGCACCGATTGGGAGCGTAAACATGTTTATCATAATTGATTCTGTTTATTTGGCCCGGTGTGACCATTTCGCCAAAATGAACCGCAATTGGCGCAGCAAAACCAAAACAACAACAAAGCAGACAAAAACAAAAGCAAAGCACACGATGTTTGCTGTCCCACTCCCACTTTCGCTAAGCTGTGGCGCCCTTTTTGCACATGAATCAGGGCGGCTATTTTTAGACGCACTGCGTCTCCCGAAAACTGCAAGGTCATGCTCAGAGCTCACGTGATATTCACACACATGCATACATATGTATGGATGTATGCGCACATACAAACATACATCTGTGTCCATGTGTGAGTGGGTGCCTGGCTGCCAGCCAATAACTGTAACATTTCACAATTCTATGCAAGCTTTACATGCACGCAGTGCATTATCCCGTTATTCCTATTAAAAAAAACATCGAATTCTTTTTTTTTTGCAGCGACGTCGACAGAGATATTTTTTTTTTCACTGCCGGTCGCTTTTCTATTGAACAATTTCACTAAATTAAACAATTTGTTGTCTCATTAACAATTATATATTGATTATGTATGTAAAACTAATTGAAAAAGAAAACAAAAAAAAAGAAGAAACAAAAACAACTTCAGCTCAACATTTTCACCATTTTACGAGGAGAGGGAGAGTAGAATGTGTTGTTGTTGTTGTTATAATTCTGCTTTTGTTGTTGTTGGTGTTGGTGCTGCTGTTTACTGCATATGATTCTGCACTTTGCACTGTCGCAACGCCTCATTGAATCCCTCGCAGAGCGACAAATCGGATTGACCCTGAGCGCATTGTAGGAACTGTTTAATCTCCCAGGCGCAAGCACCTTGAGGTTCATTGGCCTGTGACTGTTGGGGATAATAGGGTTGTTGCTGCTGCTGCTGGGGAGCGGCGGCGGCAGGGGCTGGTGCTGCGGCTTCCTTATCGGAGCCGCTAAACATTGAGGTGAGTCCATGACCGACAGTGTGGCCAATTGCGGAGCCAATCGCAACACCGCCAGCGGTAGCAGCCATTTGTTGGAACATCGATGGTTGCTGTGGTGCCGGCATTCCAACGGCGCTTGGCGGCGCCGCCACTGGGGCTGGTGCTGGGGGTGGGGCGGCCGCACGTGCGGGCACCGGTGCAGGCGCAGGTGCACTACTGTAAATACAAAATACAGAAAAGAAATAAATATATTATAAAGATTTGTTGTTATTGTTGTTGTTGCCACGCGTTTGGACTTTGCACGTTGCAAACGTCCATCTCTGACGTATTCCGTGTTTGTGTTTTTAGGTTACGTAACTGATTGCGGAAGCAAAGCTTCCAGAAGCATCTCGATTGTTTCGCACTTTTTGGCTCTGCATTGGCAAAATGCAAAGTAAACATTCACATTCTAATTATGTTTTTGCAATAAATTACTTTGCGAAAAACAGTTTAAACTTTTGCGTGCCTCTTACGTGTTTTCACGTTATTCACATTGTCCAATTGGTATTCTTGATGTTTACGTGATTCCAATATGATATTACAACTTACCGTCTGACTGATGGTGGGGGGCTTGCAGAACGTCCACGGCGTACCATTTTGATTTATTTTTGTTTTTTTATGATATACTTTTCAATCGAAAATTACAAGTTTGTTAGTTATTTACGAAAATTTAACTGTGTGACTTGCGATGCTTGCTTTTCTTTATAAACTGTTCAGTGTGACCGAATCGGGGAAGCTAGAAAAATACTGTTTTGCGGCGAGTTGAAATATACCAAAATACAACAATACAGGGTCGTTTATAAAATACTTTAATTTTAATATGCCAATTGGAATTCAATGCCAAAAAATATATTCAAACAGTTTGCATAAGGAAATTAATTAAGATAAATGGATCCATTTATGCATTTAACCTTTCAATTTTTACATTGTTTTTATTTTCTGAGCAAATTATTTACTTATTGCTTTAATTAAAATTTTTGTGTTTATCCATTTAAGATTCACTTCCGTTCTCAACATACAAATTTAAACATAAATAAGATTGAATTTGAGTTTTACGAAGACTGTTATCGATACGCTTAGTGTTGCAAAGTGATGACCAGTGCTGCCCTATCCGATCGGCACATGCAAAAAGTATCGATAGCCATGTGATCATTATAACGGTTAGTGGCGCCCATTTTCAGTTTCTGAAAATTGTTAAGAGGTTAACAATGCAATTCACGCTAATAATATTTTTTTGTTACGGTTTACTGAATGTAGCCACTGCCCACGTTCTTCTAGAACTTGGATGCACAACGGACGATCAGTGCAAGGAATTCGAAAGGAGCAAATGTCGCGATTTGCATTGCTACTGCGTTGCTGCTGATAGCGATAAGCATGTGCCCTGTAAGCCCAAGGACCGTAAGCTGAGTAATATAATTGGAGGACCATGTACGCCGGAGCATAGTTGCGCTCAGCAGAACGCCGAATGCGATACAAAGACGCAGCAGTGCTACTGTGCCGCCGGCTACATGCCCAGCTTGGATCGACGCCGTTGCCTGTCCCAAATGGTGGCGCTGGGAGGACACTGTGAGCTGGAAAGTCAATGCCAGGCAATGGATAAATCCGCTTTATGCCTAGAGTCGCAGCATACCTGCCTCTGCAAGGACCACTTCGAAGCACACGAAGGACGCTGCCTCTCTACCTTAGGTAAGTAACAAGTAAAGCCATGAAATCCGATTAAAACCAATCAAATCCTACAGATGTAAGCTGCAGCAACGACACGAACTGCAAACAACTGGATGCCATTTGCCTGCCGCAGCTGGGAAAGTGTGCCTGTGCCGCAGGACTCGTGCACAATCCCAACATGTCCGGCTGCATGCCCAGCGCGCTTTACGGCGCCAGTTGCACCACAGATGCCCAATGTCAAATGTCACTCGGTCTCGCCAGCAGCTGCAGCAACAACACCTGCACTTGCAATGCCAAGCACTATGCCCACACCCAACAGGATCCCAAACAAGGCACAAACACAACCAGCTGTGAACCAATTGTGGCCTATGGAGCAGTCTGTCGTCGGGATGAGGATTGCCAACAGCATGAATCGCACATGGTTTGCCGATTTGCCGAATGTGTTTGCCAGAATAACTACCATGCGGTGGACAACGAAAGGTGCGTGCTGAGCACGGCGGGATCAGCTATGAACCAGGAGCTAAGCAGAATTCTAATCCGATCATTGATGACAGCTCAGATCTTTTGGCTTATTTATTCACGTATATAAAGTATATGAAAACACACACAAACTCACACAAATGTAAATAGCAGAAAAACAAATAGAAATTGTAAACTGAATTTATCAAAAATTGATACGGGGACTGCTGATGATCCTTAGAGTCCAATCCTTGCTGGAGTACGCCGGGGTGTTGCATTGCCGGGCGTAGCAATTTCCTGTTTGGCTGCCAATTGCTCCTCACGATGTGCGGCCTGCTGTTTACGCTCCTCCATCTCGTGTTGAGCTTGCAACATTTGCTCCTCCATCTCCTTGAGATGCTCGGCAGCCAGTTTCTTCTTGTCCCGTCCACTGCGTCCCGTTTCCTTTACCGAAAAGAACATGGGACCCAATTCGGCCAACCAATAGCCATCGACAGCGGTGGCACATTGCATATACTCTTTGGCGGTCATGATCAGCTCATGGTAAACCACATAATCCGGGGTTGTGCCCAGGCCATAAAGGGCCGACGTCGGATGCAAGTGACATGGCATTCCCGTACGCAAATTCACGTATTCCCCGATGCCCTTGAGGCGCGCCGCTTGATAGAAGTACGCCGAGCAGATGCACTTGCGCACAATGTCCCAGTCGGTGCCACAGGAGCTGACATTCATCTTCTGTTGCATCATAATATCCTTGAGCTGCTGACGCACTTCGCGCACCTTTCGCATCGCTTTAATGTGTATGAAATGCTCGTTGCACCATGTGGAGCTATAACTGCAGGAGGATTACGAGATTGGTGTGAGCAAGTGCATCAGAAATTTAGATTTACTACTTACCTGTTCTGTTTCCACTGCTGGTACACATTGAGGTAGGTTAGATGATCCGATTCTGGCACTTGAAACTTCTCTCGCACACCGTCCGCCTCCTCCTCGCGTCCCTTGGGTCGATAGAAGATCGAGGGCACCGACAACATGGACACTGTTCCAAGCAAAATAATCAAATCAGTAATCAAAAGTTTAAATGGATTACTGTTTCTGTTCCAAACTATCAAGGATTCGCCTCTGGGTGCAATCTTCTTTCAAAGGATTAAAATTTCTTCTTACTGGACAACAACTTTAGATTAGATCCGCTGACTAGGCAGAAAGTCTTTAAAAGTCTGCTCCACTTTCAACTCTAAAGATTACTCTACTATCCAAAGTTTTGATGAAGGATTAGCTCAATTCCTCCGACAAGTGCTCTCCTACGTTAAGGATAAAATTTGATTTGCTTGACAAACACTACTAACTTCCTCCGAAATAGGTTCTAGTCCTGAAGACTTCTCTAATCTCCCACTTGATTACCTATGATGAGGACCTCGGCGCTGCATTCCATTTGGCAGGCAACGATGAGCATTTGACACTGCGGCGGATCCAAAGGAAACTCGGCCATTTGACGACCGAGTGTGGTCAGTGCACCTGTGTGATCCAATGCACCCAGAATCCACAATTGGTACAGGGAATTGAGGATATTGTCCTGTGGTGGTGGATCCATAAAATGGAATTGCAGAAGATCGACAACGCCAAGGGATTTCAGCAGCAGCACCGTATTGGCCAAGTTAGTACGCTGTATTTCGGGTACGGTAAGAGCCAAGAGCTCGTCCTTGTACTGTCGTTGGGTATAGAGGCGATACGCTTGGCCAGGACCCGTACGACCCGCACGTCCCGAACGCTGATTGGCATTGGCCTGCGAGATGGGATAGATTTGCAGAGCATCCATACCAATGCGAGGATTATAGACCTTTAGCTTGCAATAACCCGAATCGATGACGTAGATAATACCATCGACGGTCAAGGATGTTTCCGCAATATTTGTAGCGACTACACATTTCCTCACACCATCGGCGGACTTTTGAAAGATCTTTGCCTGCAGATCGGATGGCAGTTGGGAGTAAATGGGCAATATGCTCAGCTCGGGTGCATTGTCGATCTCGCTAAGACGTTCCTCGAGCACCTCGCAGGTCACCTCGATATCCTCCTGGCCGGGCATAAAGATCAGCATGTCACCCTCGTTGGGTGTCAGATGCACTTGCAATGCCTGTTTCACTGCCGACTCCACGTAATCCTCACAAGCATTTTTGCTGAACATTACATCCACCGGAAATGTGCGTCCCGGAATTGTAAATGTCGGCACATTGCCAAAGAATGTCGCAAACTTGCTTGAGTCCATCGTAGCTGACGTCACAATCAGCTTTAGATCATGACGACGTGCAACAATCTGGAAAAATTCAAGAAAATGAATAATTCATTAAATTAAATATAATCGAATTTAAAACTCCTTATATGCCATTTGTACAGGGTATAGTAAGGGAATACTCATTTTGACAAATGAGCGATTAAAGCTAACGATATTTTCAACATTTCATAGCAATACCCATAATTTGCATACCCTGTAGCAGAGGTATAATAAGTTGTCGGCTTAAAGTTACAGACAAAACTTGAAAAATCTCAATAAACATTAAGTAAGCATTAAAACTTATGTGTTTAATCCTATTTATACTCAATTAGCTGCACAGAGTATTTTAAAGTCGGTACAACTCTACCGCTGCTGCATGTAAACTAACTTTTAGTCCTTAGTAATAAATATTGAGCCGCTTTTAAAGCGAACTGGTTCTAAGTACCAAAACTTAACTGTATATAAAATTGTAACTGTATTCTTTATGAAACTTTGACAGTTTCAACATTCTTCGCGAGCTGCGCAGCCTTTTGTTTTAAGGACCAAATGCAATGACGTGTCATTTTTGAAGCGTTTTCTAGAGCATTCAACTTGAGGCAACTTGATGCTGCGGCCTTGGAGCAACTCAACCTACCCAACTAGCTCAGGCCCCCCCGCTAAGCACGCCCAACTCCCCGGGGCATGGACATAACACTTCGAACATGTTGCCAAACGAGCATGACCCAAATCTCGAACAGCGGCCCCAAAGCTAAAAAGCATTTCAAGTCGAAAGTCGTAAAAATCATTCTCGCGTATCCTGTGCTGTCCGTTCGTCCGTCCGGTGTGTTGAGTATGAAAATGTGTTCAAACGAAACTCAACACACACGAAGCGCCCGTGAGAGCAGCAAGGCGAGCAGAGCAACAGAGAGTGAGAGCGAAAGAGCGCGGCAGAGCAGCAGAGCGTTTCGACTGCGACGCGAACGATTTAACGAAACGAAATCTTGACGATTCGTCGTATATGAAAGCACGACGAGCAGGCATATCCGCGAGCCGAGCCGAACAGACACACGACTGACTGTTTGTATTTAATCCACAGCCTCCCCCACCCCCAACCCCTACGCAAACAGGCGTCAGACATGACGGCACGCACGTAGGCAAACGTAACAACTGAAGCAGCGGCAGCAACAGCAGCAGCGACAGCCTCCCAACGAGAGATGACAACATAGCATGCAAGCAGATCCTTTGGTCTCTGTGTGTATTGCACAATATACATAGTATGCAAATGTGTGTGAGTGTGTGTGTGTGTCTGTGTGTGCTTTTGTGCATGTATGCTTAGGTGGGTGTGTTTTGCACTTTAGTACACAATTCGACAGTAGTCGCATACAAAATACCCTAGCTTTGCTAACAAATAAACGAAAAATATTAAAAAAGTCTGTTTTGTTCGCGAGCTAGTTTTTAATTAAAGTAAGAAAATAAATTTTAGGCAAAAATAAATTTTGTTTGGCATTAAAGGGGCTTTGAATATGCGTCAGAAAAACAATATCAATATTATCTATTTATATAATGAATTTTATAACAACTAAACTGTTAGTTAAGCAAAAAAAAAAAAGTATTTATTTTCCCCATATTTTATAAAACTCTATACACATCATACCCACTACGCCACGCAACAGGGTATGTGGGAAAAAAGCATATTAGCAATTCAGCTGCAGCACCTGTCGCAGAAATAGTAAACGGTATTTGAGTCACAGGCAACACGACACAAGCAAATTGCGCATTAATTTGCTATGCGGTTTAAAGGCGTGCCACGCCCACAAATACTAAATCGGTTTTATTATGCGTCTTATCGAGATATGCACATACAAATGTGGTACATACTAAAATACTTGCACAAACCTCACGTAGTATGCGATGGTCGGTACACAAAGGGAGTGTTAAAGAGAATCAGAGAAAGAAGAAGAAACTGAAAGATACTATATACATATATCGTATATAGTATATAAAAGTATTTATACTACCAATCATGAGTTCCAGTTTTCCCACTTCTCGAGTTATACGATGATAACGTCAATGCATTGCTTTTATTTTGTATCTTTCAAGTCGCAGGCGATAAATGACGTTGAACACATTGTTTCGCTCACATTAATAACGATAACATTTCGATATATGACAGTTATATAGCACACAAACACACACACATACATGTATACATATCTATATGTACATTTATGGCTGTAAAGTAGCGAATCTACAACTTTTTTACTCTCCATTGGGGAAGAGTGTTAAAATCTCAAAATAAGAAGATTCGATAACGATAAAATTGATAAATTGTAAGCAGTATCGATAAACATAATCCGCGATTCAGTTTATTTCGAAAGCTAAACTTAAAATTTGAAATGGGGGGAATGCAATCTCAAGTATCGTACATATATGAATAGGGATTTATGTATGTATAATTCCAGCGATACGCAGTGATGATTAAATCGAAATGAAGATAATGATTGACTTCATTTTACTACAAGTCAATCAATTTATTACTGTACATATGAACTTTTCGAACGCCAAGGTCGCACACACACACACACACACACACACACACACACACACACACACACACACACACACACACACTCATGCACAATTATGAATAACATACAATAGAGGTCGCTTTATTCATATATCATTTTATGGAAGTCATATTTGTGAAACGTTTTACGATCCAATAATAAAGCGTAAATATTAGTATATAAAACGATACTAACTAAAAATATAAACTAAAAACTAACAAAAACAAGCAACTAGAGAAAAATGCAATTCATGCTAGTGACGAAAGCAAAAGGTATTCCATAAAATATTATATAGAGGGCCCTTAAGTCTAAAGTTGAAACTCTAAAGTTTTAATGAAATTGACATATTGGGGGATTACGTGGGATTATTTCATCAGCTGGATTGATTGTGACTAACCAACTGACTAAGACAAATCACGAGCTATGGTCACACACCCACTTTATTCTTTCTATATAGTATAAAGAAACATATATACATATGTCTATGTGTAAGTCACAATCAACTGATACTAGACTAATTCGATTAAAGTCGTATAACCGGGTCGCTTATACCTTGTGACTGTTCTAATTCTAGTGGGAAATGTGTGCTATTGAGGAAGCAGAGGGTGGCAACCCTATAAAGAACTATACTATCTTCTATGCGTATCACTTTCAAGAACTATTGGAGAACTACAAACACAAAGTTGTGATCGATTTCGGTTGTGAATCAATTTTACTATAAACTACAAGAAAAATTTCAAAATCTAACTAGTAGAAAATAGATAACGAGAAGATAAGTTGTATATAGTTCGATTCTAACCAAATTAGATCAAAAAAATAGTGACAAATTACGGTCAGTTAGATTTACGGTCTGATCTGAACGATTGACCAGAAAACACTTCTCTAACAGTACAGGGTATATCACATTTGAGCAACTGTAGTCTTTTTAAACAATATGATTGTATGTATGCTTATTTATTGAATGTGCATTAACTTTGAATGGACTACGTGTTTGTTCCTATTCACATCCATATAAATTTATATATATAAATTTCGTTGTACTTCTTTTATGTGGAATGTAGTATATCAATCTTGATAGCGATAACATGCTCAGTAAACCACTTGAGCTAAGTTCTGGCTTTAGTCGTAGTATCTACATACTAGATGGGTATACAAATACCAATACATATAGAAATATATGTTTATATAGCCAAAGTTAAGTAAATTTGTTTATATTTAAATGTTATTTCATTACAAAAGTTTATTTACCCCATTGTCATCTGGTTACAACAGTGCCTGTCAGCTGTTTACGCACACTACTACTACATGACAAATTTATAATGTTCGAAAAATCGATAACACATTCCCTAAAGCGTGATTAATCATCGAAATTGGTCATAATCGAATACAAATTTTTTAAAATCAACTTTGGACCACATAAATGATGAATTATACAAATCAAAAAACAATATATATCACTGGACTTTCGATCAAGTAGTATACTAGTAGTATATACGATAAAGTAGAACCGATTGTATCACATTACATCCATCAAGTTCAACCGAGAGTTCAGTGCATAAAGAACATGTCTATATGAAAACAGTTCGTCGGCCTGATCAGGAATATATATACATATACATATGTATATGTAATGTAAGTTGAAAAAGCCGATTTAAATTTGCTACACGCTTCTGGATCAAATGAATATACTCTGAACAGAAGCGTATTAAAATAGATATATATATTCTGGTACAGTATATTTATCAGGAAATTGTATTGCATTTGAGCTATGGCAATCAAAAATTCACAATTCTCAAACAAAACAAAACATTATAGAAGGCGCTGAAAAAAAGAATGATAAAAATAAAATAAAAGAAAAACACGAAAATCAAAGTAAGAAAAAAAATAAAAATAAAAATAAATAAAGCAATTTTGTTGTCATTTGCTGAATTTGATGGGCAAAAAGCCAACAAATTTTTTAGATGACACGAATCGAAGCAAACGATATACATACATAAATGTATATATAACTAAGATATCAGCACATATAGCCAACGAACATTATTTATATGATATATAGTATACCCCTACAATGTATGATGACAGTCTAGTATTTTACTGGTAGAAGACAGTTTTTTTGGTACTGCTTTCGTCATTAGTGGATCGAATACTATATATGTTTGAATATCTGGCTCTACTTATCTCAATAGATCCGCTTTAGATAAGGAAATTTAGTAGAATCGGAAATACGTTGCTTGTAAATATTTGCAAATTTTCGTTTGTTTGTTTGGTAAGACGTGTGTAGACCCAAGTAAATTCCATATTTTTTATAAGAAATTAACCAAAAACAGAAAACTTAAGTACAGAATTAAAAATCTTCAGATATTTCTGAAAAATCAACTATAATTCTTAACAAATTGCTAAAAATTCTCTACATAAAACTTCTGTGGGTTCATTATTAATTCATTAATCACCCAAAATAGCTACAATTATAATATATTATAATCCACTGTACCCAAATAAAGATTTGTACCCGTTTTTGGTGCAAATGTACCGAAAGTGATAATCATTCCACATCATTTGTAGCGCCAATAAACCAGACAAACAAAAGTAATTAAATCTATAATTTATGCAAATGCCAAAATTGCACAAAAGTGAAAAAAAAAACATAATTTATAGGACGACAAATTGCAAATTAAGATAAAGATATATATATGAATATGCAATATGGCATTTAATTGCTATTTAAGTATATCATAAACGTAAATTGATCAATTCAACCCAGAAATCGGGCAAACAATATAAATCTGTCTGATTTTTATATATAGTACGTTTAAATACACCTGTAGAGGGTATGCTAAACTTATGCAGCTATTTGTAACACCTTGACATAAAGTATCGACCAATCAAAATAGATAACTAGATCGAGTGTATCTCGTAAGTCGTTAGGATAAAAGCTTAGCCGACTCCGACCAAAATCTCCCTTAAAATCTCACATACATAATTTATAAGAATTGATTTAAGTTCAACAAGAATTTCCTTGGACTACATAAAGCTTTAAGGAAGAGCTTTAGGCTGGTAATGAGTTATTTTTTAAAGCTCCCAAAGCTAGAGCATTTAATCTTCGTTTGGTGCAAAGACAACGCCGCATTCTTGTTGCGTTCAATGTTTCTCTGATTTTGTGTGGCGCCAGTCAGCAAATCTATGAGATATATACGCATGCATGTATGTATACGTACGTGTCTGTGTGTGTGTGTGTGTGTACTATATGTCTGGCCATATAATTGATGCTCACATGCAATTTGCAGTGCATTTGCATTGCAAAAATGGTTGGGTTGAAAAGCTTTCTGCCTGAGAGTCTGATGAACTGAGCGAGTGGGTTGCACTCACTTTGGCAGGCTCAAAAACTTACGGGCAGAAAAGCGAAGAGAGCAAGAGAGTGGGAGTGGGAGAGAGAGGTGCAGCGCAAGAGAGTAGAAACGATTATAGCAGCGCTGCTGCTGCTACTGTGGTGAGTTTTAATCGTTGCCATTGGAGGTGTGGCAACGTCGCTCTGACGTAGTCGCTGATAAAAACAGCAATTTATTTTGGCAAAACTAGCCACAACAAGATGTAAACAAAGCACAAACAAACACACACACATACTCAGAGGCAATGGCAAGATATATAATAGGTATATAATGCAGGCACGAGCAAAAACACGAGCCAACAACAGCACAGCAGACAAAAACAAAAAACTCGCAATGCAAAATATGTAAATAATTTAACAAAAAAATATAAATAAAAATACAAACAAAATCAACAATAACAACAAGCAAAGCAGTCTGTTCGAAGTATTTTTTTTTTCTTTTTTTTGCATATTTTGTTTTTATCCGCACATTTGCAAGGCAGAACAAACGAGTAAAAGGCAAACAATGAAGCCGCAAAACGAGTTATGAGCTCTTCTCCCAACCAACAGATGCCGACAGCGCTGCCCACGTCGCGGTCGACGTTGCTCGCGAAGGTGAATAACACCCAGTGTAAGCAGCCTAAAAGAGAGGAAAAGAAATATGGCATGTTTGTGCGTGTGTGTGTTTCTCGGTGTATGGAGACAACTGCTAAAGGAAGCTTACAAAACTCAAGTGGGACACATCTGCGCCCAGCAGCTTATTCAATACTATGTATTATGTTTATTTATTGGACAGCAGCTGTTGCAGAATCCTTTTTCCGCCATGTGAGAAGTTCAACATTCTACTAGCATATCCCCCAACGCCCTCTCCGCTCCACCCATGCACCAGACTACGCCCACTAGACGAGTCTAAACCTTGCCACACCAGGAAGAAAACGCCGTCATAGCGGCGCCTGTGAAAACACAAACTCAAGAATTTCTGTTTTCTTATTTTTATCTACATATATTTTTGCATATTTTATATTTACTTTCTGCGTGTTTTTTGCTACTCTTGTTGTTGTTGTTTTTGTAGTTGTTGTTGTTGGTATAGCCCGCTATTTTGCTTCGCGTTTTATGTCTTTTTTATGAATATCTAAAAATAGCTGACAGCAAGGCAAGCACATGACAGACGCTGCCAAAGCTGACCGCAATGTCGACGTCGACGCCAACGTCAACAGTGCGCAGCGGTTTAGGATTACAATAACAATATCAACATAAATGGCGGCCACAGGTGGCTAAATGTGCAGGCTCAAAGCTCGCGCTGTCTGTCCCGCTCTCGCGCCCACTCCCACTCTCTCTATCTTGCTTTGCCTTTCGCCGAAATCTATGCTACATTAAAGCTCTGCAAGATCCGTAGATGAGTGGCTCACGCTGAGTTTCAATTGGAAGGGAGCTTTTAAAAAGCTCCAAGAGATTTGCTATAAACATTGCTGTTTATCACGCCAATCTTCGTTGTCCGCGCTGTCCCAGACCCAGACCACGACCCAAGCCATTGTCATATTCATTGTTCAAGACATGTTTTGACTAGACATTTAATTGAGTGTGCGTGTGTATGTGTGTGTGTGTGTGTCTGAGTGTTTGTTTGTGTGCTAGCACTCTTATTCTATTCTCATCTAGTTAGTTTTACTTTTACTCAAACTACTTGTTTACTTGAACCTGACAATGCCGCCCCAACCCCCGCTTCTTCCCTTCCTATCGCACTGCACGGAGAAGTCAACAGCACAAAGCGAACAAGAAAGCGAAACAAAACAAGAGAAAACAAATAAAAAATACTTTGTATGTATGTATGTGTGTAGCTTTAAAGCTCTGGACATGCGAGCAAAGTGCGCTTATTGCTAGATATCGGCATTGGTATTTGCCTAGAATTAAGAGTTTAATGAAGTAACATTAGCAAAGCTTAAAGCAAAAAACCACACTCTTCAAAATGTTTCAGCTGTGAGTGCTAGACTGATAGATACCCAGTAGGCCAACATTGAATGTAACAAAAAGGTGCGTTCTTAAATACTAAAGTTTAATATTATTTTAATTGAGAAACTGTGTAGCTTAACAGCTATTAAGTAATTAACTTAGTAAACTGATACGAGCTTTTGTTTGTTTAAAGCTTTACTAAAGGCTCATAGCTTTATATACCCTTTGGTTAGACGAACTTTTGGGATTTCTGAAGCTTCTATACTGTACATTTCGTAATTTGCTGTTAATAATCATTTTTATAGGGTATATAATTCATAAATTATCAAAATCTCTTTTCTTAAGTAAGCTTTCGCTTGGCTAATAAAAAATTTATAAAATCTGTTACGAACAATAGAGAAATATAATGAAAAAACTCTTCCTTTCTTTAACTACAGGGTATTTAGTTTGCTGTGGCATATTTTAGCTAGATATACATATAGTATGTAGACCAGACTATATCTATTTATATATATAGTATAGCTAGCGTACGTACTGATAGCCCGGCCCCATTCATTAGTGAATAAAAGCTGGGGCTCAATTTGTGTTCATTATTCATGCAACTCAGTTAGATATGCCGTCAAGACCCGCCAAGACCCGCCATGTTAGCCAAGTTAACCAAATTAGCCCATCGGGAACAATAGACTATTAACAAACACAGGTGGTTCAGGTGGTTACTGTGACTCGACACACGCAAAAAAAATCGAAATAACAAAAATAAAATTTTTAGAAAAGGGCCCCACACACTAAGAAGAAGCGTATAAACAAACAAAATGTGCAAAAAAAGCGAAAAAGTATTAAAAAAAAATACAAAAAATTTAAATGTTTGTTTGTTTGTTTGTGCACAAAATAGCAGATAAACAATGCACAATCGTAAAGGAGAAGCATAAAGTAAACTATAACATTACTTGCAAATACCCTGTAATAATTGAAAAATGTTTTGTCGAAAACGAAATAGTACAATCTTAACCAAAACTAAATTTAGTAAAAATTTTTTTTATTATCTTCGGCTTTATAAAAATTTTAGATTTAAAAAAAAGAAATTATAAATCAAAAGTTATTATCTATATAGTATCTACTTTAAGAATATCTTAAATTTCTTTTCGATTTTGGATTACTTTAAAACACCTCGAAAGTAATAAAAAATATCGTTTTTGGGTAAAATAAATATATATATTTTTAAAATTTATTAAATTTAATCGAAGCAACTAAACTTTTAGTCGATCATGCTGTTCAAACTAAACTGAAGATGTCTCCAGGGTATACTTATAGTATAAAGTTCTTTGATTTTGTTTTTCTCTTTGACCGTAAACGGGTGTATGTGTGTGAGTGTGTGTGTGAGTGTGTGTGTAAATTTACTATATGAGGCATTGCGGTCATATGTATAAGGATTATTACGTTCGTTGTTGTTGTTCCGTTTTTGGGCACTGACCTACGCATTATTGAAAGCGTTCAACGTGCGATGCTTTCAACTTTTATTACGTAATTTGCGAGAAAAACTACAACAACAACAAAAATGCCGACAAATATAACAAGTACTGCACTCTGAATTAGACAAATAACTGAAAGTGATAAAACTACAGGTGTGCAAGTGTGTGTGTAGTCTAGTGTAATGAAGTGTAGTGTAATTTGGGATGAACGCGTGTTCACGACAGCGACAAAAAATTATTTAATAGTTTTAAAACACAAAGAAATGATTTCACAAGAACGAATTGTTGTTCCCAGTTTAAAATACGCTTTATACTGTAAAAAACTTTTGACAAATTAATTAAAAACAAAACAAAATTTGAATGAAATTAATCTTAGTGATATTAGAAATACGCTTAATCCGATTTTTTAAAAACTAAGTTATAAATACTTAATTTAAATGCAGTTTTTTTATTGTGTGTGTATCAAATATTTTAGGTTGACTTTTGAACTTTAGTGGTGAGTAATCAAATCAAATTTAAAAAACGTATCGTATTTTTTTACATATATATTTCTATTATTATAAAAATATAATACTTTTCGTGCATTGCACTTAATTTCTTTAACCTAATTTCAATTCAATATAAGAGCTTTAATGTGTGACGTCGTGTCACGCCACGATCGCCACGCCACTATCGCATCTCTAGCTGTGACTGCTAATTAAGCACAGTTCAACTGAGCAACGAAACAATCAATTGACAGCGAAAACTGTGAGACACGGCATAATCAACACACCTCTCTCCCTCTCCCTCTTCCTCTTCCTCTTTCCATTCCACCACCCCTTCCTCTCTCCACCTCGTCTCTCCTCTCCTCTTTCCACCACCCCTTCCTCTATCCACCTCTGCTCGCCTCTCCTCTTTCCACAACATTCCTCTCCACACCGCTTGTACCCCGGACAAACCACTTGACATGCTCTCCCCAACTATCGACAAGGTTAAACTAAAAATAGATATGGAGAATAACATTGCAAGCAACAACAACAACAAAATCAACTACGAAAAAACAACAACAACAAGTTGCAGAGCTGCGGGTATTTATAGCTGCAGCTACAACAAAAACAACAGTAGGTACAAAAAAAAAAAACAATATAATCAACAACATCGACAACGTCTGTAAAATACTCGAATAAATGAAAAACTTGAAACAAATATTAGGCAAGAAAATGATCAACGAAACTGGAATACCCTATAAAATGGACTTTATTGATTTTCTGTTTAACTTTAAAGACAAAACAAATGAAAATTACTGAAATTCTGTCTGTTGTTTATCGATACCTTACGATGCTATCGATACTTTATTCTTTTTTAAGCATTTTTAAGCGGAAAGTAATAGAAAATTGAAATTGAAAAAATATTCAACATAAAGTAAGATTTCTATAACAACTTAGAGGAAAACTCTAAAATGGAAAAACTGAAAAAAAAGGATTACCAAAACTTAACCTTACTTTTTGTAAAACTTTATTGATTTGTGGTTTACTTTTAAATGAATTGAAGCGGACAAAAAATTAATATGAATATTTTAACAACTTAATTCATGTTTTGTTTACTAAATTAAAAAAAAAAAAGAAACAATATAACATAAAATCACCTTTTATAAAATAAATAAACCTTATATAAATCTACTTGAAGACTAACTAACTAACTAATGTAGAAAAAAAAAATTTCCATTTTTTAACCCGATTTTCCCCAAACAGCTTTTAGTGAAATCAAATTTAATTCAATTTATGAAAGTAACATCGTTAGTATATATATTGACTCAAAATACTGGAATATCAAATTTCCATAAATGATACAGTTAAACTATCCTATAAGAAACACAACTCCCAACAGAAAACCCACTGATTATGTCCAACTGTTTAAACATATGTTTTGTCAGTTGATTATAGAGAAGTAACACTGTAACAGCACTCAATAAATTCGCAAACAAATTCATAATTTATACAACTACATATATATATAGAAAATATACATATATGTATGTATGTAGGTGTATGGGAAATTCCATCAATATTGTGTTACCAACGTTACAACCAAGTTATCATGGCCTTGACAAACGTCAATTCAATGAAGAGCTTAAAAAAAAAAAAAAAAGAAAATTGTAAAAAAAAGTAAATTCGTAATTATGGGAAATTAAAGAAAATTAAAGAAATGATAGCAGCGACGCTACGTCGCAGTCGCAGCAATTTGGCCCAGTTTAGAGCTTTGCCAACTTAATAGGTCACATAAATTGTCGTGTGCGTGTGTGTGTGTGTGTGTGTGTGTGTGCCTGTAAGAACGAAAAGCTTTCGTACAAAGCACTCGGCTTACATGATTCGAATAAAAGTCTTTGATAAAACCCCAGACGATTTGGGGACTATAATAAACCATAAAACTATTGTACCACTGAAAAACATGCAACCCTTTTCAGGTTCGATGGCAGTATCGATCGCTGGGCTCAAGGGTAGAATGTTGTCTTTTTGTATGGCCTCCCGATAATGTGATTATGGATTGTCAATGACCAATACCTCAAATACCCGATGGTGTTACAGGGGTACTCAAACACTTGAGGAAAATATAGTTATAGAGAGGGAGGGAGAGGGAGCGAGAGAGTGAGGGAGGGAGAGAGAGGACGAGGGAGAGAGAGGGAGAAAGAGTGTGAGAGAGGGGGAGGGAGAGCGAGCTATGCAGATTTTATACAAATTGCAGGTGAACCTTACTTTTTAGACCCAACACTAATGGAAAACAATTTTCCCATTTTCAGTATTTTTTATCTTTATACCAATTTAATGTCGAAATCACTTTTAAATACTTTACTTAAAACAGCTTTATCTTTAAGCTTAAAAAATTACACATACTTTTCTAGCCTTAAATTTGCAAATCTAGCTATAAATTAGCTAAACAACTGGCCACGTGCCCATCTCTAGTGCTAAGTGCACTCATTACAGACCTTTTAGCATTCATTGAATAATTTTTGAGTGCAAAATAAATTGAATAGAACATTTTTTCCATTTGTTTGTTTGGGTCTTAAAATTTCGCATGTATTTTAAATATTCACAAGTCAATATTTCACCATTTTACCCAAATTATATGTACAATATGTGTGTGTGTGTGTGTGGATATTACGGATCTTTAACGAATTTACAAAATAATGCAAATTGTGCAACAATTAGCAGATGCAATGTGTTTATCTTCAACGTTTTTGGCATAAGACACACTCTAGTCATTAGTTAATTACTACAGGGAATATTTCCAAAGTTTTAGCAAAAGTTTTCAAGAGCTTTGGAAAGGAGGGAAAAGCTTTTGTTTCATTAAACTGCTTATTATAATCAATTATGTTCTTATTTTTACTACTAAACACTTTGCTGTGAAAAGCTCTTAAAAGAGAGAGCTTTTAATGTGCTTTCAAAGTTGTTTTTTTACATTAAACAGTTTAACAAATTAAAATCTAATTAGATTAAACTTTTATTTGATTTGACCAACAAAACTTACAGCTATGAAAAAGCTCTCATTTGACAGAGCTTTTAATGAACTTGCAAAGTTGTTGATTCAATATTATTATTGTAATGTTATGATAACTTATTTATTTATACTGATAATATTGAGTAAATAAACACAAATACAATGTGAAAATGAAGTTCTAATCAAAGTTTGGCTATACACACACATATGCACATATGTGTAGACATACACTGATCAGATTTCTCATAATAATAAAAATCAATTATTTTCTTTATTTTTTTTTAAGTCTATTTTCGGGGCGGTCTGACATGTGATGTACATACAGAAAAACTGATAAATGTCTGTCTGTATTAAACATTTTGTCGAGCACTGTGTGAAGGGCACACAAGCAACAACAACAACAACATCAATAATAATAAAAACAACAACATTACGTTTGAGGCAATGACAATAACAAAAACTACGCCGTTAACAAAAAATCAACGAAACAAATTTCTTATAAGAATAAAAAGAAGGTCAGGCAGTCAGTGATGCCGACGTTGCAGTCACAGTCGACGCAAACGTCGCAGTCACGGTTGACGCCAGGTGAGCGATTTAGTAACTGCATATGTGACAAGCACATAATTAAATTGATATCGCCACAATTAAAACAACAATAAATATGAGAGAGCAGCAACGCAACGTAGAAAAACAAACAACAAAAATTAAAAAAAAGCAACAACAAAATCATTTGGCGCAAATGTCTAACGGAACGTGCAACAAGCCCGATGATAATCGCAGTCCGCAGCGCCCGCCTGTTCGAACACATACAACCCAAGTACATACATACAGACAAGTACACATACAACAAGTCAGACATGCATACACATACACATACGTACATACATGTACATATCTCTGGGGGTAAAACGCAGCGGCAGCGCTATTAACTCACCACAGCAGAGAAACCGAATACAAAGACCACCACAAAGAGAGCGAACTCTGCCGCTGCTGCTGCTGCCGACAAATCGTTGCGTCGTCGTCGTCGTCGTTTGGATAGCTGACAAGCCGAAACCGGCTTTGGTTATAAATAAACCTTTGCCGTGCTGGTATTTGGCTTTCGAGTCTCTTGCGGTGCAGTAGGAGCAACAGCAGAAGCGAGCAAACAGCAAACAACAAGAAAAATAAAACGTACAATTACAATAAACGGCGTTCAGGCGAAAAACACGAACGTACCGAAACGAAACCGTTGTGAAAAGAAAACACACAAAAAAAAAAAGAGACCAGACCAAACAAAAAATATATAAAACAATAACAACACAAGCAAGAAAATTTTACACTCGGCACAGACATTTTAATTATTATAATTTTTTTGTTGTTTTCTCATGTTGTTATTGCTTCAATAATTCCATTGTAGCACAGTGCAACGGGGAAAGATTTGCGCTATTTTTTTTTGGGATATTGTTTTTTGGGTGTAAAAAGCATATCAAGAAATAATATCAGTTAATATTTAGTGCAAAAGACGCGTGTTCGTCGCATTTTGTTTCTTGTGCCGCCGTTAAGAAAAAAATCAAAACAACAAAGAGATTCCAATTGGAGCAAACATTAAAGCGATAAGCAAACAGCGGATACAACAACAAAAACTAAGAAACGCATTAGGAAAAAAAAAAACAAATCCAACTGAAAAAAAAAACTAATAAGAAAGAGCGGAGATAGAGAGGAAAATCGCGCGCGCACTGCAAGTGTGAATTAGTGAAAGTTACGCGTGCGTGTGCAACAGTCAAAGGCCACGCCCACGCGCCAAATATCTACGCCCTAATACGATGAACCGATCAAACAGTTTTGTCAGCTCTTTGAAATGGTGGCCACTGCAGGGCCATAATAATCAAGCAACAGCAACACCAGCTGCGCCCTCTGGCGGCAGCAGTGCCGGTTACTCACAGTCAGCGCCCAACTCTCCCACATCCAATTGGCCGCCATCGTTGCAGCAGCATAAGCTCACCATCGGTGGCAGCGCTGCCAACAGTGTTAACACAACATTTGGCAGCAGCGTCGCCGTACAAAAGCTGCGCGAATCCAAATGGTTCAAGCCCGAAGAGCAGCGCATTTTCTGCGCCGTCGTCGAATGCGGTTTTATTGTTGAGGTGCGCAGCAGTGCCGCTGCTGAGGCAGCAGCAGCTGCTGCCGCTGCGGCTGCAGCAGCCGCTGCCAGTGATGCCGATTCCCTGGACATCGATTGTCCAGCCCTGACATTGGCACCACCACTCATTATACCCCGTAACGGTAGTAGCAGCATAAGCTTTTTGGAGACACAGGATGAGAACGAAACGCCGGTGGCGTCATGGTACGGCATCGTACTCTGCAAGGTGGCCAAAGGTGAGTACAAAAGCTGTCAAGCGATAAAGCTTTCCTCTCGTGTGAGTGTTTGTGTGTGTGTGGGTGAAAGAAGATTAGGGGATAGGGTATGCCGTGATATAGGGTATCAGGGAATCGGTTTATAGTGAAATATCACGAAACATGACGAAAATTAATTACTAAAAAAAACTTATCAATCAATAATTCGAATTACTTAATTCTCATAGGCAATTTATTAGTACTTTTGGCTTTTTTTTATTTTCATTTTTTTTTTTTGTTCTTGACCCAAAAAAAAAAATACTTTGGCATCAGTTTTTGCCTTTCGTTTGGACGATGATTAATCACACGGCAGAAGACGTCAGAGCAATTAAAGTCGTAATCTCACAAGTTTGGCATATGTTGATATATATTTCAAAATGACATTCAATAAAACCAAAAATTGTATGTACATAAACCACCAGTACGCACACACATGCACGCGTATTTTTATCTTATCAAAGTGAGCAACAACAACAACAAAAGAAATTGTCAAGTGCGACCAACAAGAACAATGGATTTTAAAGAGGCGCAGCGCAAAACAAAGCGCCAGCAGCGCAGCAGCGTCAAAGTCGACGTCGAAGCGCACGCACGAACACACACGTACACAAGCTTTCATACATAACAAAACACACATATGTACATATACAGTACTTATTCAGATATTCCAACTCACTCGCACTTGAATGCAACATGACCATTCACAATGCTGCGCCGACAGCTGCCAGAACATTCCATTCGTATGCGTGCGCATACAACAACAACAGCAGTGAGAACGACAGCGACGACGACGACAAGCAAAAGCGAATACGAAATGTAAACAAAACAAATATTCAAATAAAGCCAAGCACTCCCTCCGCGCTCTGCCATAGGCACACAACGGAGCCCTGAGCAGCAGCATCATGTGCTTTGAGTCACGCATGCAGCGATTTTTTTTGTTTCTTTTTTGCCTTCATTATGTTGTTGTTGTTTTTTCGTTTTGTCAGTCACACAGTCTTGTGATGCTTGGCTGTGTGTGCGCGCGCTCTCAACGCAAAAAGCTCACACAAATTGCTATTCACCATACTGTAAACTGTGTGACTGTTGCATCTCGTGCGGCCAATAACCCACCACACGTGCCATGGGTGGGTGGGCGGTTAATGGGTGCGTGTGCGTGCGTCCCTCAGTCTGCTGACACGCTAGCGCCCGCTCAATCACTCTCTGTTCTCCTCACTCTCTCTCCCTACAATCAATAGCTAAAGCTTTTGCTCCAAGTCCTGTACAGTCTACGCGGCGACTTGTGCATTTTTGCTGGCTTGTGAGTGTGTGTTTGTGTGCACAGTTGCATTGGCACAAAGCTTATTTACATTGGCTTAAGCCAACAAAAGAATTTTTCTGTAATTAGATATGGTTTTTTTTTTTTTTACACAATTTGTGTGGAGTAACTTACAACAACACAACAAGTTTGATAAGCTGTGTGAGTTATGACGTCAGTGACGTCACAAGCGACATCTATTAGTTGCGCTTGAATGAAGCTTATCGCTTTGAACAACAGGTGCCGCTTTTGTTATACGCTGGCTGCGCGTTCAATGAACTACAAAATCAACATTTTATATAAAATGAAATACATATAAGCAATCTTTAGATATAAGTTGATTACACTAGATGAGCTCACTGCAAATGCATCGTCGTCGTCGTCTATTATTAATCACATTCTCACGACCCTCACAATTCCAGGGGCAGTGTGTCACATAATGATGAAATACCAAATATGGTATTATACATATATAGATAAGGCGCAGATTACAACAACTGATGTCATAAGATGGAAAGTATGTTTAATGAGTAAGAAGGTTACAGTTAAGATGATCGACTATCAAATGCCCAGTACAAAGCTTAATAGCAAAAAAAACTTTGAGTTTTAAAATGTTAAACGAAGTTTCTTAGCACATAAATATAATTTCTTGTTTTCCTTTCTGAGCTGGGCTACAAATGCAAGCTAACCGCATAAATCACCCGCACAAACTAATTTATTCAACAATTTCAAATGCGTGCGAATTAGTTGCGCATGGCAAAAAATTTAAAAAAAAAATTAATAAAATATAAAGCACAATAACAAAGCAAAAAGTTTAAAAAAAAGGAACAACAAAGTGTGAAATACATCAACGATGTTAATTATAGATGATTTAAGCCCATGTCAAACACTTGAAAACAAAACAACACAAATTGCGCAACAATTTAAAAACAAGCGCATTAAATTTAATAAATGAACATTTTAGTGCACATTTTTACATAACATAATGCACCGTTTATGTAACATAACTCCACTTAAGTCATAAATTAATTAGTTTCTGTTTTTTTTTAAGTAACTTTTGTTTTTTAGTTTTTACAAAAAGTATTTCAACAACTTTGTAAATTTCATGGCATAAACTTGTTATGACTTACAGTTGCCTTCAAAAGTTAACTGACATGCGACTACGTTTCCCAACTAATTATTCATGACATTAAGTGGTGTAATCACTATAATCCAATTTTATTCAAATTCAACATGAATTGTATTATTTGACATATCGTAATCGTTACATTTATCGATAACACACTGCGACTAAAGTTCTTTAAGGCACTTTAGCGTTGTGCAACACTGCAGTCATGTCAATTGCCTATGCAATTTGAGTCAATTGAAATTGCACCTGAGTAAAGTAAATTTTTGAATTGGTTTTAATTGCCCTTAAATGAAATGTCAATACGCATATTTATTGATTAATATAAATTGCTAAAGATTTGATCAATTCTTACGTTATTTTCAGATAACAAACCAAAACCGGAAACCATTGAGATATTTTCTGTGAAAATACGTGAAAATGGCACATACAAATTGATCAAAATGTCTTTGGCCGATATTTGGAGCCATGGATGGGAATTACGTATTAATAATTTTGCCGACAAGGAGAAAATGCCACATAACGAAAAGGACATACGTAATCAGGTAATTATTTATTTACAATAACATAAGATGAAATCAAATTGATTTTTAATAATTAATAAATATTTGCCAACAGGTGTCGCTAGCACGCAAGGCCAAACAGAGTCTGTGGAACAATAATAAGCATTTTGTCTATTGGTGCCGTTATGGAAGTCGCCAGCAGGATGTGCGCAAGCGACAGGTAACAACGAGCGCGAATCACGTGCTGCTGCATTTGATCAACTGATAAATAAGCAAAAAAAAAATCACAAAAAAAAATTTTAATTCAAAAGAAAAGAAAAGAACGAACATACGGTCCTATATACATACAGCATTATTGATTATAATAGTTGTATATAGGTATTACATATATACGTACATATGTGTAATAATTCCAAATGCCCGCCACAAAATTTTATTCTCAACACAGCAAACAAAAAACACACACACAAATACACCACACCCAAACACACCACACCTCGTTGTAGTTGCAGCAGCAAAAACACATTACTTTTTCTTTCATTTAATTGTTTTATTTTGGCCAACTTTTCATAACGGACCGCAAAATAATTGTACAAGAAACATAACAGTAAATAAGTAAACAACAAACACACACACTCACACCACATAGTCCCTCTCATCGCTCGCCTCGTTTTTAGTTATTCCCCCACATTCATTTCGCCAGCTCATGGTGAAAACACTAAACAAGTTGACGTATTCCCGAAAAAGCTTTTGATGAATTCACCACTTGTGAAGGTAGCGTGGGGAATAAGCCAACTGGTTGGTGAATTCACAATGCGCCCGTGTTCATTAATTCCACATTTCCACCACAACTGTGTTGAGTAATCGAAATCGAAATAGTCAATGCAAATTTTACAAGTTAAATATTATCTTACAGATGTCCGAGTGCGTGAAATGGGGAAGCGTTGGCATGAATGCGGGCATGTTGCTGGTGCTCAATAATAGGCAAAAATGCTACTCCCACTCAAAGTAACTAACACACACACACACACAAAGAAACAAACACACACACACACATACATACATATATACTCTCTTTATTTTATTTACTGTTACCGTTGTTTAATCGTTCATATACATCCCTTTATAAAAACACACACACACACACACACTTGCATAAATGCTGCTGCAATTTCTGCTGCTTTGTCACAGTAGAGAACAAAAGAACAACAACAACAAAAGCAAATTGTGATAAAACAGCGACAACAAGAACTACACACACACTCACACGCATATATATAAACACATTTATTTATTCTGCGATACACATACACACACATGTATATCGGCACAATGAGAGGCAGAACGAAAGAGAGGAAGAGAGTAAAAAGTGAGCAGGCTCTAAACTTTGTTATGCAGTCCCAATAAACACACACACACACACATACACTTTGTTTATTTGCTGTTGCAACTTGAGCTACAAATTATGGAAAATACACTTGTATTTATATATTTGTATATTTGACAGAGAGAGAGACACACTGTGAAATTCGAAAAGACTTATTAACAATTTGTTGTTTTTTTTTTATATATATAAATATTATTATTATTATTATTATAATTATGATTATCATAACTATAATGCCTATTATATTATTATGTTGTAATAAGAATAAATATATATATATATCTACCTAAATATTATGCAGGCATCTATTTTTGTTTTCACTGTACTTTAATTTTGTTTTGTTTTATTGTTCTGCTATAAGCTCAGTCTAAATAAATCAAATTTATCAACAAAAGCAAAATCAAAATCACAAAAAATATTTAAAAAAAAAACAAAAAACAAATATAAATAAAGAAAATTTAATTAAAAATGGCGCCCAAAATGTTGCAATACTTTTTCTGTAGCATAGTTTTGTGCGCCGCCCTTTTATCCTGTACATAAGGCGATAAAAGCAAAACTCACCACACAAACAATCACACACACACACACAACATTCATGCATTGCGTAACGCAACGTAACGTTGGATACGTAAAACCGTTAGCATATAAGTGACACACATACACACATCGCAACATATACAACATATATGTATAAATATATGTATGTGCAATATGTTTACTTACAACACACATGTATTTTTGCTTTAGTTTTTTTAAGCGATTTATAAAATATTTATATAGTACTATATATCTATATTATACGAATATACATTTGGCAAATGTAAAATTGGAACATAAATGCGTTTTTTGTAAAAATTACTTTATATATTTGGATATTATTAAATGTTTACCAACGAACAAAACACACACAAAATCACAATTATTTCAAAATGTCTTTTTACTTTGGGGAAAATGGGAAAAGATCACCGTTAATAATTCACATCTACTGTACATTTGTAAAGAGTTTAGTTAAAATTTCATTTTTTCACTCCATAAATTTTATTTTGAACTAAATAGATGATTTCAAATTAAATAAATTTGAATTTCTTTTGTAAAATAAATTTATTTTTCTTTAAAATACCGATATCCAAGAATGTTATAGCTTCTATATTCATGTCCTTCTTTTTTCTTATAGACTCGATCGGTTTTTACTTGAATTTTCTGGAATATTCTTTCTCATATTTAATTCTTTTCGATCCTCAAAACTTTCATTCACGATTTCTGATTCCAATACTGCGTATAACTTGATTCTTGATTCTGATCTGCGCTCTTGAGTAGTAATGGGTTAAATTTAAACCGTGAGGAGGAAAAGTGAGCTAAAAATGGCTAAATGAAATTAAAAATTGCTCAAAAACAATTATGATTGCTCTTTTTATAGCAAATTGATTGAATTTAAAGCGTTTTAAAGTTTTTTTTGCAGTATCAAATAATTATTTTGAATGAATTTTTATTTTATTTCCGATTTAGCAATTATTTCACTGGCAGATACCTTGATTTCTAGCTAAAAGCATTTAACAAAACTTTTTAGTTTTTGTAGTTATGAAACAATTAGTTTGTATAGCTATAAAAGAGCCAAAATGGCAACACTGACTGGTTTTAAACTCACCTCCCGCAGAAGTCCAAAGAGCACATCCGTGGATAAGGAACGTTCGTGTGCCTCGTCCATAATGATCGCCGCATAGCTGTCCAAATCGGGATCCCGAAGACTCTCTCGCAATAAAATACCGTCTGTCATATATTTGATCACCGTGCGATCCGAGGTACAGTCCTCAAAACGAATGGCATAGCCGACATCTTCGCCTGCAAAAGAAAGAATCAAAGGTTATTACTGGGCACGGGAAGTATGTAAGAAGATTTATCTTGAAGTCGCAGTTTTTATCCTAGAATTCCTAGGGCAGGATTATATATAGCTGTTTTTCTTTTGAATTAAACATAAATGCTTATCATGAATATTTAACAAAATATTAACAAAATATAAACTTTTTTATAGAGAAAATACATATCTTTTCTATTGTTCCTGCTTCAGCTATATAAACAAGTCCGACTGAAACTAACTGTAACTGAATAAACAAAAACAGTTTTTTTCTACAAAGAGTTAATTTTTGTCTAAATGTTCCTATGATGATATAGTGAGTCTATGTGTAGAAAATTTGATCCAACTTGTAAAATTTAAATTAAATCTTGTACTTGGGAGTTAATGGGAAAAAACAACGATTTTTCCAGCAAAGGAATTACATTTCGCCCGATCGTTCCTATTTCAGCTATATGATTTAGTAATCCCATCTGGATTTTAACCATCTAATACTAGTTGGCATAGAAAGAGACGGACAGAAGTGCATGCATGCATTTTAGCCTGGAATATATACGTTCTATGCTGATCAGGATTATATATGCCCTACACTGATTAGGAATATATATATCCGATGGCAGTAAAATGATGCCCTCTCCTGCACCGGATTTGTATACATTCAAATTACAGGGCATATTATCACAATGCAACGCACCCAATTGCGTGTCCATTTCGTCGGAGACTCGTTTTGCCACGGACATGGCAGCCACACGACGCGGCTGTGTGCAACCGATCATGCCGCTCTTGCTGTAACCATCCTCGTGGAGATACTGTGTAAGCTGTGTGGTTTTGCCGCTGCCGGTTTCACCCACAATGATGACCACCGAGTTCTCTCGTATGACATTGAGCAGTTCTTGGCGTGAGGCGAAGACAGGAAGAAATCTTCGCTGTTCTCCGATGGTTTTCTTGCGGGAAAATTCAGATTTTCCGCCACTTTTGGTGTCCTGCATATCGCGCATGTGATCGGCAAACTTCTGATCCTTACGATAGTCGGTGGTATCGTTATCCTTATCGAATTTGGCATCATCATCATCCTGGGGTCGTGACACACCCATAATGTTGCCCAGCTTGGTACCGCCGAGCTCCCAGTGCTTTTTCTGCGCCTTACGACGCTCCTTCTGCTCTCGATAGTTGCGAACCAAGGCGCTACCCTTGCGGGCTAGCAGGGCCATATCGGAGGTGGGATCCTTGACAGGCACCACTGGCTCCGGCTGCTTGGTGAACACAATGCGACCGTCCAGAAACGGTGGCACTATATGGTGCACCAACAAATGGACACGCTCGAGCGCCTCCTCATCAAAGTCATCGCTGACATTGATGGAGGTGACAACACCGGAGGTGAGCATACGATTCCTTTCCCATAGCTCGTTGTCGCGATTATTTTGTCGCTGCTGGGCGCTAATCCGTTTTTTGCGCTTTTGCTCCAGTTGCTCCTCGCGACGGCGAAAGTAATCGGCATTGGAGCCACCAAACGGATTGTTCTCATCGTCGTAGCCCTCATCGATGTTGTACCATTCACGGTCCAAGCGACGCTGCTCCTCCTCCCACAGATCACGAGATTCGGCGTCTCCTGTCCAGGGCGTGGCACCACTGCGTTTGCGATCATGTGCCCATTGATTATAGCGATGCGCCGGCGTTGCCCGAGCGGTGTCATCTGCATTTTGGACACGGTGACTTCGACTCCGACTGCTGCTTCGCTCGGACCAATCGCTGGAATTAAAGCCGGAGCTGCGTGGTGTTGGGAAATCCCAGTCGGATTTGCGTGCACTGCCACTGCTGCTGCTGCCATCGGCATCGTCATCATCCCAGGAGCTGTTGGACACGCCGCCAGAGCCACCAGGTGTGCCCGGCTCTCGAGGCGTATGCACGCTGCGCACAGACATGGAACGATCACGTTCACGATCCCGATCACGGTCACGACGTCTGCCGTCTTGGTTGCGGTCGTGATCCTGTTCTCTGGTCCGCTTACGTCGCTCATCGCCACGTCGTTGTCTGTCCCGCTCACGCTCTCTATCCCTGTCACGCTCCCTGTCGCGATCACGCCTATCGCCACCATCGCTGCGTGTCGTGTCACGCACGGCGCCCTTGTGACGATCCCGATCCCGTTGGATGTGCTCGCGCAGGCGCTCACGTGCCTTCTCCGAGACGCCGCCGGTGTGGGAAGGTGTCTCATCCTTATGCTCACGTAATTGCCGGCTCAATTTCTCAAAGCTCTTCGTGTCCGGCTTTTTGAAGGCGAATTCACTGACGGGTGTTGAGCTTGCCGCGCTGTTGGAGGGCGTGCCACCGCCATCGTCGTGCTCGTTATCCTTAAAGGAGATCAGACGTTCGGCACGCGCCTTCTCCGCTCGTCGCTTGGCTGCCAATTTATCTAGTCCCAAAAGCGAACCTTGCGGAACTTTAAAACTGCCGCCACCAACGCTGCTGGTGGTGCTGGCGTCCCTGGACTTTTTAATAACCAGACCTCCACGCTCTTGTTGTCCTGTCGTGCCCTCCAAGCGATGCACGCCCGCATCGTCGTCGGACATGATGTTGTCAGGCAATTATCGAGTTTTCCTTTTGGCCCAAAATGTTTCATGCGCGTTTCACAATAGTATTGTTTTGTAGTGCTGGAACTTAAATCGATTACAGTATCAATGTATCGATTTATAGTCGTGATACATCGCTTCAAAATTTGAAACAAAAAAATAATTTGTAGAAGTTGCAGGTACAAATCCATGAAATTTAGCAACCGGGGCGGCAATCTAAAGTCATAAATAATTATAATTTTGTTGTCGGTGACTGCGGTGTTACTAGGATAATAAATAATGATAACCGTTAAACTATCGATACTCTCCGCCCTTTCAATATTTTACAACAGCTGATCACTAGAAATTACAAGAGCCGCGATGCCATCTGGTTGTAATTAGTGGTACCACACAGAAATAAGCAATGACCAGCGCACGATCCGGCAACTTCCGCTAATGGCGGCGAAAGTAAAAACCCTAAAGCTCGACTTAATGAGTTTAAACGTTTATTTAATTTGATTTACACAATCACATAACAAGTTAGTCTTTGACCTCTGCTTTCTCCGGCACTGTTTGAGTAATCCAATTCAGATATGGTAGATTTCCAGCCTGAATGGGAAGAGTAATGACTTCAGCTACGCTATAAGGATGATTTTCTCGCACAAATTTGCTAAGCTCATCGACGCGAGTGGTGCGTGTCTTGATCATCATCAGATACTCATTATCCTCGTTTACTTTTCCCTCCCACATATAGATGGACTCAATTTGGGGTATTATATTTACACAGGCAGCTAATTTTCGTTCGATAATGCCGTGCGCTAGCTTCTTGGCCGATTCCTTATCAGGTGTGGTAACAAAAGCAACGGAACTGGTGCCGGCTGTATAAGCTTGATCGCAAGTCTTGTCGCCCATTTTACTGCCTGAGATCGCTGATGATGTGCAAGTGGTTGTCGCAAAAGTTGAGTGGCTTGTGACGGCGGCAGTAGCAACGATTAATAAATTGCGTGCAACAGTTTGCCAACGAAAGGGCGCCGACCTTGCCTTTGCCAGATATTGCATTAAATGCACTTTGCTCGGCCAGTGAAACGAACCGAATGAAAACAAAAAAACAGACAACTAAATTAATATATGAAAATATATCGATATATTTCACAATTGATTGGGTAACTCTGAGGACACGATTTGCTCTTGACAGCGATTACATAATTTTAAACTATCGATAAATTGGTTTTATTTCGCGCCAGACTGAAATAATTTTAACACCAAAAATTAAATAAATATAAATTACGAAAAATATTGAATACAATTTGTTTAAAATATCTATTCTCAATGGTACATAATGTATATAGGTATATTTATCATAATCATAATATGTATGTGGTTCGCGCTGAAACATTTAATTGATTTGTAAGATTGCAAAAAAAAAAATCGTTTTTTGTAATATTAGTAATAATAGTTCTTTGATCTTAAACTAAACTAATGAATGGTTGTTGTTTCCTTAATTTGCTGTTCACTTATGACGGGTTTCAGAGGTTCGCTGTGCAGTAGTAGTAGAGTAGGAGCTATTTTACAACGCGCGCAATTTCCTCCAAAATTGAAATTCTTGTCCGCATTCACAAAGATGTGCGATTTACTTTATGCCTAGTGTGTGTCTATTTGTATGTGTGTTTCCTAGTCCGCTTCGTGCTTGTCCGACTCGTGTTTCGCCATCGTGTTGCCATCACTAGTTGCTGCTGGCGGTGCTGCGTTTGTTGTTGTCGCACCAACAACTGTTGGTGGCGGCGGTACAGCTGCTGCTACGGCTGCTACTGCTGCTGGCGGTGCTGCTGCTGTTGGCTGTGGTGCTTGCTGTTGTTGTTGCTGCTGTGGTGGCAGCGTATGTGGTGGCTGTTGCTGCGGTGGCGGTTGCTGCTGCTGTTGTGGCTGCTGCGATCCATAGACACCAGCAGCGACAGTTGTTGCTTCATGCATATGTCCTGGCGGTGGTTGCTGCTGTTGTGGCTGCTGCGGTGGCGGCGGCTGCTGTTGCTGCTGTGGTGGTGCACCTGGCGGCGCATTGGCACCACCATGCTCCCGGGCACTAGCATAATGCAGCTGCGTGTAGGGCTGATAGGGCGGAAGGTGTGGATAATACGGCTGTGGTCTTGAATGCGGTCCGTATTGTGGCTGATAGTAATGCGAGTGCGTGTGCGTTCCTGGTCCTGGACCACCGTAGTTAGCATAGCCCATGAGCGGTAAGGGCGGTGGTGGTAGCCCGGGCATGCCGCCAGGTGGTGGTTGCTGTTGTTGTTGCTGCGGCGGCGGCTGTTGCTGCTGTGGCGCCATATGAGGCGGCATATGTGGATGCGCTCCAGGTGGCGGTGGTGCTACATGTGGACCATGTGGATGCATTTGTGGTGCTGCCGTTGGTGCTGCCTGTTGTGGAGGTTGTTGTGGCGCCAATTGCTGCTGCTGTTGTTGCTGTGGTGGTGGTGGAGTTGGCGTTGTCGCTGGCGATTCATTGTTGATGCTGGCCGTTGGTGGTGGTGGTGTCGCCGCTGGTGTTGCCGTTGGTGTAATCGCCTTACCCGGCACCGTCACTGATGTGACAAGAACCGGTGGCGGCACCTTTGGTGGCTCCTTAATTCCCGCATGCTCCACACTGCCAACTGGTAACGTGGCCGGCATATCCAATTTATCATGTTTCATTGGCGGCGGCGGTGGCGGCACCGACGGCTTGGGCGATGGCTCAATATCCATGGGCTCCGGATCCGTTTTACTGGCCAGCTCATGCACGGGCGCCACTGGAGGCACGACAACCGGTGGTGGTTTTGGTGGCTCCGGTTTGGGCGCCAGTGTTGCTTCTGGCAATGTGACCTGTGGCTGTTGTTGTTGCTGCTGTGGCGGTTGCGATGGCTGTGGTGGCTGCGGCGGCTCCTCCTTGCGACTAGGCGCCTCCTCTATGCGCTGGCGATCCCGTTTAATGTCCTCGTACATGCGATGCACCATTTTCTGGAATGTCTCCTCGTCCACGGCAGGTTTGCAGTGCCGTTTCAGTTCCTCCTGGAAGGCATCGCTTGACTCGAGCATACGCTGCTTTTTCGCCTCGAATTTCTCCTCCATTTGCTGCAGTTCCGCCTCCAGTTTGGTCTGATGCATCGTCAGCGAGCTAACCTGACGTTTAAGGACCTGCATGCGTTGCGTGGTGACCACGGATCGTACGTCAGGCACCACAGCTTCCGAGAAGATTTCGTTAATTAAACGATGATTACGCAAATAGCGGGCATATGCCATATGCTTGGCCGTGTAACCTTCGTCCACATCATCCTCATCCTCCGCGGGCTGAATATCAATGCGACGCTCGTGTTGATTCTTGCTGCTCCCACCTCGTGACGGCGTCTCATGCACGTCGGACACTTCGGCTTTCACTTTGGACTTGGCCGATATGTAGGCCTGATAGGCGGGCGTCTGATGATATGCCTTCAATGCCTTCTCGTACTCTAGCTTCTCGGCTTCGTACTCGTCAATGTATTCAGTTTTCTCCTCCTCGCTCAATTGCTTCCACATGGCGCCAATCTTTTTGCCCAGCTCCCAGAGTTTCAGTTCCGGATGCTGTGCCTTTACGCTGTCCCAGACACGTTTCGAGTAGCGCATATATGGTAGAATTGGTTTCTCTGGTGGCTTCGGTGGCTTTGGCAGTCGAGATTCATTTTGATTCTTGCTACTCGACGATTTGGTGACTTTCTGTGGCGTAAACGCTGGATTACCATAATTGCTGTGCGTAAATATCGGTGTTTGATCCTTATTGCGATCACCGCCACCGCCGCCACCAGATGAACGGGACCGGCTACTGCCTCCACCTCCGCCACCAACGCCGCCGACAACACCGCCAGCGAGTGGAGTTACCGGTCCGGCTAATGCACCGATTTGCTTATAATTGCTGGGCAGCGCCATGTTCGTTAACATATATGCAATTGTATATTCTTATTTACTTAACACAGATACAATTTGAATATATTTTCAAGTAAAAAAACAACAAAAATAAGTTTATTCACGCGGACGCCATTGATGGGTTTTTCTCTATACTGAAAATTAGTGATGGCAGACAACGCGTCACAACAATCGCAGCAGTAACAAACTTTTGTGTTTTGCAACACTAAATGCGGTTAACAGCACATCAAATTGGAAAAAACTTTTGCGCCATTGCATGCAATTTGTAAGAAATCCGTAATTATTTTAATTTCAAAAATTAATATTGTAAGCATTGGTATCAATTCTATAGCTAGAATGAGTAAGGCGATAATAATGGACATTAGAAAAAAATATCGATACTTTGCGCTAGGCAGTTGCAATCTATTTTATTGTCAAATTTTATAAAATACAAACTCCAATTTAAATAAAACTGTCAAATTTACAAGAAATATTAAATGTTATTATACGGCAAATATAAATATATTATTTGTAGTGATGTTTTTTTGACAAGCTGGCAACTCTCAGTTTCGTGAGCTGGCCACACTAAGTCGCTGCAGTGGGATTAGGAAATAAACATTTTAACTCAAAACAAATATGAACACGGCACGGACACTTTCACGTGTGACACAAGTTTTAAGAAGCAGCAGACATTGCTACAAACTTGCAGCTGCCACACATTATCGCTTTAATGCAAAATGGACCAACCAAATCGCACTGAACGCAAAACCAACACAACAACACTCGTTACGATATTACAGCAGTCAAACTGAAGCGGATACCTGCCTGGACAGTGTGACGTATGAACGTGTGTGCTCTGAGACACTGGACGCTCTGTCGGATTACTTTGACGAACTTACCGAAAATGCCACAGATCTCACTGGTACAGATGTCTCCTATGGCGTACGTAACTGTGTTTTTAGTAATTATATCAATTGTTACATCATTAAAATAAAATGATTTCAGGACGGGGTATTGACGGTTAATTTGGGCCAGGACAATGGCATCTATGTAATCAATCGCCAGACACCGAACAAACAAATCTGGCTTAGTTCCCCAACAAGCGGGCCAAAACGTTTCGACTTCATTGGTACACCCGGCAGCGGATTCAATACCGGCAAATGGATCTACAAGCACAGTGGGGAATCTCTGCACGAATTGCTGCAACTTGAAATTGGCCAAATTATTAAAAGCCAAAATGTTAATTTTATGCAATTACCCTACTGCAGCAGCTAAAAACTTGTTAACTATTAATAAATAGCCAATATAAGCAATTAAGAATTGTATTTTCCTATACAAATTGTACAGTGGAGTTGCTAGACTGTGGAATGCCCAGCCCCTATTTGAGTTAACCAACCGAATCAGTACTTAGTTTCCTATTTATTTACATCCCTGCTTATTACTCAAGCCCCAATTTGCATATTAACCGTTGGTAACATTTGTTTACTGGCCCAAAATTATTATAGTATCATTTAATTTTATTGAACTTGTTTTCAAAAATAACAAAAAAAAATGCTTAATTTCAAATTGGAGAATATTTAACTCAAAACTTAAATTTACGTTAAATTATCAACTAGTTTTACGGCTATGAACAATTACTTGACCAAATTTTTCAGCCCATTTTGTGCACTTTAAATGTAATTTATTTCAAGTTTATTATTTACATTCCAACCAAATTGCGTCCCTTTCGATATATATATATATATATATATATATAAATTTATATATATATTTTAAAACCTTTTGGCGTTTTGTTGAAATTAATAATGTACTCAGTTCAAATTTCATCACTTGTCTATATCTAAAAGAAACTTAACAATAGTTTTTCATGTTTATTACATAATAAAGATAGAGAGGGAAATATTGAGAGAGTGAGATGGACAGAGAGAGAGAGAGAGAGAGGGAGAGGGTAAGAAAAAGGCGCTTATTGGTGTCCGGCATACATGTTGTTGCCGTAATGCGATGGCTGTGACTGTTGTTGCTGCTGCATCTGCTGTTGCTGCTGATGCATAAAATTCGGTGGCATATTGTTATATGATTGCGGTGGTCCATTACTGGCCCAGGGATTAATCTGATTACCATAGCCAGAAGGCCCCATTGGTTGTTGTCCATACGAATTGTAATTGGGCATGTTGTAGGATTGTTGCTGTGGTGGTTGTTGATGCTGCTGGTGTTGCTGTTGCTGCTGCTGTTGGTGATTGTAGAGATTGTTCTGATTGCCAACTGTTGCCTGCTCAGCACCGTAATTATAGAAGCGTCCTGCGCCGCCCGAAACTGTATTGCTAGCATTGTTTGGTACAAATTGTTGCTGATTTCGTTGTTGCAATGATTGGGGATGTTGCAGTTGTTGTTGCGGATGTATCTGCTGTTGCTGTGGGTGTATCTGCTGCGGCGGATGTTGTTGCTGCTGTTTTTGCTGCTGCTGTTGTTGTTGCTGTTGTTGCTGCTGTTGATGTTGCTGCTGTTGATGTTGCTGATGCTGTTGTTTCTGCTGCTGCGGCTGCGTCTTGTGCTGATTGCTGTTGTTGGTAAGCGTGCCCATCAAATTTGCAATTATGTTTTCCGTGTCTTTTAACGATATCTTTGGCGGTGCTGGCTTAAAGGTCAATGCATTTGGTGAGGATTGCATGGGCACAACGGGCAAACTCTTGTTGCCCATCATAAGCGTGGATGATGTCGATGATGTTGGTGATGTTCGTTTGCCATTCGAATCGTTGGCCTTCATCACAAGATCATCGAAATTGTAATCATCGTCATCTTCATCATCGTCGAGCATAAAGTTTGGTGAATTACGCATCGCAACGCGTCCTTGAAATTTACTAGTGGCCATCATAAGATCATCGTGACGCTCCAAGCTCTTGCGCAGTCCGGAGGCCACCGATGCCACCGTTGGGACGCCGAGTGTGATACGTGATCCAGTCGTTGATGGGGCACGACTGGTGTCACCACCGCCGCCAGCGTTTCCCCCTCCACCGCCGCCACGTTGACCAATGGCAATGACACGGGATAGATAATCACTGCAGGATTCACCATCGCTGCTCAGCTCGGCAATATTCACGTATTTGCGCAAACTCTCGACACGCATTGGCTCGAGTTTTTCCAATTTACGCAAATGTCCAATAAGATGCACTTGCTCCTCGCTAGAAAGGAATTTAAAGTTTTGGAGCAATGTCTGCAAATCGGAATCGGTTAACGATTCCATGCTATTGCCCGTATCGTGAACACTATTCGATTTGTTTGACGACGGCACCACCTCAATGCCAGCCTTAGTAGCCAATTGTTGTTCCACCTCCTTCATTAGCTCGCGCAGATCAATGTCCAAATCGTTGCCAACGCTACTAAAATCATTGTCCATCGTTGAAGCGCTCAAAAGACCCAATTGCAGCGGTACCTCGGCAAAGTCCAGACCACCGCTCTGGCGCTGCTCATGATTCGTTTTCACCAGTAGCGTAAAGAAATGGATCAAACGGTTCATATCATCGATACTCAGATCATCCAAACCGTTTGATATCAATGAACCCGCCAGTTTCGACGAGACGAGTTGTCTATCGAATGGTAATTGGTATTCCTGCTTCTTCTTCTTGTCAAATTCCCCATGTTTTGGATCGTTTTGGGACGATTGCTTGGCACCTAATTCGAGATAACGAAGATCGGAGAGTAGCAAAGAAAACGGTTGCAATACAGAAAAAAAATCAACATTAATTCATTTATTATCATTAATTATATCAAATAATGTTTATATATTTTAATTTTATAATAAATACAGATAATACTTTGACCCGATTGCAGCGAAGATTACGGCGTACAATATCTAGACTCCGTATTAAATCTAGACTTTATTAGCACTTTTAACAAAACCTCACGAAACCCACAAAACGAACGAATAATTTAAGAACTGGTTCGGTTCTTGAACCGAAAAAACCGAACTAAAATCACTTTTTTTGGCCGAAAACAAAACCAAACTAGTTCGTAAAACCGAACGGAAAATACAATTCGAACGAGCAAAAAACTTATTGTTTATTAATTAACAATTTTTCGTATAAATTGTTTAGAAAAATGTATAATATACGTAGCAAAATTGTTTGCGATAAATAGTGTGTACTTCAAATATTATTACTTAACTTAATAACCGATTAGAACGAGTCTTAACTGTAGAATTGTGTAATAATAACGATTTCAAATCGTAACAGAAATCAATTGAAAATTTTACGATTTCAAATCGTAACACAGATTTCAATAAAATATTTCCGGAAAAAGCGGAACGAGAAGAAAAGTATTTTCGAGAGTTGCCACAACTCCTTTCCCCGAAACAGTTCTAAAGTTTTTATTGTTAAAAAAATAATTTTTTTTTTTTTAAAAAGTAGAAGATTCGAATTTCGAAACCGAATTGTAAAGCGTACCGGGTAATCAAAGAGTTACAAGTGTATCAGAAGTGGACGAATATTTGCTAGAAAAGTACTTTGAGTAAAAGATGGAAAAATCAAGCTACTTTTAGCGGTTTTTCGTTTAGCAACACTTGACCCAACACTTGCTCCCACTTGTCCCTACCTCACACACACACACACGATACTTACCGCGGATAACGAATGTAGCGTCTAAAAAGTTGAGAAACTTTGATTAAATAACGATTTGCATCGGAAAGGGAACTTACCTTTGGATGTTACTTGAAATATGACGGTCGCTATATTGCTGATTAACTTTTTCACGACACGCACTTTTTGCTGATCATCGAGCACTTCGGCAATGAGAATACCCTTAAGCTTCTCCTTGATGGTCTCCATGAAGACACAGTTGTCCTCATTCAATAGCAAATCATCGGCAGCATTTGGTTTGATCTTCTCCATGGCCAGAGCTTTGCTCAACATATTGAGCACCTTGGGTCCAAGGCTACCCAAATGATCCTCGAGGGCAGAGAGCATGCGTAGCACTGTCACAACCGTTAGCGGTCCTTCGGCCTCCTCGTTGTTCTCCTTCTCCTTGTCAACGACAGATGGCGTTGTGACCGGTGGTGAATCCGTACGCTGTCCGGGCTGACTGTATTCCGGATAGTTGCGAGAGTCCAGAACACGGAATGTCTCCATGGGCTCATAGTTGCGTGTGGAACGTGTATATTCATCACGATCTCTATAGTAATCTCCACTGTTACGATCCCGATCGCGCCCCCTTTCCCGCTCGCGATCACCATAATCATCGTGGCTACGCGAATGATGCGATCGATCACGATTACGACTGTACGGCGAACGGGATAAGCGTCGATGCGGTGATCTCGATCGTGACTGCGACCGAGAGCGTCCGCGGCGACGTCCAGACATCGGCGATCGACTACGTGAACGGCGTCCCAGACGCGTGCCCTGAGGACGTCCACGTTTGGGCGACTCAGAGCGGGATGGAGAGCGTCCATAGCCTGTACGTCGATTCGGACGACTCACTGACGGTGGAGCCGGTGGCTGTTCGTCGTCACTGATGTCAATGACAGCATCGCTGACACCGGCACCGTTCTCGCCACGATTATTGGGTCCACGATAGTTTGGTTTACGTCGCACGGCAGCTCCACCCCCGGCACCACCACCACTACTGCTAGTGGCATTTGAATTGGATCCGGTTGAATTCTTTGGACTCTGTACACGTATTTTATAGCGTTCCATTAGCAATTTAGTGTTTTCTTCATCCTCATCGCCGAGCTTGAATTTATCCTGCAGATCCTTTTTGATCTTGGTGACGGCAATGTTAAAGAGCTCTACACGTCTATCCTTCCAATAACTGATCCATTCGGGCTTATAATCATAGCTATTCGGATCACATTTCTTTTCTTCTTGCAGCTGCTTATAACGACGATTCCAAAAAAGTTTCCATTCCTCCGAATAATCAGGATGCTTCTCTGGATTCGATTCATAGGTTTCGGTATCATCACGCAGTTGCTTCAGCTGCAATTCCAGCAAACAATGAAACTTCTCCCACTTGTACCGCTCCTGGGCGATCTGAGCGGCTTGCATCGACAGTTCCTTGGGTGTTGGCAAAGTCTGCTTGACCCCAACGGGTGCAATCGACTTGTTGCCCTTATTACCACCCTCTTTTAGTGGCGGTGATCGATTGACAAGCCGATAGGCTGGCTTTTGCTCATCCAATTTTTTGCGTGACTTCTTTGGCCCAGATTGTGGTGAAACCGTTAGTGAAAAATTGTCATCATCGTCACTAGAAATGGCATCCAGGGCAATACCGCTTGCACCCGACTTCGATGCTTCGCTCGAATGCATAGAGGATCGCACTTGATCTACAAAATCAGGTCCAGCACATTCATCGTAATGAAATTTATCGCGAACCTGTGAACAGATCTTGGCACGAAATCGGCGAAAATCATCGCCAGCAACGGATAAAACCTGTAGACTACGTCCATAATGCTTTTCAATAGATTGCACCAATTTTGTGGTTGCATTTAGAACAACCTCATTGGAATTACTGGATGTGCGTCGCAGCTGTTGGAGCACATCGAAGGCCTTCTGAAAATGGGTCTTCACATAGTTGGTGCGATGCGTTACCGATGTCCAGTGTATAAATATCGATCGTGAATCGTTGCAAGTGTTGCACAACACACAAAAATAATCGGGACGACCCTGTCCCTCCTCATGCAATTCTACGGCATATTCTGTGCCAACCAATGGTCCGCCATTAAACGTCTCAATTTGCTTTTGTATTACCGCAGTGCGTGATAGTTCATCCTCAAAGCCAGGCGGCACTGGCTCGCCCGACATATAGCTCATAACAAATTATTTATTGTTTTCGATAAATCTGAAAAAATGTCGGTCAGTTTTGTTGTTATGCTATCAATTATTCGAATAGAGATGGGCGCGCGTGACAAGGACACGCTACAAAAGAATATGTTGAGTAACCGACAATTGTCAACAAGTGTTGCCACTTTAGCATAAAGCTGGCGTAAATATTTTTTAATTTACATGTGCTTAATTCGATTTTATTATTTTACTAGCCGTTTTTAGCTAGTTTAACAACACTGTTGACAATAACAAAACCGAACGATGTGTATGTGTATGCACATAGTACTACATTTGTATACACTGCATACACACATTCGCATCGATGGGAGAGAGAGAGAATCTCTTCGGCATACAGGCGCAACTGCTTTTCCTTACGCTTGACGCATAATCAAAACAATCGTCCAACATTGTTAAAACCGAAATCGCTTTCATATTCCATTCATTGTGTAGCCTTTTGAAGTGCGCCAATCTCTAATGCAAATAATTATTGTTAAATTGTTGGACATTTACCTCGACTTGAGTTCGCCAATGTTTGCTCGTTATTGGTTATTACACACTTGCTTCCTGGCTTAAATGTATGCACTGACACCGAAAAGAAACAGGCAAATACGCAAAAAAACGCGCACACACATATACACAAGCACACAGAGAATCAATTTAACAGTAGCGGCTTTCTAACTATTTTTTTATACATATGTATGTATGTATAAATTTGATTATATTTTTCTTTTTCTTTTTGGTTGGCCGCAAGAAATCGTTGACGTTGAAGCGTACAAACTACGCGATTTTTGTTGTTTTATCTTTTACTTACAGTGCTAAATATCTTAGATAGCTCACTTACAATATAATCAAAATTAAGTCAATTGTATAATTGTTACATTTATTTTATGCACACTTTTTCTTAAATACTTTTTCTACATGCACAAATTAACAGGAACAAAAGGGCAAGAACTTTTTTGTTTTCAAGTGCTGCCAGACATTCTATCGATGACAGCAACTGAACAGTGTGGCCGTAGGAAATAAAAATTAAAAGGCTATCGCAGAGTTGATAGTTCGATAGCCCAATCGGATCAGGGCGGTAAATTCAAATTCGTCAACGTACGATAAGCGATAACAATTTAACAAAGCTTAATGAAATCGATAAGGGCGCCAAGCTCAGAAATTTTAAATTAAATAGAGTTCAATTACATACAAAGTTTTGTTTATTTAAAATGTAAATTAAGTAAAACCAATCGAGCTTAATTGCATTATACACAGGTTGTTGAACTGTTTAAATTATGTTATGCACACAAGGCAATCAAATAATTTTGGCCTAATAAAGTCTGTTACATTTTGTGGACTACAATTGCCCTGTTGGGCAATTGTGTGTCCATGCCTGATATTAATGATTTTCTCAGTTCCCTGACACTTTGTGATGAAGTTGCTGCACTTGAGCTACGGAGCTTAACGCACTTTGGCTTTGATAACTAATGCGTTAATGCCTTAGAGCATTCAGATATTACAAGTATGTACTACAAACATATGTACATTTCTGTGTATGTATGGATTTGTGCAGTTGGCAACTACGAGGGCGGCCAAATGGCAGTATATAGACGGATGCACGTCCCAAAACAATTTCGCACTCACCCTCGAAATAAAAAAAAAAAAGAAAAAATAAAATGAATGAAGATTGGAAAACGTGTGCTGTGATAGATGTAACACGTACAGACATGCATATCTGCTGTAATGTGAAACGGGAGGAAGAGGCGGAGGCGGAGGCAAAGGGAGGGAAGCATTAATCGCAACATGATGATGATAATGGCAATATAAGGGAGTTCACAATGAGCTGACCATATGCGCACATAGACAATAAAATGTGAAACGGAATCCATTCCAAAGAACCAACTGGTGCAACTGGTAAACTGACTGTGACTGTGACTATGTGAGTGATATGGGAGGGAGACCCAAGCATCAGAACGGGTGGGCAGCACATGTACACACACACACACACACACTGACATACACATGCACACATAGTTCACATTTAATGAACACAGCGGTGACATGAGTTATGGGCCATTTTTGTTTTTTGACAACGAAAAATTGCGAATCAGCACAGCTGTTGGTTCTGCGGTAAGGTTTTACCTCCAGGGATGAGAAAGAGTAGAGGGGGTGTGGGTTGAGTAGACGGCATCTCGGCATCGGCATGAATGCAAATGCTATTTTGCATTACAATTTGCGAATGAACAGAAGCATTACACATTTTACCCGTTCCCAATTCCACGTTTCGTGTTTCACTTTCCACGTTCCACTCGCCCCTCTAAGACGACACGCCGCGATGCAGCAGATAAAGATGAGCACATTCCGATTACGGTGCATGCAGACATACAAAGTGGTTGGGGAGGAAGGATAAGGGATAGGTCTGGGGGTAGGGAGAAAGTCTGAGACAACCCTTTACAAGACACATTCGAAAAATCGGAATCAGCTAAAGATCTTCATACGATATTGTCGGATAATGTCTTTTAGACAAAGTGGCAGACGTAGACATATCGTATGCTTCCCAAACTTCTACTCTATATAACAAAGTCTATTATAGCTACGTCATATCGTTGGTAGTATAGTTTCTTGTATGAAGTGCTTTATTTGAGTACTTAAAATTCTTAATTTAAGTTAATTTTAAACCTGATTTAAGCACTCAAAACTTTGATTTGAATTAAGTAAATTTTTAACTTGTTTTAACTTTTTTTCAAAGGTAAAAAATTGCGAATTTTCATAATTTTCTCCACCGAGACGATGGAACATCTTCTATGCCACTGTTCTGCCCTAGAGCGCACACGGCTAAGATGCTTAGGCATACCGATACTCTCCTCAATAAAAGAGGTTCCTAACAGACCGACAAGGGACCCGCTAGCTTTCGCGTAGCGCTCTCAGATCCTACAGGACTTCAGGCCGTTTTTTCTGTCTGATCAGAATATTTAATTTTAAAAACTTAAATTTAGTAGTTTATAGTCTTTTTTTTTGTTATAAAAAATTAGTATTATATTATTTAAGAATATTTTATTTTTCTTACTTTTAAGAGATTGCCTTTGAATGAAGTTTATATTAATTTAAACTTTGATTAGCCATAACTTTTTTTGGGCACAAACATTGAACAATTATGTGATTCTATTAGAAAATTTCTGGTACTTGAATTATATTTTACACTAAAAATAAGTTAATATTTAAAAAAAAAAAAAAGTTTTATATAATTCAGGATTTATTTTCCACTAAGAAAATCTGTTTTGTCTTAAAAAATACTAAATTCGACACCATAAAACTGAACTTTGAATACAATTCTTGTTCTTCTTAAAGTCAAAAGTTTGTAAAAATTCTAAGACATAATTAAGAATGTAAAAAGTGATTAATTAGAAACGATTTAGAGCGACTTAATTGAATGTTTCTTTAACAAACCAATTAGAGTATCTGTCAGTTTCGATGTGATGTTAATTTTAAATGGTCTTTGTACAACTTGTTGTAATACTGACTTTAAAAATAAACAATAAAAACGGAATTGAAATAAAAATAAAGAAAATGAAAATGAAAATCAAGAATTTCTTGGCAAGTTGTGCGCAATTCATTAAGCGAAATCTGCTCGAATGCGAATAATGCAAATTGCTCTATTTCGGGGCTAACTGCAATGTTGCAAACACGACGACAAATTTATTTTGCCAGTCCCATGTGGCAAGTGGTAAAGTAAAAAGGCCCCCATTCTACCCCCACTCTCCGTTCCCCCGATTCGTGTGATTCCCCCAATTTCCCCCGATTTCATTTGCCCTTCGCTATTCTCATGCTCAAATGCAAACTCCATCAATGAAATGAATTCCGTGTGTTTTTACCAGACTTACGGAATTTGCACCGAAAGTTCAAAAATTCCATTAATTATTGTGTCTTGTGTTCTTTACTTTTGTTTTTGTTCTTGTTGTTATTCATCTTCTTCTTGTTCTTCGATCCTCTGCTAATTTTGAAGAATTCGAAATTTCTTAATGGATTCTATTTACAGCCACGTTCGGTTCGGTTCGCAGTGCAATCATTTTGCCTATTAGCTTGGGAACGATTTTAACCCTACCCTACTCTACCCCTATAGTACTACACCCTGTAGTGTTTGCAGTAGAGCTCTGCTTTTAAGACCCTGTATTTTGAAAAACTATAAACGGTTTATTAGTTTTTAAAAAAATTAGAGAAAATATTCAATACTTATATAAATTTTGTTGAGTTCTTCGAAAAATACACTGTTAAAAAAATACAAAACTCTTTAAAAAATACAAATACAAAACTATTCGAAAGTTATTATTTACAAAAACATTTTTTTTTAACTATCTTTGACTTTCTGTTACAATTTTAAAAAATAATTAATTTTTTTTTTATTTTTTAAGCACGCTACGATTAAAAAAAAAAAACAATTTTATTATAAATTATGTAAAATATATTTCTTTAGCAAATTAATGATTTTTAAAACTAATAATTCACTATTAAAATCATTTTTTCCTCTGTGTTTAAAAATAACTTAGTATTTTATAAACTTTTTTAAAAATAAAAAAAAATTTATTTAATAATCAATTTTTTCAGTTTTTCTAATTTTTTATATACTCTGTTCTATACTCTGTTTACTGCAATTAAAAAGTTGTAATTACTTTAGTTACAGGGTCTTATCGAGTTGGCTTTACTCAACTGTAGCTTTTCGCACCCTACCTCTTATACACACCCATACATACAGCCACCTCAGCGCACTCGGACTGGACCGGATGTACTCATTGTGCGTCATTTCTACTTATCACCCAGGGGAATACGAGCTGAGTCTGCGGAGCACCGGAAGCGCTCCATTGCCCAAGTTACTACCACTCCAACTCCAGCTCTAACTCTTGCTGTATGCTGCCTACTACAGCTGGTGTCATTTCCAGTTTCCACTCAAAAGTCCAAGTTTTCCCAAAAAAATAAATAAAATAGTTAAAAAGTCGAGCGAATCGACTGCAAATGACCCTGTAGTTATAGTATGAGTATTTAGAGTAAATTATGCATAGCAAAAAAGTTTAGTTATACCTGTAGTTGACCAAATATTGTCTGGATATAAGGTCAACACATGTTTATAATGTGTGTATGATTGAGATTTTCCAAAATTACAAAACTTATTCCATACTTATCACTAATTTTCGATAGATTAGTCTATTGGGTACTTTTTGACAAAGTCTTTCGATCTTAGACTATTTGAAAATTTGGTTGATATATATTGTAAAAGACATATTTTAAAGATCTTTGACTGACTAGGCCCATGAAAGCTACTATACTAAAGTATGATAAAGTTGTCCGATTCTGACTAAATTTGGTAAAGATGTTTACATAAAACTATATATAACTATTCATATATACAAAAATATTGAAAAATCAAAAATGTTTAGATTTTTGACTGGTAAAGTTCAAAGCTATATGATAAAACTGTCATATTCTGTTGAACTTTGATCAGGATATATAAGACTAAGTATATACTGAATACAATATACATAAGTTGATTAAGCTAAAAGATCTCAAATAACAACCGATTTTTCTGTACTACTGATGTTTCCACATAGGTTTTAACTGTCTTTTTGCTATCTGGGTAGATAATCCTAAAAAAAACTAAATATTTTTGATGCATTTCATGCACATTTTGGTTTATCTAACTCTAAAAGTCACTCACATGCAGTTGTTCAAACGGTCAAACCGAGTCTACACTTGATCAGGAATATATATAAAACTTTTTTTCCAACAAATCTGAATACTACTGTACTTCCTCCTAAGTACTCGGTCTAGAAAAAAAGTCAAAAATACGTAAATCAAACTAAAAACAAACGCTTAAACGACTTTGCCATGAATTAGAATTAGTATTAGTGTAAAACGGCTTTTAATAAGTCGGACATGAAGCCCGCATCAGAGGCGGAATAAGGCATAAGGGCGTGTGGTTGTTAGAGGGGTTGAGGGGAGTGCTAGAGATGCGGATGCAGATGCGGTTGCGGTGGGGGAGGGGTTAAGTTGAGTGTGCGGTGCGACAAAGTCAATTGCGTTGGCCGCAAAATGAAATTTTGTTTTCAAAAACTTTTGCTCACTGCTCCAAAATGGCTCGCTTTGAGCGCATAAATTTCAAAGGTCCTCTTTGTTCATTTTTTTTACTTTTTACTTTTTGTCACAATTTTTTTTTTTTTTTTTAGCCATTTTGTGTACTCACACTCTAGCCATAACTTTGGCATATGTATGTATGTAGGGAAAAAAAAGCTAAAAATGTCTGAAAATGTTTCGAAACTACTAATTTGAAATTTATACATTATGTTTATGTCATTTGAAAGTGGTAGAAAAGTGGTTAACAACAACAACAACAACAACAACAACAACAAAAAGAAGAAGGAAAATTATGGCCAAGTCTCGGGTGTTATGCGGCAAAAAAAGGCGTGGCAACTCTGGAAACTTTAAGCCAGAATTAATTGTGACAAGTTTTCCAAAAAAAAGGAGAAAAAATCACTAAAAGCAGCTTGAAATTATTACCAAAAAAAGTTAAAAAAAATACTATAAGCTGGCTAGATAACTGATCTATGTTCTATATATTTTTCTTGTTGCTTTTTATTTTGTTTGCCTCTTTTTTTTTTTTTTGGCAATTTGAAACATGCAACATGTTGCAATAGAGTTATAAACCAGCTCCAAATTTTCCAACTTTGCAGACGACTTATGCATGCGGCGTGTGCTGGAGTGAGATAGCCTGAGAGTGTAACGGTAAGTGCCAGAGGCGGGGAAGCGGTGAGGGGTAGCGAGTGGGGGGGATGGTACGGTGTTTGGTTGCGCGTGTAAGGGCAGCATGCCAAATGGAAAAAACTTTTTCTGCCTTAATTTTTTGGCGTACTTTTTCATATTTTCTTCTGTTTTTTTTTTCTTTCTTCTTTTTTTTTTTTTGAGCTCTTCTCTTTTTTTATGCTCGGCCGCTTTATTAACGTTGCCCTGTTTTAGGTAGGGTGAACTGCCGTTAGGAGCAAGCAAGAGCGAGAGAGTGAAGGGGAAAGGGGTGGGGGGCTGGAGGACTTACTGGTTTGGGGGCTGTTTGTTTGCTGGCAGCAGCGCAGCAAGTAATATTTTTGCCGCATAAAAGTCAAAATATGCAAATAAAGCAGAATCTTGTTGTTGTTGTTGTTGTTGCTCTTGTTATTGTTATTGCAGTAAGCAGTGAAGTGCGGAGAAGGGGTAAGGAGGGTAAGGGGGATAAGGGGGGGGCTAATACAGCAACAGTCAGACACTAAGACGGACAGACACAAACAGCGCGGGAACAAAGATAGAAGGGAGTTGGGGGATAGGGGGGGTAGGGCTAGAACAATGCGCATAGTAGAAATGATAGGGAGAGTGAGAGAGAGAGAGAGCTAGAGAGTGAGAACAGTGTGGCTTAAATAATAAATGTAGTACACGCTTTGAAAGAATTTACTATGCTTTGGCAAATGGAAGTTATAAAAACCAAACACACATAGCACAGACACACACACACACAAACACATGTGTGCCAAGTATAAATAAACAATGGCCCTATATAACCCGAGGCAGCATAAAGTAGTGCAGAGCATGAGTGAGAGCGAGCGAGCCAGAGATAGTAGAGAGGTAGCGGCATTTCCATATTGTTGCTATAATCAGCGGCTGCTTTGATTCATCTGCATGCACGCGCGCATTGCCGATAAAGGGCAGGAAGGCGCAAAGAGTAAGGTCGGCAGGGGGGTGGGGTGGGGAAAGGCCCACCACCAGCAAGTCAAAGGCAAAGGCAAATCCAAAGCCAAAGCCAGACTCACACATGCATACAGACACACACACACACACACACACATACAAACACATATGTGTGTACATGTGTTTGTGTAACGATTGCCATAGCCGTAGCGGTGTATTCATAGCCATAGCCAAAGCTAAATCCATAGGCAAAGCCTTAGAGCAGGCATTGGCAATGGCCACCACCCCATCGTACACAAAATGCTCATCGCCATCATCAAAGTCAAGCCAGGGCAGCGCAGCCCAACTGGGCGAAGCAACCACCAAAACAGACACACATAGACTCCGTGACTCCGTTGGCACCCAACAACTTCAAACTCCGACATTCAACATTTTCTTTTTTTTCTATCACTTTTCGTGATTTTCAGTGATGACACTGCATCGTGATTTAATTAGCACGTTTACCCACGTTTTGACTATGTTATAAAATTTCCTGCACTTTGTGCGCGGTGTCTTTAATCGATATATTTTTTAGCTCTTTAATTAAATATGTTTGAAGTTGTCGTGCTTTGGGGCGAGCACAACACGACACGAGTTCATCGCAATTGCAATTTGAATATCGTTTCAAACATGTTCGTGTTGCATGTTCGAACTCGTGCTCGAACAACAACCACTGACTGACGCCCCTTTTAAGCATGTGCGGCCAGTGTTGCTAAACCTCTTTGTGGCCTTAACAGCACGTTTAGCCGAAAAAAGCCAAAGTAACTGTTAATTACAATTGCAAATATTTAAAATGGAATTTGTTCAAATGTTATATCAAATACAGTTGTCAAGTAATTTTGCTTATTTAATTTTAAAATTAAAAAGCACGTGTTACTTGTTACACTCACGAAGTTTGTTTGCTTTTCTTATTATTATTGAGTGCACTGAAAATGGCTAAACTGTAGCTATTTTCTAGCTGCAGCAGCTGTTTGCTTAGCTATAAAAATAGCAGCCCTTTTGCTTTGCTCTGCTCTCCGGGCTCGTTCATTCGTTCGTTAGTTCGTTGGTATATGTGTGGCAGCGTGTGGCTGTGCATGTTTGCTTGTGTTTGTGTGTGTGTTTGTCTGTGTGAACTTGTTTGTTATCTCGCAGCCTGGTTCTGGTTCAGTTTTCGTTTTCCGTTAGTGCAGCATTTATCCTCGACGACGTTGGTTGGTTTTCGCCTTCGCCCTCTGTCATTGTCACTGCCGTTGTCGCTGTCGGTGTCGCTGTCGCTGCCCGCAGTCTCAGTCGTTAGTCGCCTTCGCCTTGTCGCTGGTGTTCTTGTTGTTATATTTTCTTTTTCTCTCATTGCTGACGCTGACGCTGCTGCTGCTCTTGTTTTGTGTGTGCACGTTTTATTTATTGTTGTCGTGTGTTGTTTGTTTGTGTTTTTGTTATGGTGCCAGTGCCAGTGCCAGTGCCAGTGCCAGTGCCAGTGCCAACTTACCTGAGCATACTACAGCTCAAATAAAAAACTTAAACAAGGTGCGCAGAACCGAAGCCGGAGTCAGGGCCACAGCATGTTGTTAACTACCGCCCCAACGCCTCCCAAACAAAGTGCCAGCCCGGGACTAACCAATAAGTAAACCAACAGTAACAGCAACAGCACAAAACAGCAACAACAAAAACAAAAGTAACAACTAAAGGAAAAACGAAACGAAACTAAACTAAACGACGTCTCCGCTGCTTGTTTGGCTCCGTGTGTTTTATTTACAGTTACTCTCCGCGTACATATACTACATATATACACGCACACATACATACATACAAATACATCTCATTTGCAGCATGTGCGAGCTTTCAGTGCATTTATTGTTGTTCTTATTGCATCAAAAGCAAAGTCAATAGCAATAAGACAATAACAACAAATACAAATACACAAATACATACACAAATACATACCCATACATATACGTACATGCGCTGCTTCACTAAGTGCAGTCGACGTTAACGTTGACGTTGCTGTCGTCACACTCGTCGCATATTATGGGCAGGAACAGCAACAACAACAACAACAAGAACAAGAACGGCAACATTCAGCACTTGATACTAAAATAAACAAACAAAATCAATCAATTAATCAATCTGTGCACGCCCGAAGCCTACGCCCACGAACACGCCCACACGCGCACACGAAGAAGAATTATAGGAGGAGGAGAAGAAGAAGAAGGAGAGATAGAGAGTGAGAGCAAAAACAATGTTTCAATCATTTGCAATATTTATGCTCCTTGTTGCCGCTCAAGCGGAGCAACAATATGCATCAAATGCGGATGCTGCCGCCGAGTTGCAGGCAACAGAGAGAACGGCAACACAATTTGGCAGCAAACAGTTAATCAGATGCCGCCAAAGCTGCTATCAGCAGGTAAGCCGACTTACCTTCTAACTATACCCCTTAACCCCCATTCCCATCTGGCACTAAAGATAAGAGACTCGACCACTTGATGGACACTTCTATGCGCTCGAGTGAGCCCAAGTTGCTGTCTCCTCAAGGCCAGTCCAGTGACCATAAGTAGTATAACCTAAAACCCAAAACCCAAAAACCCCGAAACCCAAAACTCCGACGCAGGCAATGACAATGCTCTGACAAAACAAGACAAGACAAGACGAGACAAGGCACGTATTGACAGTGTTGACAAATTAGAGCATTTTTAGCTAGATATAAATAATTTTCTTCATTTAAGAGCTACAAAATTAAAAAAAGTAAGTTTTATTTGCTTATTTAGCCTATTATTTTTAAACTCGTACTTGCAAAATACACGCTAAATTTGAGAAAGCAGCAAATAAACCGCTTAATTTGGCAGAAAAATTATTAATTTTTCATTTTTATTGTAAAATAAAGTTTCTTCAGATAAAAAATTGTAATGACAAAAATGAAAATATTCTTCATTCTGCGATTCTGTTAGCTGTTTTCCTTAGCTATTTCTTAATTTAGCAATTTTGACAGTTCAAATTTGTAACAAGAGAAATAAGAATATTTTTAATTCTGCATAACTTTAAACAGACATGAGTTTAGTTTAGCTATTTTTAGACATTTTTTTGTCTACATTTTAGCTATAAAAGGCTATAGAATTTAGAAATAATATTGTAATGAAATTAATTAGAATTTTTTGTAATATTTAGCCACTTCCAGTTTAGTTTAGCTATTTTTAGACATTTTTGTATCTACATTTTAGCCATAAAAGGCTATAGAATTTAGAAATAATATTGTAATGAAATTAATTAGAATTTTTGGTAATATTTAGCCACTTCCAGTTTAGTTTAGCTATTTTTAGACATTCGTTGTGTATACATTTTAGCTATTAATGGCTGTGGTGTGCAGACAACACTGTTTACCGGGAAAAATTTACGTTAACGTCTACGTTTTTTATTATTTTCTTATTTTTTATGCGACCTCTGTGCTCGCCTTTATCAGCGCGCTGACATCGCTGCTGCTGTCACTGCTGCTTCTGCTGTTACTGCTGCTTCCCAGGTAGCACTCTATCTCCGCTGTCTGCTGTTGTTCCTGCCGCTGTTGATGTCGTCTTGTTGTTGTTGCCGGTTGACAATGTCAACTGGGTGGTCCATGGCAGTCATAGAGTGCTGCTAATAGAGATTAGGTAACTGGGAGGGATCTTGGATTGAAAAACAGGCTGATGCCAGTTACCCCTAAAGGCCAAATTTGGGTGTGTTTTCACTCTTGAGCTCGACAAATTCTTTGAAGCATTATCAAAACTAGTATTCAAATCAAAATGAAGTTTTTTTTTTTATAATCTATACAATAACCCTATTAATTCTTCAAGGAGAATCAAAATTTTCATTAAAAAAAGTATTGTCAAGGGGAACGTTGTTTTAAAATTCAAATCAACTTCTTTGTTTATTTAAAGGGGTTATAAATTGGGAATAAGCTCTTTTCCTTATCAACTCAAATCTGTGAACAAAAATCGCACAAAATTGTATATAACTTAGCTAGTACTAGAAATGATTCCTCGAACTTTATGTTCCATTAAAAACTATTAAAAATTTCCTAAAAATATCGGTTTATAATTCTTGACAAGCTTTGAATTGTTGGTTTTTTTTTTTTTTGGTTTAGTTGTTTTTTTAGTTAATTTTTTTTTTGTATTTGAAAATCAAGGGTTAAATAACAATGACTTGACATTAAAGTGTAAAATAAATCTGAAATATTTGATACAATTACGAAATTCCCATGAGAACTGCGACCAGTTTTCATATGTCATACTCAAATATTTAATTCCCTTCAAAGTTATTTCGAAACTATTCGAAACTATTATCAAACTTGAATCGTATATAAAAAAAAAAAAATTCCAAAATCAAATTAATCGTCTGATGTGATGGATGAGAAATGCTTTTGAAATTAACATAACTTTTGTCAAAGGCAGGGGATGCATAAGAATTTTAATCATTTTCAAAAAAAAAAAACGAACCCTTAAATTCTTAACTCTTCAAAAAGCATCCCCATATGCTCTTAAAACTATTGCACAGGGATAAAAGCGTTTTAAACGTTTTGACTTCCAAAATGTCGTATAAAGGAAACACTCAAAAAGGGAAAAAAACAAATCTCCAAAATAGAAGACATAAAACATTCCATTAAATGACTGTTAAAAACTCTAAATAGGTCTTTAAAGCGGTTCTTAAGCTAAACATAAATGTTGTCAGAGTTGAGGTAAATTACTCAGTGGAAACCTTTTCCTTTACCTTACCTGTCCGCAGTCATCATCAAAATTTTATGAATTTTTAGAGTAGAGTCAGCACATTTAATTAAAACTATTACCAAAGTATTAAGTGGTTCCGGTTAATCTTAAACTAAACGTTGTCATACGTAAAAAATCATCAAAATTTCTTCTTCAGAACCCTTTAAAAAAACTTGTTCTTGAAAAGATGCCCAAGAAGAGTCAAGAGAAGAGTCTTGTACTGTTAGTTAAATGTGACTTTGAATTTTAGATGAGTCGAATGACTTCAATTTAAAACTTAATTTATGCTCCCGATAAATCCAACAACTAAATTTGATTAATTTGTCACAAGAGAGAAAAAAAGTTGTTAAAAGTTATAGCTTTTTTAATTTTTCTGTTTCGAGATTTCTCTAATCTTTGTTAGTGGGAAATTGACCTTTTATGATTTCCAGGAAATCAAGAAAAACTTTTCTATTCTCAGTTTTCTTGATAAAAATTGTAATTTAAAACTAACTTAAATGATTTTGAGAATGCAATGCGGAATCCAATTAAAATTTCTACCCTTTTGTACATTTTCAATTGGAACAATCAGTGCATATGATTAAGAATTGAATTGAACTTGACTGAATCAAGGAGAGAGGGGAAAATTTAATTGCTTAACTAAGGCGGGGATTAAAAAGCTGACCAAAAAGAAACCTCAATTGATTTGAGAGCAGAAGAATTCCACAGATTGAAATCGTTATTTTCAACACAATGGCTTAGGATACATTTTTTTTTTTTTTTTTTTTTTTTTTTTTACCCCTGCCACAAATGTTTCCGCTTGATAGGAATCTCTTTGATTTCCACCAAAAAGAAAAATCAATAAAAAGACATTAAAATCGGTGGAAAACGTTTTATATATATATTATATTTATTTTTTTTTTTTTTTTTTTTGGATCGTTAGGAAAGATTGTATTGAATGAATTTGTATGGGAAATTTGTTGCTTGATTCGCTTGATTTGCTCGATTAAAGCGTTATAAATTTGGTTCGTTGATACTTTTTGGCGTTGCAAATGCAATCCGTTGACCTTTTTTTTGTTGGAGGGGTTGCTGGATTATGGCATACGGTATGCGGCATGCGGCATGCACTGAGGCTAATTTCACGCCTGTCCGGATCTAATCCCCGGCACAGAACACTGAACGGAGGACACCAAAAAGCCATGAGCGTCGCTCAATCAGCGCCAAATTAACACCATAAAACTTGGCAGCATTCTAAGACTTTGTTCGTTGGCTTGGCTTTTCTACATTTTTGGCCAAGTTTCTAGTGGGGTGGGTGGGGTACAAATATTGTAATGCCAATTGCGTATGCGGAGCACGTAGTTTTTTTTTTTTTTTTTGTGGGGGTGGGGATGGGGGGACGAACTGGTGGTGGAATCTGTTCCGACAGCGCTTCAATAATTGACAAGCACAGCATTTGGCGACTACGTGACATAGAGCAACCGGTCACTATACGGTATGTAAGGGGTGTATGAGGTATGTGGTACGGGAACTGGTACTGGATAGTGAGTATTGGGACGTACAGCTCATAAAACTGCTCAAAACTGACCTGGATGGGTAATTTATGTGGCCTGGGTGTGAAACGTTGTCCAATTCCGTGGGCAATTGCATGTAAAAGTTGTGCGCTGCCTGCGTTTAATTTATATGGGCCAACAACAGCAACAGCAACAACAACAACCACAACTAGAACTACTACAACTACAACTACAACTGAGGCTACTATGATGCCAGGTAGTCAGTAGAGGCAGCAGAAGAAACTGAATGACTGTAAGACTCTATGGACGTAGGACACAGGACAAAGGGCGAGGGACGTGGGACGTCGTACGTAGGACAAGGGGGTAAGATGTGGCAGGGGGAAGGGGGAAGAGGGAACGTAGGACGTTTGCCTGAATGCCTGCTCAGCGTTTTCATTGAGTGTGTGATGCGTTGCCAAGCTAAAGATGGCAGCGTGACACGATAGCAAAAACAAAATCACGACAAGTTCGACAAAAAATTTATTTCTGGTTTTTAGAGTAAATTTTTCCATAAAAATAGTGTCTGATGTGACAAGTTGATCAAATATTCAGTTCTGGATTATGAAAAGCAGTAAGAACAAGTTCAAGTAAGAAAGGCTACCGTCGAGCGAGATGAATTTAAAAGACCCCGTACTCATTCTAGTGGTATTTCTGCCATACAATTATCTATATATTTAGGCTGTAGTTGTCTGATCCAGTTTAAACTTGGTAGGAATATAAAGTCATGATACACACACTTAATGTGTGAGTTTGCTTGAAATCACCAATTTTCGACTGATTTGTCCCATGGAAGTTATAGGCTACACTTGTCCGTTCCAGACCAAACTTGATGAGAATAGTTATATTGGTACCACAGACATAATGTGAAAATTTGGCCAGGATAACTCTAGCGGTTTTCAAGTTATGGTGATGTGAAAATAGTCTTCTACAATTGGCAGAGGCGGTAGGGGGCGTGGCAAAAAGTAAACTAAACTTGATCTGGCTAACATATAGACAAACTCTCATTCCTAATTTGGTAGCTCTAGCTCTGGTAGTCTCTGAGATTCAGATGTTCATATGAACAGACAGACAGGCGGATGGGCACACGAACATCGCTATATCGACTCAGGTGCTGCTGCTGATCAAAAGTATATATATTATAAGATCTTTGAGTTCTTTTCAAACAAAATAAATTTAGTTTACTGTGAAGACGATAGTTTTCGTGTTATGCCGATATCTTGGCTAACTTCAAGACACGCGACCATCTCGAATTGGCAAATGTATATATTTTTGTTGCTGTTGCTGTTGTTGTTGTTGTTATTTGGTCCCATTGAAGGCATTTCAGTCACTCATTCGTTCATTCATTTGCCGCCTTATTGTTGTTACTTATCGCCCAAGTTGTTTCGCAAAGGCCAAAAATTCAATTGAGCGGAAAATATGTTGTCTTTGCGATTTTCCTTTTGGCATGCTCGTTTATCTGGCCGCCTTATTGTGTAATGATGACAAAGTGCTCCTGCTGCTCCTGATGACTGTCCCTCTCAGTCTTGCTCGTTGCCTCTATCCTACACAATCCAAACCGATGTCCCTTTCTCAAGCCGAGTTGAGTCTCGATTCTCCATTCTTCAGTTCGCATCAGCACATTCATTCATTTGTCTGTCTGTCTGTCTGCTCATTCATAAACTAAACGGACAGGCAAAAGAATTCTAACTCTCACTGTGTTCCTCTGTTCCTGTGTCCCTATATTCTATGGTTCCTTTTCCCTTCATCTCTCCCCACTTCCCTCATTCCATTTCATTTCCAACTGTCGCTGCTGCGTAGCTAAAGCGACAGTTGACAAAGGCTAAGCAGGCAAGTCCAGTTAGTCCACAGTTTCATCTTCTGCCAACAGCGTAAAAATTTCAATTCGCCATACAACTTTGCGGTCATTTATACACACACACACACACAAACGCACGCATACGCACGCAGCTAGATACAAATGCATACACTGCAAGAAAATGCGTACTGAAATGTAAGATTTGCTTTTTAAAATGGTTTTCATTCAGTTTAATAAAATTATGAAGCTATAAAAAAATATTTATAAATGTTTAAATTATATATAATTAATATATAAAATTTTTTTTTGAATAGATTTTTTCTGTAACTAATCAAAAATATGACTTAATATAGTTTGACGTTAGGGATTTTTAAACAATTTGATAAGAAGACAAATTCTTATTTTAAGGATGTTTTTACTAAATTTTCAACAAACTAAAAATCATTTTACGTCAGTTAATAGCAACATGACTAGAAACTGGTTACAAAATCAGGTAGATTGCTTATATACTTGTTGAGTTATGTTGGATTCAAAAAAAATCTTAAAAGTGGTATAAAACTCGACTAAGACGTCAAAGGGCTATACTTTTTCTAAAAGAGTAAGAGTCAAAGTTTTTACTTCAAACTCAACCTACAAGTATTCGATGTCTAAGCTATTAATTTGTCGAAAAAAAGAAAAGATTTTTATAAAATGTTGTAGTGACCTGTACCCTTAAATACTTATTTTTAGGTAGTATTTTTTAAGTACACAGTAAGAAAGAAAAGCAGTAAATGTATAAACTTTTTATATAACTAACATTCGTTAAAAGTTATAAAAAGTTTAAACTAATTTTAAGCACTTTTATATACATATATGTATACACATATAAGTACTTTTCATTTAAGTGTCATTAATTGTTATTGTAAATTAAATGAAGCTTCTTAAAAGATCTTAATAGCTTCAAACAAGTACACATTTCGTAAAAGGAATTCGATAAATTATTCATTTGCTTAGACAATAAGTGCACTCATTAAGTATTTACTACAATTTCCGGTGTAAACTATGGAATGACCAACTTTTCTCTCAGTGTACACATACATAGCTACATTTACTAACTCACAGAGCTTCTGGCTTTTACTTTTTCTTCAATTTTATCTGTACTCAGGCCTTTTCATATTACAGTTACAAATTTGCGTCTATTGTTGGTAATGGCGTTGTCCTCGGTCAACGGGATGGGACAGAGGGATAGGGACAGTGACAGTGACAGGGGCGGAGGGACAGCGGGGTGGGTAGTACGCCTGCGGGCTCTGTGCCTGATTACTTTTTCTAGCTTACTTAAAATTCGATTAGGCCACGCCCACTAACTAACTTTTTTTTACTGCTTCCACTTTGTTATTGCTGTTGTTGTTATCATCTCTCATCTCTCTTTCTCTGTCTCTCTCTCACTCTCTTGTCTCTTTTTGCTTGTTCTCTTTACAGTTAGCGAGGGATTGGCATTATTGCATGGATTTCGTTGATTGCAGAAATGTAAGTACCAAAAGAATTTCTATGCTTAAACCATATAATAACTACTATAAGGACAACGGATACAAGCGATAAACAGCATAGCCCAAAGCCATCACTAATACCCATCTTACCCATCTCTAACTCTCAGTCTCATCTCTCATCGCTACTAAGCACCTAGCAACAGTTAATAATTGTGTTTTTTAACCCAATCATGGGTTTAAAAAATTCCCCCCAATTAAATGAACAGCAAATTTGATTAACAAAGTGACTAAAAACAAGCTAAACTTATAGCTAAAAAATGTAGTTTATTTTTTGTAAACATAACTTTATTGTACTATATAGTTTACTTCCCTTTGTAAAATAATAACTAAAAAACGATGATAAAAAGCTTTCTATTAATTAAAACAACTGATGTGATTTTAAGTATCAGGGAAAAGTGTCGCTTGGGTAATGCACACTCTTCACAAAGTTTCTGCTGTTAAAAATTTATGTATAAAAATTCCATTACAATATAATTGTAAAAGGAAAACTTTTAAATAAAGTAGAAAAGTCGCTTCAAACAATTACTATTCTAGAGCTATCATATAGTAAGTAATTAAAATGTGTCACTTTTGAAGAGTTTTTCGGAAAGCACTTAAAGCTTTTAAAATTCTTTTCCTTTTTACAAATTTCAAAAGGAAAAACTTCAGTTTATGAAGAATAAAAAAGGTTAAATTCTTTCGTGTTAATAAACCATTTGAATTGATGCTATAATTGAATTTGATGCCATTTAAAATGCATAATTTTGCAATGAAAAATAAATTAACCAATTAAACCAATACATAAAGGTTTTGTCTTGAATATAAAGGTGTGTCTTATAAATAAAATTTATTGGATTTCAGAAATTTATTTAAACTTAATTGGTAAGAGCTTTAATTTGGCCTTAGTTCATTTCATTAAACATTTCTGCAATAAGCTTAAAATAATATATATAATTGTTATCGATTATATATACTAAATCGAGCTATCGATAAAGTTAAAGTGGTTTCAAATTGATTGAAAGCGGTCGAAAACACCAACAGCAACAAACTGCATTCAAAACCGGTTATAATTGCTTTACTCGATGTTTTTTCTAACTATCGATAGTATCGATATTTTATTTAAAGTTAATTGGTTTAAAAATATTTAATTTTGCAACTGTTTTGTCTTAAAATTTCCAAAAGATAAGATAATGTTAGTTTAAAATAAGTTTATTGGTAGCAAATTAATTATTTTTTGAACATATAAAAGTTATCAATTTATCGAAAGTTTAGTTAAATAAAGCTCAATAAAACCTCGAAAGTAATAAATAAATCGTACAAATAAATGAAATTAAACTATCGATAGTACTGCAAAACATTAATCGAAACTATCGATAGTGAACTAGCTCTGTTACTCAATTAATTGCACGTGGACAGTGTGATTGAAATTGGTTTTGAGCTTTAGTTAGAGTTTCAGTTTGAGATTGAAAATGTGATTGGTATTTGAATTTGGATTTGCGTACACATTTGAGAACGTTGGCACGTCAATGGGTTAAATGTTGTTGCTGTTGTTGTTGATTGCTGCGGGCGGCTGGCAAAATTGCGTTGCCAATTTGCGGCCAAAGCAATCGCGACTCTTTGTGTGTGTGTCTATATGTATGTATGTAGGTGTGTGCATGGATTTATTTGTGTGTGTTTGTATCTATTTGTGCGTGTATCCAATGTCTGTTGTATTCAATGTGACTCTGTTTTCTATTTAACCCCCTCCCAAAAAAACAGTGTTGGGAAAACTGCCAACGGCAATTGGCGCCCTTTGAGCTACGCGTACACAACGCCCAGCGACAGGGTGCACTCGTTTTAACCGACATCGGCTGGGATGAGCTGATTGCGAACGCATCGCGTCAATGCCTGATCACCTGGGAGGTATCCGGTGGCGGGCTCATGGGCAATCTCCTAACGGATACGGCACGCGCCGAGTTATCTCTTTGGCCCGATACGGTCTATAACATCCAGGTGACCTGCAAGCACAAGGTAAGCCAAAAACTAACCCTCTCTTTCCGTAGTGCACCATAGTATTGTGTGATTTGGTTGTCACCGGGACTGTTTCATAGGAAATTAAACGACTGTGACTAGAGTGAAAATCTAACTCAACTGAAAATCGAGCTAAAAATCGAAATATCGACATAATTTCTATCGATACATATGTAGATATTTAAACTTTATAAAGTTTCTATGTAGATAAAAAATCTTAATCCCCTTGATTTTAAGAGCTAGAACAAACAAATATAGCATACAGCCGTCCTTCAAACCTACACCGATCTTAAAAATATCCATTAGATGCAAATAATTAGAGTGTTAAAGAGAATGAAACTATCTTTTATGTATAAAACTTGCTCTTTTAGTTTTCATAAATCCATTAACCTAATTGCATTAAGGTCGGTTACATATAATAAGTATTTCAAAAGTTATAGCTGTTTTTAGTTTCTCAACAGAGCGAGCGACTAAAAGTATGCAGTAATTTTTAAACACTGTTGTAATTTTTAATGCTTTGAGACAATTCAGTCAACTTGTTTTTTACATTAACTCTTCATAAAACGTATTTGAACGGAAAGTGTTTTGATTCAAAGTTAAAAATTTGTTTTAATTTAAAAGCTGATATGGAAAAACGATAGTAGAATGGGGAAAAGTGGATGGCATATAATTAAAACTATCATTAAAAAATCTCGAAATTCGTTTTTAATGCAATTCTTATTATGCTTCTTCTGATTATCCTACTTCTATAAGATAATCACGAATGTTATCAAACAGATTACGGCATAAATGCTTAAAGTACGAGTTTTTGAAGTTGTTATGATCAAAACAAAAACTTTAAATAAATATTTCAGGCTTTCAAATCTACTGAATTTTAGATTTATATTTGAAATTTGAGCTTAAAAAATGCACACTAAATTTTTTAACTTTAAAAACTGATAGTTTTCGCAAAAGATAAAACAAGTCTCTTTAAGTCTCAAAACATCTGGCAACGCTTTCGCAAACTACATTCCAATTTTCTGTTATTGAGTTGCCACGCTGTCCAAAATTTCTAACGGGATTAGATTAAAGCTAACGGTAATAAAATGTAGAGCAAAATATCGTAAAGTTTTATTGCCACTGACAAAATAACGACTGTTGACAATAATTTTGAAATGCTAGTGACACGTGGACAGGTGACATAAATATCGCCCAACTCTATGTGGTAACTTGTGGCCAGGTAACTACTCGGCAGGTAGCTTCTTGTTGCCAACCTCAGTGATTGAGGTAAAAACTGTCAAAACGCTTTATTTTATTCTCCCTTTCTCTCTCTCTCTCTCTCTCTCTCTCTCTCTCTCTCTCTGCGTCTCTTTTCTACTCGTTGCAGCTAACGGGACTGATGCGACGCTCCCTTAAGCTCAATGTGGATACACATCAGCTGCTGTCAACGGCAGCGCAGTCGGCGTCAAAGTTAGCGTCAACGTCAACGTTAGCGACAGGGGCAACCAATCGCCGTAGAATTTCCAACGCAGCGCTGTCCGTGTCAACGACAGCAGGAGCAGCAAAAGGAGCTGCAACAGCAACAACAACAACAACAACAGTTGGGGCAGCAACAGCAACGAGCATACAAATAGGTCCACATGTGCGACCCACAGACCGGGTATATGTGATCAGTGCATTGCCAACGGCCAGCCAATTGAGCGGCGTTGTATACCCGGCCTTTGGTGCTTTGGCCTTCTTTTTGGCCCTGTTGGTCATGTTCCTGTTTCTGCGTCCACAACGCAAGCGGGCCACTGATGGTGGTGATGCGGACACCGCATCTCTGCTGAGCGGTCGTCGCTCTTCGTCACGTCTCTCACTCGACAATTCCACGTTGCATGTATAAAGTTAAGAACCAAAAAAAAAACAAAAAACAACAAATTTAGCTACAAAATTTAGATCAAAAATAATCGAAAAGAAACAAAAAAAAAAAAAAAACAAAAGAAGAAAATCAATCCGTACTAAAAGAAAATGAGAACTTGTAGTCGTATATGTCTGACTATGTGATATTCTGCACCCAAATTGTACATAATATACACACATACACTCACACACACACACACACACTAACACCCAATACACACATACACACACATACACTCCCATACACACACAGCATACAGCTTTGGCTTGTGTGCATAACTATGCACAAATTCGGAGCGTTTTCCGAGTTCCAGTGTCGACAAGAAGGCATAAGAAAATATGTTGCATAACTTAAGGCGAAAAGCGTGTGAGTTTCGAACAGCTTATGTGGCAAACTTTTTGGCGAAAAGCACGTGAAATGGTAGCGAAAACAAAATTTGGAACAGATTTTTGTACATTTATGTGTAGCATACTTTTTGGCGATACGCATGTGAATTTGCTGCGAAAGCGAAAACTGGAAAAACGCTTTTTTTGCTCAAATGTAGCATACTTTTTGGCGAATTGTATAAGTCCTTCCAGACACTTCCAATTTTGTTAAATTTACATGTCAAAAACTCGAAGAAATTGCAGCGAAAACAAAGAAATGAATGCGAAGATGACAAGTCGAAAAAGCTTTTGTTTATGCGGTGAAAAGCATGTTGAATTGCTGTGAAAGCGAAAGTTGGAACAGCTTTTGTTTATGTAACTAATAATTGTATCAAAATATCTCACATTAACTCCAAAAAAAAAAAAAAAAAACATAAGAAAAAATACCAAGAAAAGTATAAAGAAAAAAACTCGCTCAAATCGTATGTTTAAGTTTTACCTTTTCTAGAAATTAGGCCAAAAATCGAGGGAAAAAGAAGAAGAACAGTCATAAATATACATACAAATATATATATTAATTATTATACATAAATTATGATTAACTATTCTAATATTACGCCTATATACATACATACATAATTATACTATATCATAGCTATATAACTTATATACATATGTTTACATAGATATATTATCGAGGGGCCTCGGCCAAACAACTAAATACACCAAACTAAATGCAACAAATTGCTACAAATTTTTATGCAACAAAATAACAAATACAAAAAATAATAATAATAATAATAACAATTTTTTTCTCGTCGCGTCGCTTTTTCAATTTATATACATACATATATATATATATATATATATATAAAGATCGCATGTCGTTTATAAATCGTCGTCTTAAAAATTATATTACAAAAGCAGCAGAAAAATGGTTAAAAAGTAAATTTAAAAAATATTTAAAAACACAAACAAAACCAAAACTAAAATCAAAATGAAAAATATTTTTCAAAATTTTTAAATGTTTATACCTAGCTAAAAAAAAAAAATAAAATTAACGTAAACGTAAACTACAAAAATTGAGGTGCGTTCCGGTTTACATAGTCGTCAGTCTGTGCGGGAAAATGTGTTTTTTTTTTTTTGTCAAATTTAGTTTTTAATTTAAGAAAAGAGAAGTTAGTCTAACACATTTTCCCTGCGACACTTGATTACGGAATTGTCTTCTATATAAATTATGAAATACTAAATACAAAAATTACAATTATGTACAACAAATGAAATACTAAAAAAAAAAAAAAAAAGAAAAAGATAAAAATGAAAAGCTTCGCTACGCAAAATGCCTGTAAATATTTAAGCGTGTCAATAAGATAAGAAAAATTTGTTTTTTTTTTTTTTATCTAAATCGTATGAAAAGCTCTTTTCCAGGTCAAAGTATCCTCTATATAAGAATTAAGTTTAAGTAACAGATAAAAACAAAAACTAAAACATATTTACACAACATGCAAATGAGGCTAATACGTAATGAAAGTTCTATCTGTTTGTCTGATATCACATACACACACACACACATGCGCACACACACAGACACTCACATTCATGATAATCATCTACAAGTCTGTAGTACATACATATATACTATATAATACCTAAGAAATCGGACCAACTTCAAGTTGATTTTGTTTTTTTTTTTTAATTTTTTAAAAATTTTGTAATTTGTTTTTCTTTTCGACTGACGAAACTACATATATACGTATATAGATATATTCGTAATACTCGGTAATTTCCATATATTGCCAAAAAAAAACAGATAATATAAATAAAATAAATATTGAGAACAACTATAGTCATATACTACTAGCTAGGTATGGTACAACAATAGATCAACTTATTGACTAGATAAACAATATAAATTAAACATAAATTCCATACATAAATACAGACTTTTATCCACATACAAACATCTCTACATATATGTAGGCAAGCGTAGTTAGTGAAAATAACTAAATAAAAAGTAATAAAAGTTAATAAAACAAACTCTGTATAGACAGAGTGCTAATACCCTGTAATGTACCAAAGTTCATTTTTGCTAGAACTTCACCAAATGAAGTTCTGGAGAATATGGAACAGGAAATGCAGAGAGATTCTTTGATTTTCTTTGTTGAGTCTGAAGAAAAAAACATAGATTTATATAGTATTATGTATATGATACATATATCGTACATATATAAAGTATTTATATATATATATAGCTTGCCTATACAAATCAATTGACTAACCGGAAAAGAGCATACAAGATTCGGTGCGCACCGAAATTAAAAATTTACATACCCAAAACGTATGTTATTTGTTTTAGTTTATAAGTAAACAGATTTTTTTTTCGACTAGAATTTGTGTGTTTATGTAAACTGTAAAACTATAAATATTGTTTTTTTTTTTCTCCAATTTTTTTTTTTTTTTTTTTTTTTTAACTTTATGTATTATTATTATTTTTATTTGATTATGTAAATATATAATTTGATTTGTTATTGCAAAGCGTTTTTGGTGTTTTTATTATATTTTTGGGGTTGGCATGGGAATACGTATATATGTTGTGTATATAGTATCGTGGGTTTCCCAACTAAGTCATCGATTTTTGTGCGCTGCGGCATGGATGGATGTTGATAAAAACAGAATGGATAACCACTTACCATATAAATTGGAGCTGCAAAATATGCCAACGATAAAAAAAAAAAAAAAAAAAAAAAAAAAAACAGAAAACAAAGGGGAGGTTGAGTCTTGTCTACCCCATCTTTTGCATTCCCTTTTGCACCTCCCCCTCTTTCGCTGTCCTTTATCCACATTTGGTTTGGCTTACCTACATAGTTAGGCAAAATGGCATTTCGCCTCCTTTTCTCCTCCTTTTCTCCTCCTTTTCTCCTCCTTTATACTCTGTCTCCGTCACATTTACATTTATGTATTTTTGTGGTTTTCCAACTTATGCCATAAATATCCCCAACTACACGTATTATTCCCTTCAATTTTTTCGTTATTTCTTTTTATTTTTTTTTTTTTACTTGGAATTTTGATTATTCCAATTCTCTTGATATTTAACTAAGAGGTTTTCCCTTCTAATACACTTACTATGTGCATACATTACAATAGATTTTTGCTTTCGCTTTGTTTCCTCCCGTTTTCGAATGCTAATTTTTACCCTATGACTCCCAGCGTAGTTGGGTTTACTTAAACCCCTCCACAGTTGAGTGGATTTTTTCGCTGGGCACTAATTTGGTAAACATTTCTTTGTTTTTATAGCTCAGAAATTTTCAAAATGATTGCGTTGTAAACGCGCAAGTTATGGTTGTTTCAAAATAACATTTCAGGTTTCCATAACTCTCTTTTTACTAGCGCCATCTGCTGGCTAACAAGCGCAGGCAGTCAATCAATTAATTACAACAAGTTTCTCATTTTTTTTAACATTTTTCTTTACACTAATTACCCAATTAACCCCTCGATTATAGTATCTATATACAAATTTGAGCTTTTTATCGTTTCCAACATTGTTTTATAGTGTTATTTAGCCTACGTTTTTATGCAAATCCTAAGAGTTCTCAAGATTTCTCTGACAAATCTCAAATTTTCCCTACAAACAGAAGTTATGGAAATATCCATAAAGAGTACTCCTTGGGGTCTCTTCCTCTCGCACTTTGTGCCAGCGCCATCTACAGGCGAACTGCGCAATTGTTATGTTAATGGATTTTTCAATATATTTTCGTAATGGATTTTCAACTATTTACCCAATTGAAAATACGCTTTGATTACATTATGGAAGCACTTCTATATAGCAAACGATTCTGTATATATTACAGCTCGTTTCAATTTTCGTTAGCGAAAGTATCTCAAAAATTGTATCATGTTTGCTTGTTTGCCAACTTTAGCTCTTCAGTGCTCCAATTTCTTGATTTATTTTAACAATGTAACACCTTTGTTGTGGGTGTGTGTGTGTGTGTGTTTGTGTGTAGGGGTGTGCGGTTGTGTGTATACAAAGGTACAGCATCGTTACAGCTTTTGTTCCACTTGAGGAATTGTTTTGAATTTCAATACAAGCCAAATGGCACTAGAGAATGCCGTAGGATCTAACTATACCTCAAAAAAAAAAAAAAAAAAAAAAAAAAAATACATAGCACCCACTCTAAACAAGAAATCTCAAGTTGCATTATCTCAAGTTCCATTTGGAGCCGAGCTAAGGGGTTGCTGCCACGAGCAAGAGCAAGTGAGAGGGTCACACTGGTAGAGAGAGGGAGGGAAAGAGAGGGAGGGAGAGAGAGGGAGATTTAGAGGAAAAGTGAGTTTGTGTCGTTGGCCACTTCGTCTCCATTCTTGTGTTCCATTCTCAAGCACTTTTTATAAACCAAATTAAATTTATATGGCCCCAGGCTTGCTATCAACCCCGCCCCCTTTAGTCGTAACCGCCCACCCTCAGCATGCTTCAGTACCCACACTGATAAAAAGCTGAAAAACAAAACAAAAAATATGTTCCAAAATCAAGTACACGTTGTTTTCCAAAATTCTAGCCTTAAGCAGCCAAAATTTGAAATTTAATTACAAATATTGAAATTTTTGAATATTTAAATTTTGAGATAAGAACAGTGAAAAAAACTTTATAAAGGTTTTTGAAGGGCTTATATTTTTTAAATTTATTTATGTGCTTTAATTAGTTTAATTGTCATTAAATTTTTAATATTTTTTCAGAATTAATAGACTTAAAATAAGAATTTTATGGTTTTCCTATGAAAACAGGGTGTTTTTTTTAAGAAAAAACTAAGTTTTGAGTGCAAAGTTTTTTATCAGTGCATTACACCCACAATATAATCATTTCCCTCTCTCCTTTCCCTTTCCCATAGCTCTGCCCTACCCGTTCCCCTTCCCTTTGCTCACAGTTCTATGTTTGCCCATTCGGATTCCCATTCCCCATCCCATTCCCATACTCTCGACGCTGTCAACTGCCAATTAGCTGAGCATTTTTCAACATTTTAAATTGTCTTGCCGAGTGCGTGGCCCCGGAGCTCTCGGGGGCAGCAACACTTGAGTGAGTCGTTTTGTGCGACAGCCTCGATGCTTCAATGCCTCGATGCCTCGATGCTTCGATGCCTCAGATTCTTATTTGCCGTCTTGCTCCTAGTTTCTTACAGTGTTGTCATTTCAGCTCTTTTATAGCTAGTTGCAGTTGCTTTAAATTACAAAATGCTGAGAAATTTTATAAAAAACTTAAAATTTCAAAATTTTCTTTGATGGGGATTAATTCAGTCTATTGTACAGAGTCCAAATATGTATAGCTTTATATGTATAGCGCTTTATTTGGCTAAGTTATGGCCATCCTAATTTTAAAAAATCATTAATTTTTCCAAAATTTAAATTATTTTTGATTTTTAAAAATAAACACAAATTTGTTGTTAAGTTTAGCACATTTCTTAGCTAGTTTGGGTTAATTTTCAGCCATTTCTCGCTTTTATTTTGAATACCAATCTAGCTAAATTGACAGCACTGGTTTCTTGTGTCATTGTTGTTGTTGCTGCTGTCAGCTGTGCAGCGCGTGCTTCATTTATCAAAAAGCAATTACAATGTTATGGGCAATTCGATGACCGATTTTCCCCTGGGCAATATGTGTAGTATGCCTATGTACCATACTATATATACTACTATACTGCACATACCTATATACTTATACATATATACTCCGTTCATCATCAGCTAAAGTAGCCACCTGCCAAAAAGAAAGAAGCAGCAGAAAAGTGAGCAGCACAATTTGTTTTAAGTTTGCCAACTGTTGTTTTTGTGTTATACCCTTTAACACACACACACACACACCCACACCCATACCCACACCCACATACACAAACACACTCACACCCACACACGTATCCTTAACGAGTCGAGCAGAGCTCGTGTTATTCGTTTATTCTGCAATTTTTTTAAAGTTTCCTTTTTTAATGTTTCAAATTTAGCTGATTTTCGATATTTTTAAAAAAATAATCAAGTTTTAAGTTTTGGTATTTTTCACATTATTAAATTCAAAAACTCAACTTTTTTTAGCATTTATATTCTTTTTTTACCAGATTTTTTTAGGATTTTTTTGGTATTTTTTAGTATTTTTTAGTATTTCAATTATTTTTAAAGTATTTTTTGTTGAGGCTGTAATTGTTGAAAAATTTGATTACAATTTTTGACACGAAATGGTTCACAAAATTTCAGAACTTATAAAAATGTCCAAAAATCTTTGAATTTTAATTAATAATTTATATGCCTTATTTCATTTTTTTCTAGATTTTTTTAAAATTATTTTTAAAATATTTAAATTTTTTAAATTAATTTAAAAACTTTTCCAGCTGTACAGAAAAGTTTGTTTAATAATTAATTTGGTTTAAAATGTTCAAAATATTTATTAACTTTTGTCAGAAAAAATTAATGAAATGACTTAATTTTTAAAATATTAAAAATCTGTAAATTAAATTCATTGCTTCCATCTAGAATTAATATTTTACAGAGTAACTGCTAGTCGTGCTCTCTACTTATTTCTTAAATGTATATATTTTTTTAACCAAATATTTTGTGGTTTTAATTTCTCACTCATTTGTACAAAATATATGATAAAAAGAAGATGGAAATAATTAAAATTAAAAAATAAGTAAGAAGAAAAATTTAACTGAAAAACACACAGAAATGAAAAGAAAAGAAAAATGGAAAATTATGAAAAGCATATAGCGTGTACCTACAGAACATATTGTATTACAATAACAACACAAATTATTAACTTTAAGTAGACAAAAAAGAGAAGAAGAAGAAGAAGAAGAAGAACATAAAAAATACCAAAAAGAGAAAAAAGTATGAAGCAGATAAGAAAGAGGAGACGAAGCAGAAGCAAGAAAAATAAAATAAATTAGACTACAAACTCAAAAAAAAACAAAAAAACAAAGCAAAACAAAAAAGACTAAAGAGCGACTACAAAGAATTATTTTAAAAACACTAGAAAAACGGATGAGCAGCGTTAGGGGCAGGGGATGGGAGAGGGCTGAACTGGGCAACAGAAAAGTGGGAGGGGGGGGTGGTGTGATGGGGAAGAGGAGGTGAAGCCAAACACGAAGAAGACACAAAAAGCGAGCATGTGTTTGTGCCATAAAAGGTTTCTCATTACAATTTTTGGCCAAGGGTCGCATCGTTGCACAAAATTACTTTTTGTTGTTGCTGCTGCTGATGCTGCTGCTGCTGCTGATGCTGCTGTCGTTGTTGTTGCTTTTGTTGCTTCGCGCTCTCAACGCTAGAGGCGCTGTCAGAGCAAGTAGCGGGAGGCATGAGATTGAAAGTGGGCGGAGGTAGGCGGAAAAACAGGAGGAGCTGCTAGAGTGTTTGGGGAAAAGGCAACCGCCCAAAGGGCGATTGATATACAACACACAAAAACACACACCAACAAACGCACACACATACATATACATAGTGATGCTTGTGCTGTTTATAGCAGCGCACACACACACAAACACTGCCACTCGCATAGAGCGCACAAAAACACACAAATACACACACACACACATATACATACATACAATAGTGACTGCTGGTTCGGTTGCACGTGACAAGGTCAAACATGTTCGATGCTGCACTCGAACGCGTTTGATGCAAAGGATAATACGGTATATCCTACAGCTCACAAAAAAGCCAACAGCGGTAGCGACAGCAGCAGAAGCAGCGCCATTGCGTCGGCGCTTCGCATCGCATCGAAATTCGCTCACTCCAAATAACGCACTACACTTACAACACAAACACAATACAATGGGCAGGAAACAGGCAGCGGCAGTGGCAGCGACTGCGGCAGCAACAACTACAATCAAAGTGAAGCCTTTGCTCTTGCTCTTTGCTGCCGCTGCCTCTGCTGCTTCTATTGCTACTCCTCTTAGCATGGCACAATTCGCGGGCGCTATGCTCATATTTAACCTTACCAAAGGTTACGCGGAGAACGGCGCGAGAGTCAAACACGACGACGACGACGACGACTACAACAACGACGACAACGTCGCCGACGATGGCCGACGACAGCTGCTGGCCGAAGAGCTGAAGAGCCATAGAACTTTTACCCGTCACAGCTGTCTGTGCAGATATGGAGATGTTGATGGCCTGATTTTTAACCGTTTGAGTTGGCAGCGTGTCGTGCTTTACTAATCGTGTCACGCTACACAACACGCAACACAAAATTAAAAATATATTATGCACACACACTTGTCGTAATGTCTAACAAAGCGGGCATCTCTAACAAGATAGATGTTGTCGCTGTCGCTGTCTCTGCTGCTCTCGTTGCTGCCGATGCTGCTGCTGTCGTGGCTGCCACTGCAATTGACAGCTGTGACGGGCGGTAACATGTTGATACGTGTATTGTATCTTGGAGATTTCATCTAATTCGCTTTACGTTACACTTGATTTTCAGCTTGTGTTATTAAAAGACAATCAGATTGAGTATTAAGGCCATGTCTCATTGTAAATCTCTTTTCCGTTCCCACTCCCACTCCCACACCCACTCTCTCCCCCCGCATTGACAGGCACTGACAAGCGAATAAGGCCATAATCAGTGATTTTTGAATAGTCACTCCAATTTGTCTAACAAAAGTTTGAACGTAGTGTGCATTAAGCATAAGTAAGTATACCTAGTTTAACTACAAGCATTTGTTTATATGGCCATAGCAATGCAAAGTCATGTCTGTGTTTAGTCTTAATCTTTAGACAAATGGATTAAGCTTAGTTGTCTTAAATCAATCTGCAAAGAAATCTTTAGCAAACATCAACAGTAGCAAATATTTGCTTAAAAATTTATAAATTATTTGCTTCTCAAACTAACCAAATTGAATAATTAAACTATTTATACCTCCTTCTCATAATCCGAAAAGAAAACTCTTATGACAAACTGAGCAAAAGCAGATTCAGTAGACCCTGTACGTAAGATAGGCACAAGTGTTTGCAAGACAATATTTCCGTAATATCTGTATGTTCGTGATCAGTATCGAAAGCTACGTTTGTATATAGCTATCTTTGTGTCCAACATAGAAGCTAAATGATCTAGAGCCATTAAATTTAGTATTTGGCAAATTGTGACGACAAATCTGATGTTATGGAGTTTGAAATCAAGTTTAATTTTCAGAATTTTTGATACAAATGTTTCCGGATTCCTTGTTTGATTTAAAAGCTAGAAAATTTGTGATGGAAACAACTGAAAGTGAATGAAATTTTGGGATTACATTGAAAGCTCTACTCGCGGACAGCTCCCTCAGGCGGGCAGCTCGCTTAGCCGGATGTATTTTACAGTCCCAAGAGCATGATTTTCATACAAAATAGTTTTCTGCAGGCGGACGGACATCTCCCTTGGGCGGACAAAAATACTAAAACAGTGGCTGTCCAGCTAAGGGAGCTTTCACTATATTTTTGAGCCTGTATCCCTTCATTGCTGTCTTTACACGTTTTTGAAGATTACGAGAATTATAAACACTTCATAGTCATTGTATATAAATCTGAACAATAAATAGTTCTCAAATCCTATCGATGAAATGCGAATATTTGAAGATATTACAAAATTTGAGAAACTACTTCAAACTAGAAGGCATTGATTTTAAAACAACTTTATTTAGTCAGCATTTGATAATTGTCAAAGGCCGACATTAAACTTAAAAAAAAACCAAAAAAAAAAAAAAATAATTATAATAAACAAAAACACAAAACAGTAACAATAAATATATAAGTATTTGCATATATGTGAATATATATATATATACATACATATACATATATACATATATGTATATACACACATATTCATTTATGTAACTGAATTTTTTTTTTTTTTTTGGCATAATTATTACAATAACTACAATATTATTCTACATAAACATATTTTTGAGAAGAGACAAAAAAAAAAAAACAAGAAAATTACAATGGACAATTTAAGCGAAGCGAAAAAGGAGGAAATTAGCAATACATTTGCCATACTGGATGTGGATGGTAGTGGACTGATAACGGCAACCGAACTCCGTGCTATGATGAGCGTATTTGGTTATGATAACAGCGTCGAGGATATTCAACGAATGATCGATGCGGTCGATACCGATGGTACTGGAAAATTGAATTGTAGCAAATTTTGTGCCGCTTTGCTCTGGACTGAAAGTCAATGTAACTCTGACAATACACCCGATAATAATGGGAATGCCAACTAAAGAGTATGCATAACTATGTATGTACATACTACCACAACTACAACTACAACAACAACAAGATTCAATATACTGATGTACATATGTATATGTATGCATATGTGATACATACAAACATCACTGAACGTGAGAGTCCATTCAAAAATTTGTTAACTTTAGTTATGAATTTTAACAATTTGCAAATATCTCATTTTATACCAGCACAAGTACTAAGATATACATACAACAAAAAAAAAAAAAAAAAAAAACAAAAATTCGATTTTGATTTTGATTCTTGCATTGAAATTTGTCTTTCATCATTTCGAACGATGTTCCAGAACTACTCTATGTTAATCCGAATTCTATATTCAAATCCATCTCGAAAATAAAGCGTCCATGCAAATGTATATAATCTGTGTAGTATCTTGTTCTAAAGTCGATTTAAAAGTTATCTATAATTCGTATGATAGTTAACACTACTATACTTACTGATCATTGGGGCAGATCTGCCTAGTTAGCATTTTTTTTTTAGCTGTTTTTATAAATGCGATACCTAGAAAATTTTAAGTTGTTCTCTAGCATTTTGTGACCGATCTCCGATTGTTATACCTTTTCAAAAACTTAAGATTTTGGTTACGATTCTTATAGTTGTGCAGAGTCCAAGAAGGTATTGATTTTCAAGATATTACACAATTTGACTGAGTTATGGTTATTCTAAATTGGAAATAAATATAATTTTCAAACTATTCTCTGTACTAAATGTGTTTGTAAAATTATATTCATTAAATGATGCCCATCCGTCCATCTCTCTGGATCCTTTAAACTACAGGAGCTAGAGCCACCAAATTTGGAATGAAAGTCCGTCATTATATCAGGCAGATCAAGTTTATTTTTACATCACCATAACTTATAAACGATTGGAGCTAGAGAGACCAAACTCTCACATTTTATGTATGGTATCATTATAACTATTCTCATTAAGTTTGGTCCGGATCAGACAACTATAGCCTACAGCTTCCATAGGACAAATCGGTCGAAGATTGCCAACTTGTATGGAAAAAACGCGCACTAGAATGAGTACGGGGTCTTTTACAATCGGCTCGCTCGACTGTAGCCTTTCTTACTAGCCATTTTGATCTTGGATATAGCAGATAACACAGAAACAGGTAATACCTGTTATTCAGTTTCTTACTTAAAATTTTTTTTTAATTTCAACTAAATAACTCCCAATTTCACTTTAAAATTTAGCTTGAAAATTTTACAGCCAAAATAAGAAATCTCAGCATATTCTTTTGATAAAACAAAATGTTGGTGTTTATTTCAGCTCATAGATTTGATGAATACAAAAAAAAAATTTTAATTTATATATATGTACTCAAATATATATATATATTTATATATAAGATATTGTACAATATGTTAATGTTATAATTCATTAGTTGTTATTGTTTTGTTTGTGTTTACTCAAACTGCATTTAATAATTGTTGTATAATCATATACATACATAATAATAGTACATAAATGTTGGTTTCTTTTCACATCATTTGTTGTTAATTTGTTTATGTTAATTACCTCCCCGTTCCCGCCCCACAAAATTATTAAACATAATGTTACTAGTTAGCATTTATGTATATAGTATTTGTTGTTGTTGTTGTTGTTGTTTTTGTTTCATTCTTTAATTTGTTTTTAGTCAATATATATGTATATTTGTTATATTTATATGTATTTTATAATTATCTAGTTGTTTTTTTGTCTTTCCACAGTGCTGTCTGCTCTTGCAGTTATCTGTTGAATTCTTTTTTTTTTGTTTTAATTTATTTGATTTATTTTATTTTTTAAGTACGTGCGCACAGGAAATAACAATTATTATCATTAGCTTTATTATTATTATTATTATTAGATTGTGGAAATGTAGGCCACACGGTGTGCTGAGCTTTTAAAATTGCATTTTGCATCTATATGCGTTTTAATGTCTCTCTCTGTGTGTGTGTATGTGTGTGGGAGTGTAAGTGTGTGTGTGTGTGACTGTGTTTGCTTGCAAAGGCAGAAATTGTGTGACGTCACAAGCGCCAGTATCAGCGTCAGCGTCTAGAACAGAAAAACCAAAACAGAATCTTTAACTTAATACATAGTATTACATACATATATATTTATAACAAATTAAGTTTCGTTTATTTATAATAATTGCAATAATAATAATAATAATTCAATCGATATACCATGCACACCGTTTAAAATGGTACGACAGACTCTTCTATCGATTCTATCGGTTATCGATCTGCAAATGCTAAGCTTGAAATAAATGCGCTGCGTTTTTTGTTTTTCTTTTCTTTTACTAAGTATACACAATTATTTGTTTGTCACATTTCAGTGTGTTGTTTTTGTTAATTGTTTTTGTTAATTGTTGCAATTTACAATTTAGTTTAGAGACTTTTTCAAATGACTTTATTGTCTTAGATTAAAACTGAATGGTTGTCTTTTAAACAAACACAAAACTTTTTTCACACACACTAAAGGGCCAATCATAATAACAATAATAATATAATTGTATAATAATAATAGTAGTTGTAGTAGTAATAGTTTAATAATAATTAAGAATTGCATAAACGCGACTAAAAACAAGTAAGTTTTGACGAAAAAAAAAAACCATAAAATATATTGGTACAGCTTTTACATATATGCGTATATATATAGATAAATTATAATTGATTTTGTTGTTGTTGTTTTTTTTTTTTTACTTTCTGCTTTATAGAAACTGAATACGTTTGATAACGACTGCCAGAAGCAACAGTCTGGCAACGCTGTGCTACTGCTCCTTCTATCCTGCGGCTCGTTCTGTCTCTCTCTCGCATGCTATGAGTGAATGTATGTGGACTTTGTTGTTGTTGTTGTTTCGCTTTTTGTGTTTACTTAATTTACAATATATGCGTGTGGCAACCTCTGTATTTAGCTGTGCTGTGTATATGTGTGTGTTTGTGTTTTTATGTAGGTGTGTTTGTCTGTCTGTGTTTGTGTTTGTGTGTGTGTGTGTGTGGGTCTTTAGACTTTAAGCTAACACACTCGCTTCACTTGCGATTAATACACGTTTATTCATTTGCCGGCTGTTGATCCGGAAATCCGCTTACTTCCGTCTGCTCCACCAACTGTTGGCCATCGAGTGTGTATTGAATACGCAGACGCATCCGCAGTACCGCCTATAAAAATCACAATCAGATACAGTTTGATTAATAGGTGCCACATCCAAAAAGTATGCTACAAAATATTTTAAACAATCAATCAAACGATAACTTAATGAAATCGATTTTAAATGTAATTAACAGTGCTGTAAGCTTGGCTTTCTTTTATTTTAAAGCTAGATTTAGCAGTTTTAATTGTTAATCTGTAAAATTATACAACGAATTGTACATATATGTTTAAAAATTTAATTATTAAACACTTTTATGACAGTAATATTAAATAAAACAAAAAAAATTTCCAAACTAAGTTTAAATTTCTTAGTGAAAAATGTTTTCAAACAGCTTAAACTACGATTTTGTAAATCATTTTAAAGTGAACTTACGTTGGACGTGGCCACAACACGCATTTCCTGCGTTATGACGCCCCCAGGAGGCAACATCGAGCCCGAGGGCGGTAACATTTGCAGTTCAAAACTCTTTTGCACCGCCGCCTATATAAAAAATTAATATATTTAAAATAATTTAAAGTTTGGAAGGTGATTAGTATATGCCCACCTTTAGCAAATACTGCTCCAATGTATTCTCTGAGCTATTTGTGGTTGTCATAAAGATCTTCATGCAGTCGCTGCCCCTAACCGGCACCAGCTGCACCAGCAAACCATTTTTGTCGAGGGCCGTCAACTTGGGACCCTGCGGAGGCTGTAAACAAAAAAATAGAAAATTAATTTTTAAATAATTTAATTAAAGCTTATAAAGAGAATTCTTTGTCTTCTTGTCATAAACTTACCACTGTCACATTGTTAGTTGTCGTCGTTGGATTCAGTTCACCCAGCAGACTGCTACTGTTAATATCGCCACCCATGGATAGCACTGAGTTATTTGGCGCACCAGCCATACCACCTACACCTGGGACTCCACCCATACCCATACCACCAACACTGAGACCTCCCAGCATGCTCGCCAGATCATTGCCGTTTGTGGGTATGCTGCTGGGTGTCATTGAGTCGATGCCACCAAAGCCCATATTAAGATCAATGCCACGCAGATTCATCATATTGTTAACGTTGCCATGATCAGTTGCCAGATTAACGCCCATTACGGATGTCGTCGATGGAGTCGTCAGATCCAGATCGAGCAAATCAAGTAAATCCTGATTGTTGGACACTGTCACATTGGATGTCACATCATTGTTTGCATTGCGTGTGTTCTTTTTATGCACTGCATTCGATAGATCTGTGGCCATGGCCAAATCACTGGCACCCGCCGACAAATCCGTGCTGCCCAATAAGTCCAACAGAATATTCTGAAAATAAGCATGCATTATATTGAAATCGATTTTAAATCGTGGAAAGCGCCTTAGCAATAATCGGTTTATCGATCATTGTACACAAATCTCTACATTAAATATCGAAAATTATCACATCGAGTTAAATTAATAAGAAATAAAATTAAACTCCACAAAAATCGATTTATCGATAAAACGATTTTTCTTTAACATGCTTGTTATACAAACTTGAAGTGGTAGTTAGTGGTAATTATCAATAGAAAAATTACTTTCAAATTAAATAAATAAAATTAATTTAGCTGAAAGCAGATTGCTTATTTATCGATTGTATCGATAAATCTCTTTTAAAACTTAATAAATTTGAAATCTGAATTGCTATTTTTATGTAGAGCTCACCGTATTGTCACCCATTGTATTCATATTGCTTTCGATTAACGAATGCGAACCACTGCCGCCAATCTCGATGCCATTCTCGATAACATCCGGACTATTGTCATCGAATGAACCGCCACTTTCGCCATTCTGCGAACTGATGCGACTAATCTGCATGGCGGGCATCTTCTCCAGCAACGGCGGACGCAGATGCTTATAGCTGCCAAAGAGTTGCGTAAACTCAACGCCACGCTGCTGCAGATCCACATTCAGATGGCTGCCAAACGAGGTAATCAGCGCCTGAATTTCCCTGTAATAACAAAAAAGAAGAAAATGTTTAATTTTGGTCATGTGAGTAAAGAGTAATCAGTACTTACTCTACGCATTGCTGGAGACGTGTGCTCAGCTTGGCCAAGGATACGAGCGCATATTGCTTGCTTGTGGTCGACACTTGAGCAGAGGTTAAAAACTTATAATACACAGCGATCAGATCGCTCTCCGTGGGGCGTTCAAACTCTGTGGATTAGAAGAAAGGAAATTGTAAAAGTTTTATTTAAAAAAACTTAAAGTCAAGCAAACCCAATGGTTATTTATACTTGAATATAACTTCAGCATACGTAAATATTTGTGCTCACCATCTTCGTTGGCGCCGTACATGAACAGATCACCGTATTCGCCTATGGCCCAGACGGCAACCTGCAGCAGCGGCTGCTTGTCCTCACAATGATTGGCCACCTGCAGCGATTCCCAGAAACGATTTGTGATATATGTTTGCTCCGGGACGGGACTGCTGGACACCAATTGTATGGTTGATGAGACTACATCATCACGCACATAATTTCCAGCCGCTATTAGAACACTCAATTGGGTATCCAAATGCCAACGTGAATTGGGTGAATACCGTTCAGCGGCCAGAATCATTCCCGAGCTGCATTGTGCCTTAAATTCAGCATCGGCCTTCTCCAAGAACAACAACAGCTCCTTGGTCATTGTACGTATGTTTTGTGCATTGATCAGAGCAAATGATAGTTCCATCGCACGTCGTCGTATCGATACATCCGGATCCTTGAGGCACTCCAATATGGTTGTACGATGTCGCTGCACCGCCGACGTATCCGCGTGTACAGTTCGCAGCAGCGTATTCAGGGCCACATATCGGATATTCTTGTCCGAGTTGAGTAAAAATCGTCCCAGAATGTTGACAGCCAAAACGCGAAGACCGCCCTCGGAGCTACAATAAGAAAAGGTTAAGATATTTGTAAAAACCTTGTATTTATATAGTTTCCAATAGGCAAGGACCTATTTTAAGTCAAGACATTAAGTAACTTAATGAAAAACAATAATAAAAGCTAAGCAACATTCTTTTAATTAAATTTCTTTAAAAAAATAACTCAATTTAAAATAAAACCAAATTAAATCCAAATCACCTAAAGGAATACCCTTGATTAAGCTAAGTTGGCTGCACTACGAACTTGAGCCTTGCTTAGTAAGGCCACCCACATTAAATATAGCAATATGGCAACACTGCACTGCACTTACCGAATATCCATTATGGACAACACCGTCTCATAGAGAATTGTATTGCCAACATTCTTGCTCGTCTCCGTATTGGTTGCCACCTGTGCCAATATATCGTTCATAGCCTCGGAGGCATCCGGATCATTATGGCCAAGAATGCGTAATAAACGCAGGATTTTCACCTGCAGGAACGGATCGCTGACACCGCTAACATCGTGTTCGGGCGAATAACCGCCCAATATAAGGCTCTTCAAGATGCGCACCAGGTTCGGCACAATCTACACAAGTGAGAGAGAGAGAGAGAGACAGAGAAAGAGTGGGAGAGAAAAAAACAATTTATTGTAATACACGTCATAAGCAAACATAAATGTGCAATAGAAAGAGAGAAAGAGAGAGAGAGACTAAAAAGTAACAGTGAGTGGAAAAGCAATCTAATGTGCATATGCGAAAGCGAGATAGCGCTAGCTTTAGCATGTCTAAGAAAGAGTGAAAATAACGGTATATTAACAGCAAAAAAAAAACTAAGCTTATAAAATAGTGAAGAATAATTATAACAAGTTTAAACATGTTGAAACTGGCACAATTAGGCAGCTATACTGTAAATACATGTGTGTGTGTGCGTGTGTGTCGGTGTGTGTGTACGTGTGTGTGTGCGTGTGGATCATAAGAGAAACTAACGTGGAAAAGGTGTGAACAAAGATGGAAAACAGAAACAACGACAATAACAAGAGGAATATTACAGGGAATACGAGTATTACGAATATTATTGGTAATTAAGGAAGGCTCAAAACACAATCATACCTCTCGATTTCCGCTATCCTGGCAAGCAAATTACAACAAATTTCATTTTGTGTTTTGTTTTTTTTTTCGCGGTTTTCGATCAAAAACAAACAAACAAACAAACAATTAAGCGTTAATTTGTAATTATACAAATTTCTTGTGATAAAATCAAGTTGTTAAAAAAATTGTATGAAAATTTATAAAATTAAAAGAAGCAATTACGCTAAATTCAAACAAAACAAATGGCAATAACAATTAATGGCAACTAAAAATAATTTCAAATCAAAATAAAAAAAAAAATTAGCATCAAATTAAGATGAAATCATTCAGAATAATTTACAATAGTATTTGTAAATACTGCAACACAGAATGTGGCATGAAGTATGTATGTATGTATGTGGCAAGGCCGCCCAAAATGTTACGATATGGGTGTGGTTGGGTGGTGGAGGGTGTAGGACAAGTTTAGGATCGTTAAAACATCGCTGAAAGCTGTTGCAAGCTCTTTCGATTCGTTGAAATCCCCGTTTTTAAGTAAGTTTTTCTTTTTGGAGATCTGGCAACACCAATGTTGTTGTCTGCTCATTTGTTTGACCTTCACTGTCTGTTCGTCTGGGTGTCCACCCGCCTCCATAGTTCGATGGAACACGCCGGAAAACTTACCTTTTTGAAATGCATCAACGTATCCGAACTATTCTCGCACATTTCCGTTATTAGCGTTACGCCGGTTATAAGGATACCTATTACCAAATACAATTAATATTTTTAAAATATTTTCTTTTTTTTTTAAGTTATCTTTTTCTTGGTATATTTCATTCATACCATGATTCTTCTCGCTGAGCAGCGAACGGGTTGCCGGTAAAAAGATCTCCATCAGCTCGGGAACACGTCGTATGACACGAAACGCACAAAGTGTAGCCTTTTTCCGTATATACGTATTCGGCGATTTCATCAATCTCTCCACCTCACTGGCCAGATCACGTGCCATCTCCGGCGATGCAATCGCTCCCAGCGTACACAGCGCCAATCCCACCACAAATTGTGTCGAACTGTTCAAATCACTGTAAATAAAAAGGTGCAAAATTCATAAAAATGTTCAAAACTAAATTCCAAATTAGTTTAAAAGAATTATTTATTAAGTTGTTTGTGCAAATAATAATTTGACTAATTTGTTGATCATTGAACAAGTGAAGTTTATCGAAAAAAGAGTATAGGGGTCTATTAGGTTTGTCTGATGCGAAATGTGCGTAACAGGCAGAAGGATGCGTGGCCGACCCCATCAAGTATATGTATTCTTGATCAGCATCAATAGCCGAGACGATATAGCAATGTCCGTCTGTCCGTATGAACATCTAGATCTTCTAGACTACAAGAGCTAGAGCCACCAAATTTGGAATGAAAGTACGTCTATATGTCAGGCAGATCTAGTTTATTTCAACTTGTAAAAAACTATTTTCACATCACCATAACTCAGGAAGTACTTGAGCTATCCTGATCAAATTCACACATTATGTGTATGTTACCATTATAACTATCCTCATCAAGTTTGGTACGGATCAGAAAACTATAGCCTATAGCTCTCATAGGACAAATCGGTCTAAAATGGGTAATTTGTGTGGAGACATGAAGTTTTAGTTGAGCGATTACAACCAAACTAACACATTATGTGTATGGTACCATTATAACTATCCTCATCTTGCTTGGTTCGGATCGGACAACTATAGCCTATAGCTCCTATTGGACAAATCGGTCGAAACGTGCATTAAAAGAGTACGGGGTCTTTTACAGTCGGCTCGCTCGACTGTAGCCTTTCTTACTTGTTCTTAATTGAATTCACTTACTTTTTCAAGCAGTTGGTGATCAGCAAATGGACATCCTGACGCTCGTCCAGCAGCAACATGGCACCCAGATAGCCAATCCGTTTGTCTGTGAAACGCGTGCTGGCCGTCAGTTTGAGGCACTCGAGTTGGCCAAAATGCGCCGGATAGCCGAGCATGTGTATGTACAGCAGCTTGGCAATGTTGCGACAACTGTGGCATGCAACCCAAGAACAAATAGAATCGGATTATTCAAATGATTTAAGTTTTTACCTTTTTTAAGTAAAACTTACCGCCAGACGGAGTCCTCCTCCCGGAATGTGCTGCGTATGTAGGCGCATTCTTTGTTCACCACCGCACGCTCCTCGGCAGCGGTGCGTGCTGCACGTATTTGACGTATAAGATCGCGCAGTCGTGTGGGCGTCGGCATTCTCACTGCAAATGTGGGTGGATAGTCAATTAATGTTGATAACCAAGAAGAACAGTTATTTGTGTGTATGTGTGTGTGGGTGTATGCCTGTGTGTGTGTTTATAGCTTACCTCTTTCAACGGCCTCTGTGAACGCCTGCCGTATGGTGGCAATATTGAAAGCTGGGTTGAATCTGTGAAAAGTGCAAATGTTGAATTAAATAAATGCAACAACAAATATGCAATACATACACACACATACATTTAGTTATGCATGTGTTTGTATTTAGTATAAATGTATAGAGATATATAAGGCTTTACCCATGCTCAGAATTCATTGTGAGGCGATGTTGCTACTGCTGCTGCTGCTGCGGCACTTGAAGCACTTTGGTAGTGGCAAGCAGACAAACTGCTAATGCTGCTGCTGCTGCTGCTGTTGTTCTTGCTGATTTCGTTTGTTTTCTTTATTTTCTGTATTTTTCTTTTCAGTACTTCCAATTTTTCTGCTGCTTCTTCTCTGCCGCTGCTGCTGTTTCTTGTTGCCGGGCCTATGCTACATACACAAACACAGACACGAATAAAGTTATTGCTGTTGTTACAGCTGCGTTGGCGTTGCAAGGCGGCAACTATAACAACAACAAATTGGCGATCGCGACAACAACAACAGCAATTACGTTGACAGCCGGCCGCTTTTGCAGCTCTTGGCTCTCTCTCTCTCTCTTGTGGTGTCTTTTTTTGCACTCTCCCACATACAAACGCACACGCACACTCAAGCACTGGCTGCACTTGCAAAACTTTTAACACTGCACTGAACTTTGTCTTTGCTCTCCGCTCTCTATCTGCATCAATATTTCGCTCTATTTATGGAGATGCTGCTTAGTTAGTATTACTACTAGCAATTAAGCTAATGCGCTCGTTATGAAACGTTACGATTGTGTTGCTGTGTGTGAGTAAGCAGAGGCTTAAAACAAATAGACATTCATATGATCTGTCGCCGCTCAATGCAAACAAAAAGCTTTAAGTACACACACACACAAGAGGCACGCATACACGCACGAACGTATGTATGGACATTGAAGTACCTTTTAACTGGCATCAGTTACATATATACATATGTGAATGTATGTACAAACATATGCATGCATTTATGTACAGAGTGCTATGTATGTAGTCGCCAGTGCTGGCCAACGAAGCGCAGCACAGCGAACAAAAAAAAATAAAAATAAGGAAAAATGTAGGCTAGGTGTGTAGGGTGTTAATTAAGACAAAAAATATATAAAAAAATAAAGCGACAAGTTCACATGAATGCAAAACACTTCGCGCCCGCTTCTGATGATGAAAATAAAATGATTAATTTAGTTGTGTGAATAATGCAAAAACCGCACTTGAAGCCGAGTAGACCGATTAGCGCGCATTGAGCTAAAAGCAACCCACACACACAAGCACGCACTCACACACAAGCTGAGAAAGTTGTATTAAAATCCAATTGGAATATTCGCGCAATCACTATTTGTTTGATCCTGCGATTCTTATAATGCTGATAACAGATGTCACTAAAATCATTAAAAAAAAACTTGTTCCAACTTTTGTTTTAAAGGCTCAAAAGGCAGTCACAGTCACCAGTCATGGCTAAAACCAAAACAGCTGCCGTCATTGCTGGTAGGTTCCTATCGATATCGATATCGATATGACACTATGGGCCTTGTATCGAGTGCATTGCATGCGTTGCAAATATATACATACATATGTGTATAAAATCACAGCAAATACACGTATGCGTTTTGTGTAATCACAGGTTTATGTTTATATGCTGTAAGTTAACGCGTATTATTTTAAAATATTGCATTACTTGCTGCTCTTGTTAATTAATGTGATTTCATTGGAAAGCCAAAGTCACACATACACACATGTACGCACACACATACACTCACGCACACAAAAGCAACCACTGAGTTGAGCGTATGCTACGTTTTTTGGTCACAAGGAAAACTAAACATTTAATTATTTTAGTGTTGCCGCAAACATATTTCGTTAATTTCTTTTTGTTTTGATCTGTTGCTTGTACGAAAATAAGACGTTTGCTTTTTAGTTTATATCCACCTGCAGCCACCAACTTTCAATGCAAATTTTAACAACGCGACAAAATTGCTCGTATAATGTTGATTATGAGCGCAACAGTAGTAGTATTAGTAGTAGTTGTTGTTGTAGTAGCAGCAGTGAGAGCGCGAGCGAGAGAGCGCTAGCAAAACGGTTGACATTTCGCTTTTTGACAGTAGCAGCAGCAGCACTGGTGTGTTATCGCTACTATCGATAACAACGATGACGATGTATTCGCACGCATCGCTTATAACGTCATTTGATTTTCAAAAAAAAAGTACACACTCACCTGCGATTATTTTCCGGTGGCAAAACACTCCAATCCTGCTCATAATATGGATACATGACTTATTTTATACGTTGTTTTTTTTGTGTTGTTCTCTTTATGTGTATTTGCCTGTCGCCGTTCGTACACAAATGTAGACACTAACTAAATACACACAAAACTTTTGCTCGAAACTGCTATAATATAAAAGAATGATAAGCAGGTACGGACGAGTCTGAGGTGTGTGTGCTCCACATAGGCAGCGATATATGTGCGTATGTACATACGTGTTATCTAATGTACATTTATAAGTAATTACGATTTCAATCCCTCCACACACACATACACACGCACGCACATAAACGACCACAGCGATTGCGCTCTTTTATTTTAAACAATATTTTTTTTTATATATTTTATTTAAATTTAACCCAGTCTGGGTAACCACACGAGGCCAGTGAGACATGTATACCGTTAGATCGTATCGCGTCTGATATCGGATCAGAAACATAACTCAAGTCATCATTGATAACTGCGGTTTGTATTCATTAACAATTTTTTATTTTTAAAAAACCAACGTGCGTTTTTGAAAAAAAAAGAAACAAAATCCCGTTTGAACCGTGCGTTTATTTGTGGCACTGGCAAAAGACTGAAACCATCGGTTAACAATCCATGCCCATTCAGACATTCATCATCGACATGGCTGCAGTTTGAGCTCATTTTTAGCTGCAGATACAGATAGATATAGTAGTTATCAAACTAGACGACGCTCGTAGCTGGTATACTAGAAAACTTATCTCTATACCGCGACGCGCTGATAATGCCAATCGTGAGAATGTCAGGTAAATACACAGGTAGATACACACACAGGCACAACATAACATTGCTGAGCTCATAAAAAATGTTTTCCTTTTTTTGTTGTCGAATTTAAGTTTGTTTAAAGTGGAATTTGTGTTATGTTTGACTACAGGGTATTTGCTTAGTCGTGCTTACTCTAATGCTATGTAGGCACCTAGTTTTGGATAAGCGCTAAGGCGTCATTGACAGCGCCGCTGATAAACGGCTGATGAGCGTCTCTCTCTCTCTCTCTAGCTCGCTCTCCCTCTCCCCCTATCTCTCTTAGTCACAATGTACAGTGGAAACTCTTATAAGCGGACACCGTCGAGCAAATTTTGTCTATTTAAAAGGGGTGAACGCCTATGAGGCAAATTCTTGCGACGCATCATTAAGGGTAAAATGGTCCTCGTAAGAGGGGCGTCCGTTAACAGAGGTTCCGCTGTATATACTTATATATATATATATGATTGTATGCTTTATGTATTTAATACATATTTAACCTAAAGCCATTTGGCCACTGTACAAGATCGTCTCTGTTCTTTTAGTTTAATTATTGGAATCATTCGTTGCACATTCAGCTTGGTCGCAATCTTCAATCATTTTCACGTGGCGGACGCACCAGAGAATGCCTCTTGATGGCCTCCACCAGCCATTTAATGCCCTCGTCTATGCCTTCGCCGGTTAACGCCGATACAGGTATTGTAAGGCAATCCCGTCGTCCTATCAAAGCGCCAGCTTGCTGAAATACTGGTTTAATCTCACGCACACCCATCACATCGGGCAGATCCTGCTTGTTGGCCAGTATCAGTAGCGGCACACCCGACAGCAGCTCATTCTTGATCATTTTATCTACGGGAGGATTGCTATAGATTTAATTGGGTTCACAATAATTTTGGAATACTGTCTACAAACCAAATATGAGCTTAGATTCATCCATGCGATCACGATCATTAGAGTCTATGACATAGATCACACCATGTGATTCCTGGTAGTATTTGTCCCACAGTGATTGCAGCTCCTGTTGTCCACCCAAATCCCAGAAATTCAGGCGCACTCCTTGCACATCGATGGTGCCGATATTGAGACCGACGGTCGTTGTTATCTTCCCCGGATTGAGTCCTTTGTAGTTCTTGGTAAACTTCGCCTTGGCTGCCTCCAGGTAAGTCTATGCTTGCGTGTTTCATATTAACAACTTTTTGTTTATCATTTGCAGACGTGTTTTTTCTTGTCTTCTGCTTACCGTTTTGCCAGCATTGTCCAAGCCCAAAATGACGACACAGTATTCGTCTTTTTGTGTGAGATATTTGTAAAAACCGTGCAGTAATGTGTACATTGTATGTTCTATTCTGTTATTACTATCTAGAACTAAATTGTGTATAATATTGCATTACACTCAATAAACGAACTAAATAAATACAAAAAAAACAGAAAACACACAGAGTTCGGCGTTTAGAATGGTGGCAACATATGATGAGATTTCGATTGTTGTTTCGATAGTTCGCGACTACGTCACAACAGCAAATAACTTACACACCACACAATGCCTACAACTGAAAAAAATTTTCTTCTACTCTAAAATTAAATAGTTATTACTTGTATAAATTGTAGTTTAAAATTTATTTTGATTAAATCTTTGGCTTAAATTTTAGTCGATATTATTGTTATCGATACATGGGAACCTTCTTAATTCGGCATGAGTTGGCAGCTCACTTGCTTTGTTTACATTTTTACACTGTTGTCTGGCAACGCTAATCAGTGCTGAAAAGCGCAGAGAAATAACGACGACTTTTGTTTTTGACATTTGAAAATGTACTTTTTTATTAGATAAACATAGTAATATAAATAAACGTTTTTCAACCACAAGCAAAAAAAAAGATAATATATTTATATATATTTACCAAAGTTTATAACACAGTTAATTTTTTTTGTTTAAAGTATTCCAGGCCAGATGCTGTTTGCACGCTAATTGGGCGCACAAACAAACAGCTTAATAACTTTGATAAAGAATGAGTTCACATACAATTTTATATACTTAGTTTACATCTATTTGTAAATAAGGGGCAACGTGCAATGGGGCGCTGTAAGACTCGGATTATCGGAATATAGCGAAAAGGTTTTCGCATTCAAATCAAAAATGCCAACAGCAATTGTTTTAACTGGCTCATCGGCCCTTCCATTATCGCGCCAGACACAGAAACATCCTCCCGAGACATCGCCCAACATAACGCGAACATCCTGTTCACTGGCCGGCGGTTTGTAGGTGCAAAAGGCACGCATACGTGAGATGCTTGACTCCAACATTGCCTCATTGGCCTGATCCAAGGGAATGCGATCGAATCTATAGCAAAATTTAAAAATATTTTAAATTAATTAAGGAAAACATTTAGAGTGTAATTAACATACTGATTAACATGGAAATTGTAGGCACCCAATGGCACCTCCTTAATACTTAAATACGATTCATTTTTCCTCTCCGGATTTGGTGCCATTTCCACATTATAAAACATTTGCCGTTGATCCCTGTTGATTAATAACAAATAATTAATTTATTTTTTATTTGTTGTTAAACTTGCTCTTACCCCAAGAAGCTAAAGTTAATGGAGCACGCATCCGCAGCTCCAACTCCGGCGTCTTTAAGCACCCGTAGGGCGTCATCCACGTTGCTGGTGGCCAGCAAAGCCCGAGTCAGGAAATGACGTGCTATGTTTATTAAAAAAAAAAAAATTAAATAAATAATTAACTAAAATAATTTTTAAGATAAACTTACGAGTTTTTCCACTGCGCAACAATTCAGCACTAATTGTGTTGATGCTAAAGACGAGTCCATGATGATTGTGGCTCATTGTGTATCCGGGCAAGTGTCCGGCGTAGCACAGAGACATGAAATGCTCTTCCTTCACATTATATTTACCCTGTGGCTTATCATTGATAATGTGAGCGACCACAAAGTAATAATGATTCAATGTCTCCGTCAATGCATCCTCTGTGTGTCCCAGCAGACGCTATACTCAACAGAGATTGGTCAACAGTTGTACAACAGTTGAACAGTTGGAACTGATCAAAGTATATACTCACACAATGTTTTTGATTGACAATGATCGAGGAGCAACCAGTGGGTTGATTCTTGCAACGGGGCTGATGCTTCAGGGATTGTGGCAATATCTCATCCAAGTGCAGCAAAAATAACTGCAAAAAAATGCATTGTTCATAAAAAACTATACAATGAAAACAAGTTAGAAAGGCTACAGTAGAGCGAGCTGACTGTAAAAGACCCCGTACTATATTATCATATAAATTATCAATTTTCGACCGACTTGACCTATGGGAGCTACAGGCTATAGTTGTTCGATCCGAACCTAACTTGGTGAGGATAGTTATAATGGTACCATACATATAATATGTGAGTTTGGTTGCGATCGTTCCACTAAAACTTTATGTCTTCATACAAATCACCAATTTTCGACCGATTTGTCCTATGGGAGCTACAGGCTATAGTTGTCCGATCCGAATCAAACTTAATGAGGATTATTATAATGGTACCATATACATAATGTGTGAATTTGGTCCCTATAGCTTTTGTCGTTTACAAGTTATGGTGCTATGAAAATGGTTTTTCACAATTTTCGAATGCGGCTCTTCAGACAAACCTTAAAGACCCTTATGCGCTTTTGGCCGTCCTAATTAAGAATATATATCTACATATTTTCTGTCTTTAATATGTCCCTAAAGTGCTATTGGAAATTTTAGAACCACTTTATACTCAATATTAAATTTGCACTCAAAGGATTTTGATGACAAAAATTTGAATAATTTATTTCCAAATTGATTAATAATTTCTTTGTTTACTGATTCATTGTGAATTCTATTGTGAGTTAGCCGTGGGTTAAGGACCACTTAATGATCCATACACAATAATTGGCTGTCATTTATGAAACTTGTAATTAATTATGATGAGTTGCACGTACAGGGCGTAGTAACTTAACTGAATTTTAAGTAGAATTCGCAATTTTTTTTTTTTTTTTTTTTTTTTTTTTTTTTTTTTGTTACGAGCGGAGAACATGCACAACAGTTTAGCACAATTTTGAGATATGCAATTAAATGAAATGTACCCATAATTATACAAAATATGACTGTAAATCAATGCAGTTTCAAGAAATTTATTTTGACAGGCGAGCGAACGTGACTGCGTTAGACCCGGTACATAATATATTTTTTATTTATATATATTTTTTTACTATGTAAAATTAAACTGTATTCAAGTGACTTACAGATTTATTTAGTGTAGTGATAAAAAAAGCAAATAACTTAAAATATTTTTTTTTTGTAACTATTTTTATGGCGATAAACAAATATTTATTTATTACTTAAGTATTGATATACAAAAAAATTCATTGTAGAACTTTTAAGTTTATGATTAATTAGTAGTAAAATTTTCAATAAAAATTTGACTAAAATTTCAAATTGTTAAAAACAAACTAAAAATTAAATTTTGACTATACAAAATCACCATTTTTACTATCTAATTGATTAGGAATATATAAACTTTTACTTTATAGACTTTACCATACATCTTACTGCTTCAAATTCCATCACCTAATACACCCTTCTTACTTAAGTAGTACCGGTCTGCCTTGGTGCATTCTTAACTAGAGATGAGTGCGTGACTGGGTATGACAGCACGACACGCACACGAATGAAGAATTTCGTGTTGGAAAAATGTTGAATTCCCAAGTGAATTGAATTTACTTGGAATCAATCGTATTTTTAGTGTTAATTACCTGTTTTTTTGGTAATTTGATCTGTACATTGAGTTAATTATGCAATTTCAAGTTTATCATTCCCTTGGTTTGCCGCTAAATGTCTTCATAATCTGTTAAGTCGACAGACAGGTGGACAGACTGAATGACAGACTGACTGACTGACTGACTGACAGGTGGACAGAGTCATCGTGCTGTAGGCGGTCAAGGTAAATTTGGATATTTTTTTTTTGCGTGCACTTAATTGACCAACTAATTGCACGCAAAAAATTAAATCATATTAAGTGGCAGCTGCGCATTTCTTAGACTCTGAGTTTAGACAGTCGGCCATACTAATAAGCCTCGTTAGTTAAAGTGTTTGTTTAAATTATTAGGAGGCTTACCGATCTTACCAGTCTGTATAAACACCTAGATCTCAGACTCTATAAGAGCTAGAGCCACCAATTTTGGAATAAAAGTCTGTCTATTTCACGAGTAGTTCAATTTTATTTCAAATCGGTGCCACGCCCCCTATCGCCCCTGCGAATTGTGAAAAACTATTTTCACATCACTATAACTTGGTAACGACTTGAGCTATCGGGACCAAATTTACACATTATGTGTAAGATACTGCTATAACTATCCTTACTAAGTTTGATTCGAATCGGACAACTATAGCCTATAGCTCCCATAGGGCAAATCGGTTGAAAATTCGTGTTTTGTATGAAAAAACTCGCACTGAAATGAGTACAGGGTCTTTTACAGTCGGCTCACTTACTGAAGCCTTTCATAATTGTAATATATGGATAAAATTCTTTTTTCTTCTTTGGGAGACCATAAAAGCTCCGTTTAGCACATGAAATTTCTAACAACTCAGAATTGTTTTTAAAGTCTGATGTTTAAGAAATTAACATTTCTTATAATTATTAACAATTTTATATAATAAGTCACTAAAATGCTTAAATATATATGAATAGCGAATGTTATGAGGGTTTTAAAAATTTGAATTCAAGGAAAGTGCCCCTAAAAGTCTGCAACAGCTTTGAGGCTTTGTAAAGTAAAGAGGAACTGAGTTAAAGGTATTTTTAACTCGGCAGATCTTTCAACTTACCCTAAGTATAAGTTAGGGCTTTTGAGTTCAAAAAGAATCCCCAAATTAATTGTTGAATAAAGATTTCTTGGTTCTTAAAATACTTTTTTTTTGTGCCGATTTTGTGGGACGTTCGAGGTGAAGCCAAAGCAAAAACCCTTGCACCTGAATTACCTAAGACAATCAAGTTTTTTGTTTCAACAACCTCTTAATGTCTGCTTATTTGCCACTTTTTGTCGGGCTTCTCCTTCACTTGACGGCATTTCATTTCATTTTTATGGACAGATTGGTCAAATACAAATTGGCTTAAACGAAAAAAAAAAAAAAAACAAAAATAAAAACAAACCGTCAGCACAAGAACGAACGAACGAACGAACGAACGGCAGCAAGAACAACTTAACGGAACTAGTTCAATGACATTTGACTACAGTAAACATTGCCTAAAACTGATCTAGCTGATAAAAATGCAACATAAGTAGATCAATTTCAAGGAAATCATTAAAAATAATTTATTTAAAAGTTGCATTTTTTCAATGAAGTTCAAGCGAAAAAGAGTAAGAGAGACAGAGAGAGAGAGGGAGAGAGAAGTCTATGGTGCTCTCTCGCTTCAACCAGTTGCATTTCAATTGATATTCACGCCTTGATGTTCGCTCTAATAAATTCATCATAAATTTAGCATCGGCTTTTATGCTTAGATGTTATTTAGATAATAAGAGCATTCCATTGAGTTAGCTTTAATTGAGCTTGGAATTTCGATAATTAAGCGTTGCCATAAACTTAATTTACTCAAAAAATAAACAAAAAAAAAAACATTTGTACTCAAACTGAGTACAAATTGTTTAATTGATCAAATTTCTATAAATATTGATTCAAGATGCATTTTTAATGAAATTCTATCATTTTTTGTGCAGTTTTAACTGAAATATTCTTTAGTTATGTTTAAAATAATAGGGTGACCATATTGAATTCAATAAAAAATGTATTTACTACAATTGTTAAAGAAAATTTAACATTAAAAGTGAATATAATTAAAAATAAAACAATTTTAAAAATTAAGGGTGACCATATTTTAGATAACTTGTATGCAATTACTTTCTAATCTTTTTAAACTTTTATTAATTTAATTTAAGTCGATAGTAAATAAAGAATTCTACTTTAAAGTCATTTTTCAAAACTGGGTGACCATGTGACTATTGCAAATGTTACGTCAGCTTTAAAGCTAATAAGCTAAATAGTTTAGATGCACGTATGAAATGCACTTATTGTTTAATCATACATCAAAACTGAAAACTTGAATTTTTGTTGAACACCTAAAAAAGGGCGGCCATATATTAACATAATCATTCATATCGTGGATTTTTGTTTGTTTTAAATTCGCTTTCTAATCAAGTTTTTTATCAAAATTCTAAACATTTTCAAAAAATTTCAGTTTCATGAAAATAATAGAGTTACCATGCCAGCAAAAATATTGACGCTTGTTAGAACGTCTGCTAAACTGTATAAATAAGTGATTTAAACCTTAAAGACAGCATGTTAATGGAATAATGATAATTGTATTACTAAACTTAAGGGTGACCATGCTAATACAAATTTAAAATTACTCGCTTTTATAATTTTTTTTCAACTTCAAAGCTCAGTATAGTTTTTAAGATAGTTGAAACTAATCATAAAATCAAAATTTAAATTGATAATGCTATTTATTTAAGTATATGTAGGGAGACCTAACTTTAAATACTATTTAGTTAAAAATTATAGGGTGATCACGTGTGATCACGATTGATCGTTTAGATAACAATATAAACGCAATGCTTGAGTGCACGCCTGAGATGCCGTTTAATTGATTAATTGTTAATAAATTTAATTTAATTATTATATATGTATATCATACGCGGTTATAGGCGAGTGCTAATTGTAATTACAGTTACATATAGAAATGTAGGTAAGTTTATATACGAAGTAGGATGAAAATAACATTTTGTGTCTGTCATTGACGCACTTAGTAACAAAAACAATATAAACAAATAAATAAATAAATAAATAAAATAAAGACCGCAACACGCAAGAGTCAACAGTGTGCGACGACTTTGGCATTAGCTTATAGCTTTACCGTTAGAAAACTCAAGTTGAAGTTTGCTGCCAAATTGCCAATAACAAACAATGTAACTAATTTCTGTTGTTTTGTTTATAATCATATCATTACTACTACTACTTATTACTGCTAGTGTTTGCATTGTTTTTTTTTTTTTTTTAAAATTTTTTTTTTTTTTAAGTTAACTTTAACAATTATGCAGTTGCATTTATTTCAATTGTTAACAGCTGGAGCTCTGTCAATGCACGTGCTAATTAGAAGTTTTGTTTAATTTACCTGTTTTTTTTTTTTTTTTTTTTTTTTTTTACATTTTGTTTGTTATTTAACTACTATTAATCTATGCAGATAAATTACTCACCTTATGAAACTCCACCTCGGCACCATCGGCCACGCCCTCCAATTCACGTATATACTGCGGAAAGCTACATTTCACCGATTCCAGAGTCTCATTATAAATTTGCCCTGTAAAAAACCCAAAACAAAAAAAAATCAAGTGATCAGCAAACAAAAAAAATAAAATAATATAGAAAAATTCAGTAGACAAATGATTTACATTAGTCACTCGACAAATGGGCACTCTAAAAAATTATTGAGTATACTCACTGCCTTTTGCGGTCGCGTATTGCGGCAAATATGTTTCGTTCAATGGCTGCGATAAGATCAGAAAGTTCTTGATCATCGAGCCGAATGTGCGACCCTGTAAATAAAAGCGAACAATTTTTGAGTACCCGTCAAATTATTTGGCTTTCAAAATAAAAAAAAAAAAAAAAAAAAAAAAAAAAAAAATTAAAAAACAATTTCCATTTTGCAAATTGACTTCTTTGTTTACCTTTGCAGGGGGCATTAACAATTTGTAGCAATGGGTGGTATGATATTATTATTATTAACAACAAATTGTTACGATGTTCTATATAAACAGCTGTGCCTCCGACGAATCGGTGGAATCTCATTAAAAGCTAAGTTTTTTACTAAGTTTTTTGAATAGTATAAAAATAAATTAACTTTATCTTAGAAGTTGTATTCAAACCGATTTATTTTAATTGCTTTTAAGTTACGTTTTTTTAAGTTATTAAAAAAAAAAAAATTTTTATAAAAATAAAATTTTTTTTCTTGAACATTTTGACACAAATTTTAGTTATAGAACATTTAAAAAAAAATTAAAAAATGAAATATTAAAAATTTATTTTTTAATCAAGGTCACACTATTGCAGAAAAATAAAACAATTAATTATAATAAAATATTTTTTTTTCAATCTTTTAAATATTTATATTTATTAAAAAATTCTAATTCCTAAAAATAAAGTTAGAAAAAAATATTTATTATCTAATAAAAAATTATGTTTAAATGTTTGATTTAAAAATTAATAAATTTCTTTTATAAAAATTCGATGATTTTATAATGAACAATTTCTTGAGTCTTTCTTTTATTAAACTTAATTTTAAGAAATTAAATACAAATCCGTCAAAACTTAACAACTTAACACATCTATTTGAAAAGCCTTAAGTACTTTCTGAGTCTTAGGGTATTACATTTTTGGTCATTATCTGCGCTGTATTTGATTTGAATATGTAAATACGAGTACATGTTTTAAGCAATGCTAAAAAGATTACAAAAAAAAAAAGAATGTTTCTCTGTCCAAGTAAAAAATCAGAAAAATCACAAAAAGAACAAAAAAAAAAACATAATCGATCACGACTGATCGCTGTGCAAACAAAACGATCTACAATATGAATAATAGTTATTGTTAGTGAGTGTTGTTATAGGTTCACTTGTAAATGCTCCCAATGAATGTACTTGTATTCATTTCATTATACTTTATTTCAAATACAACGTTTGGGTGGCAACCAACGACTATAGCTTCATACCCGACTCCCTCAGATATTCTGGCATTGATCTTGGGCCCGGGAGCGTGCCGTGTCATACCGTGCCTGCATGCTAATTGCCATTTGCCCTTGATATTGGCCAATTGTTCATGGCTTTTATTTATTTATAAATTTATTTAAATATATATCATTTTGTATGCCACCGAGATTCCGGTTCAAAGCGTTAGAAGCCAATGGAGTGAGTGTGATTGAAGGTTAACCAGGAACTGGGTCAAGCAACTTTATGGCCAGCACCTTAACAACGAAAGCTGGAAAAGACCAAACCCAATTTGCTAAGAAACTCTAAGGTCGATTTAAAGAGCTAAATTTGAACCCTAGAATACTTTCAAAAGAGCTCAGAGGGAAGTAAAGAAAAGAAAGTGAAGTTAGTATTTCATCAAACTTCTAAAATAAACTTCTTATAAAATTAAAACATTTTAGCGTTTTCAATTTTATCTAAATAAGCAAAATTTCCTTTAAAATTTAAAAAATTTTTTTTTTACTTTAAAATTATTTATCCGAATTTCCTTTAAACAAATTTGATTACAATATAATTTGGGAACGTATCTTTAAAATAGAGTTACGCCAACAATTCTGGACTATAAAAAGAAAGTAAAAGATTTTTTTTTAATATTTATTCTAGTCAGGAAATCGGTTTGGCTTTGTTATATAGTACTTTATAACCTTAGATGACTTCCAGAAATATTTAAGCAAAGCTTCAACATTTATGAACTTTTATTAAGAACTCTTCATTATCGGTGCAAGAAAAAATAAAAATTCAAAGCTTATTTAAACAAAAAAAATCTATGGTTAATGATAAATGTTAATTTTTTTTTAACTGGTCCATATTATTATGCCCTTTATACCCGTCTAAAAATATTTGTATACCCCTCACTCAAGGCTATGTTCCTGTAGAAACAAGACACACCGAAATGACAGTACCTAGAAAAGTGTATAATGTAGAAAAGTTCAGCTAATATTAGATGAAATCATATTTCTTTTTCTTCAATTTTCCCCTTTACATTATTTTCTTTCCCAGTTCTATTTTTATTTGGCTATTATTTGTTTGTTCTCTTACGTTCTCTCAGACTGTATGATAATATTTATATCTCTCTTTGTGTTAAATTGTAGATTATTGACATACTTTCTGTTATCAACATCAGTGCAAAAAGTCTATATAAAGTAAAGTAATATGGGAATACAATAATAAACCGATAAGAACAGACGAATTCATAATGATTGCAATACAAAAGCAAGTAAGAAAGGCTCTAGTCGAGCGAGTCGACTGTAAAAGACCCCGTACCCTTTCCTGTGCCCACTTTACCGTACAATTAAGCAATTTTTGACCGATTTGTCCTAGGGGAGCCATAGGCTATAGTTGTCCGATCCAGATAAAACTTAGTGAGGATAGTTATAATGGTACCATACACATAATGTGTGCATTTGGTTCCGATAGCTCTAGTCGTTTTTGAGTTATAGCGAAAATAGTTTTATACTATGGGGCGTGGGAAAAATTTTAAATATATTGGATCTGACTAACAAATAGATGAACTTTCATTTCAAATTTGGTGTCTCTAGCTCTTTTAGTCTCTGAGATTCAGGTGTTTAACCGGACGGACGGACAAACGGTCATTCCTATATCGATTCGGCTGTTGATGCTGATCAAGAATATACATATATAATTTATGGGGTCGGAAATGCTTCCTTCTGTCTGTTACGCACATTTCGATTCTGACAAACCATTAGACCTCTGTACTCATTTGAAGTACGGGGTCTATTAAAAACACATTGCAAGTAATTACACTGCGAGAAATTAAAATTTGTTCAATGAATAAAAACCTTAAGCAATTTGAGTTTTTTTCTGAATGAAAGCCAATTAAAAAAGTTATTAAATACGTGAGTATTGCTCCATATGCCTGGAGTGTCGGATTTGATTTGAATACCTGATGAGTTACAGTAATAAAAAAAAATAGGGAATTCTAATTATTATTTATTTATTTTGTTCTTTTCATTTTTTTGTTCTTTTCAAAATTTCACAGCAACATATTTGAATTTTCTGCTTGAATGACAATTCAAAATTCAATGCAAATTTGTTAATTAAAAAAAAAAAAAAAAAAAAAAAAAAAAGTTTTAGTTATAGCTAAACTCAGAATTAACCTATGTTGGGAAAACTAGAAAGAAAATGAATTATAATTTAATTGAAAGGGTATTTAGTAGTCGCTATACTGGCAAAAATTACTTGTTACACTTGAAAATTAAAATTGATTTATTTATCTAAAAATTTGTAAGTCCCCTAGTAGCACTTTAGTTTCCACTCATAACTTAAGTCTACTAAAAAAATCACAAAGAAATTTTGTAAAAGAAACTTTTGAAATATTCATCAACTTTTTACATACAATTACAAATTTTTACCTATAACTCACTATAACCCCATTGTATAAGTCTATAATTGGCCTAGCGTGACTTGGCAAAGGAAAAAAAACAGGCCAATATAAAGGAGCTCTCTTACCAATAATACCATATCAGACCGCCCCAAAAACGATTCCAATTCAAAATAGACTCACCATATCAAAGCCGACCTCGTAGTGAGTACCCCTAGTATAGAGTACGGGTATTGCCTGGCGGCGGGGTAATATTTTACCGGACGACATGCTGGAGAATATTTGGTGGGCAACCGGAGAGGTACAGATGGCTGCCTGGGCTTTTGTACTGGTCTATATTATTTGGACCGTATTTCGTTCTTCGCACTTTTTGGCACTGAAATTCGAGCAAGACGATGAATAATATTTAAAGTTTAGTAGTACCTAGTAATAGTAATATTAGTTTTAGTATATATGTATATGTGTGTGTGTACATATGTGTATATGAATACTAAAGTGTTTTGTTAGTTTCGGTTTATTCGGTTTTCGCGCGTTTCTTATCAAACAACGATCACAATAAAATCACATCAATAAAAATAATTTAAACAAAAACAAACAAAAAAAATACTATAATAATAAAATTAGCTATGCGTTAAATTAAATTAACTTTAATTTTTTTAAATTTAAAATAAAACGAAACTAAATTGTTTACACACAATACTGAAAGTTTTGAATTAACGTGTTAACAATTTTTGACTTTTTTTTTTTAAGTTTGTAAGAATCGATATCTTTTGAAATTTGTGTTCTGTTCTAAAGCGCTCAAAGGCACAATTTAAACTGAATTGTCCGCGTTTTGGCGGCAGCCAAGCAACCCCAAGCAACAGTAAATTTAATGCAATAACAAAAACAACAACAAAAACAGCTGACGTCGACGCGATAACAGAGCTAGCAATAACAGCAACAACAACAGCAACTGTGGCGCCGACAGCGACGGCGATGCCAACGAGAACAGCGACTGCGACGCCAGCAGCGCAGCGAAGCGTAAGCACGAAGCGCGCGTCCAGAGTGAAAAAAGTTTTGAATTTGAATTCCTGTTAACAAATCTTAATGTTTAATCAAATTTATGTGTGCTTTGATAAAAAGGTATTAAAAATATGAATATAATTACAATTAAACTACATATTTTTCTATATATGTACATATAACTACTTTTGAGGCACAACAAGTGAATGAAGAACGATTAAAAGATAATTTTTTACGAAGTAGTTTTAAAATTAAAAAATAAGTATTGAGTAATTAAGTTCTTAGTTGTGCAAATGAATAAAATAATGCTTTTTGTACATTTCTACTTATTTACATTTAAAATGTTATTGTTTTTATCTGTTCTTGGTCTATAAGTTAATTAGTCGACTTAATGCGATTGTCTTTAAACGCCTTTTTGTGTACCCTGTTGGCCAAAAAGCCTCTAGGCGTATAAGCTATACTCGTCTCATCTTATACAAAAAATTATATATATTTAAATACGCTAATGACTTGCTAAATTACGCAGGAAATCTGCGTGAATGGAAGAAATACCAGAAATAGAAATAGATTTACAAAGAATCCAGTTTTAAAGTAAACTAAGATGCGAAATTTAAATAACCTGTATTAATGGGAAAGACCAGTAAATTATGTTTGATCAATTTGTTTTTTACTTTTATCTACTTAAAATCATAAATTTTCAAATGGGTTGGGTTATGCCGCTTCAAAGTTGTGGGAGTATAGGGTATATTTGATGCATAACTGTTATATATGTAATAGTATGACGTTAGCGCTAAATACAACAACATTTGAGCAACACTGACCATGAGAATCTATTTGCGGTTGTTGTTGCTTTTGCTTTCCATGGAAACACGTTTTGTTTTGTTTTTTTTTTTCGTTTGCCATTTTTTGTCGCTATTCTTCTTTCTCTTCTATTTTTTTAGTATGTTTGTTATTCCTGCAGCCGAAACGCACATGGTCAGTGTCAAGAGCCATCACTTTTACATTTCCGCACGGACTGACTAATTAATTTCGTTAAACATTATCATATTATATTTATGTATTTTAAGCGCGTATGTTGAATCTTCATATATAACTGTCATTTAGCAGCTGTTTTAGTTTTGTTTGTTTTTAATACTCTTTGGCGCTGCCAGACGGAAATAGCAAGTGGCATCTCTATCAAAGCGGTTGTGGTGTTAAGCAGTTTAACAGCTGTTAGCTTAAAGCTTTGAAAGCATGAATCCACAGAAATTGTTTTTATTTGTTTTTTACCGAAAAACTCATAGTTTATATAAATTAACCACTAACTCATGTCAACAGTTTTTTAATTTTCTGTTTCTGTTTAATTTTTGTTTTCTTAATTTTAAGAAAGCTGCACTATGTTGTCAGATAGTTAAAACCACACATTGTCTTTTAGGTTGTCTAAGCAAAAACCGACCAACAAACTATCAGAGCAGAGACGTTACAGGGCTCTTATTTTCTTTTGATATGAATCTCGCATACTAGTCGCATTTGGCACACAAACCTTAAAATTTAAATACTAGTGGTCATTTCAAATGGCCAGACATTCAAAAATGTTTAAGCTTACACTGCCACCTGAGTAATTATCGATAATTAGTAGTATTTTTAATAGGTTCTGGCAACGCTGTACTGTAAAAAATATTGTTTGCCAAAACAGCTGTTTTTAATTTCGCAACTTTCGTGCAAGTTTATTTATTTATGTTTACGTAACTTTAAACATTTGTAGACAGAGTAAAAAAAAATTAAAAACAAAATTGAATGTGCTAAAAGGGGCATCTAATGGGCAACGAATTCGCACAGTGACACAGACAAAGCATTGCACTGCGACAACAAGTCGTTTAGCCGGCAAGCGACAACAGCAGCAGCAACAACAACCACATAACAACTGAGAGCAACAACAGCAACAAAGAGAGCAACACCCACTCGTGTCGTAGTGTAAATCTCAACTGGTCAAACGTGTGGTGGTGGTGATGACACGCACAGCACAAGACGTGCTCGGCGTGCTGCGCGGCCTGCAAATAGTTGCGGAGGCGTGTGGCCGCGAGCATCTGTCGTTGACTAAGCATCTATGGAGCAACTCAAGTGTGCGCGAGCTCTTGTCGACCAATGTGACTCAGACATCGGACTCAGTGCGTACATTTGGCCAACAGCCCACCGAGGAGCTAAAGAAACTACAAACTTTGCTACAGGAAACGGGTGAACGCGGCTACGTTGTTGCTCAGGGATTGTGTTATTTGATTGAAGCGAAATTACCTTGCGATTTGCCCGCAATGCAACGAATTAATTGGCAAAACAATACGGCAGCAACAGCTAGTGCTGGTGGTGCTGGAGCAACAGCTGCTGCTGCTTCTGCTGGTAGCGCTGTCGGTGGAGCGGCAGCCCCAGCTGCTGCTTCGTCTGGCAGTCGTAGTCGTCTGGATGCAGCCGATGCGGCCAGCCTGGATATATCATCCATAACACTGCAGGAATTTGAAGAAATCCTCTCAAAACGCAACAAGCATCGCAACGTCAGTCTGCGCACAGCGAACACTGAAAGCAAACAATTGCCCACGGTGCCAAAGCCAACAGCAGGAGGAGGAGGAGCAGCTGGAGCAGCAGCTGCCACGCCCAACAGTGGAGCACTGAGCAAGGACACGGAATATGTGGATAATATAATGAGATTTGTAGCCGGCGGCACAAGCACAAGTAAACCAGGAGAAGCAACGTCAAGTGAGTGCGCCATCTCGTTCTACGCTCCCCTCTCTCTGTCTTTCTCTAATGTCATGCCTTTCTTTGCAGCTGGAGGAAAGCCAACAGATGCCACGCTGCCGGAACTGAGCAAGGTGGCCAAACAACGACGTGTGCCCGCCTCGCGTCTGGGACGCATGGCCTCATTTGGTGGCCTCTTTGCTGGTCTTGGTCTGGGCACCATCAATGAGCTCACCAAGGGTGCACTTGGTCTGGGCGGTTCCACAAACATGCGCGACGCTCTCCTGAGTCCCGCGAATGCCGAACGAATTGTGGATACGCTGTGCAAAGTGCGCGGAGCAGCTCTTAAGATTGGCCAAATACTGAGCATTCAGGACACGAACGTGGTGTCACCGCAGCTGGCCAAGGCATTCGAGCGGGTTCGCCAGGCGGCGGACTATATGCCCGACTGGCAGGTGGAACGTGTGATGACAACACAATTGGGTCCGGATTGGAGAAAGCGTTTAACTAGCTTCGATGATAAACCCTTTGCGGCTGCATCCATTGGTCAAGTGCATCGGGCAACGTTGCTCGATGGCATGCAGGTGGCCATTAAGATTCAGTATCCCGGTGTTGCCCAGAGCATCGAAAGCGACATCGATAATCTGGTGGGCATGCTTAAGGTTTGGGATGTCTTCCCCCAAGGTTTCTTCATTGATAATGTTGTGCGCGTAGCGAAGCGTGAACTCCAATGGGAGGTGGACTATGATCGGGAGGCGGAATATACCGAGAAGTTTCGCGAAATGATATCACCTTATCCGGAGTATTATGTGCCCAAAGTAATACGGGATATGACCACATCCAGTGTGCTTACCACCGAGCTGGTTCCAGGTGTGCCCCTCGACAAGTGCTTCGATCTGAGGTAAGTTTGAGCAAGTAAGAGAGGGAGAGAGAGAGAGAGAGGGCGAGGGAGAAAGAGAGAGAGAGAGGGAACAGTAAACAGTCCAAAATCTCCACTAAAGTTAATTAATCCATGGAATTCCCTTTCCTTTTTTCAGCTATGAACATCGTGCTCATATTGCCAGCTCCGTGTTGAAGCTCTGTCTGAGGGAACTCTTTGAGATCGAATGCATGCAAACGGATCCAAATTGGTCAAATTTTCTATATGATGCAAACAGTCGTCGATTGATGCTAATTGATTTTGGTTCCACGCGATTCTATAAGCATGAGTTTATCAAGAACTATCGTCAGGTTATCATCAGTGCGGCTGAGAATAATCGTCAGGGTGTTCTGGAAATGTCACGAGAGATGGGATTCCTTACTGGTTATGAGACAAAGCAAATGGAACAGGCTCATGTGGATGCTGTCATGATTTTGGGTGAAATCTTTCGTTATGATGGTCCCTTTGATTTTGGTAAACAGAATACTACAGAACGATTGGCCAGTCTGGTGCCTACAATGGTGGCACATCGTTTATGTCCACCTCCAGAGGAAATTTACTCCATTCACCGCAAATTATCGGGAATTTTCCTACTCTGTGCTCGCCTCAATGTTCGCATGAATTGTGTTCCCTTCTACAAGGATATCATATTGGGAAAATTCAAAGAATAATACGGTACTTGGTAAATAAATTTTTTTTTTTTATATAATGCTAAGTGCTCTTAATGTATAAAATGTACTAAAACAGATAAATTATACACAACAAGTTGAAGGGGGTATGGAATAAATCTTGTTTTATTTTAGATTGAAATTAAATTTTTTTTGATATACTTAAGTAGATGGCGTAAAACATTTAGTTTCCGTAATTCACTAACCAACACTGTAAATTCACATGTTGCCAAACTTCTGTCGTTTCAAGGAGTGTTCAATAAATTTTAACTTCAAGTGAAAAAAGTTAACTTTTTCTTTCTGAAAAAAAAATTTTTGTATCTGAATTGTAAAAAAAATATTCAAAACTGATTTGAATCCATTTTAAAACTCAACAAAAGTTGTCTTTGTAAATATAGCTTTGAAATATTTGTAAGTTACACTAGAATAACTAGAATCCACAAAGACGACCAAACTGTACACAGACAGATATAGACAAGATGACTTCTTCAGCTCCAACTCCAACTGTATCTGCAACTTCATCTCCTTCAACAACATCGAATCCCAGTGTAAGCAGCGATGTGAGCTTGGAGGATGAAGAGGAAACTTTGTTGGATGCGAAACAAATTGCAAAAGAATTACATGAGATGACACTATATTTGGACGATCTCGAAGTGAAGCTACAGACGGGAGTTCCAACCTGTCCCCGGCGTGAGGAATATGATGAAAGTGCATTGGAATTGTACGGATCACGGAATACAAGTGTACGGAAATTGCAGAGTGATGCATTGAAATTGCAACATCAGGTGGAGGACATCTTTGAATGCTCAAAAGGAACGAAAGGTGTTATGATTACATTGCAGAACTCGTTGTGCACGCTGGAGAGGCAAAAATTAAAAAATCGACATCAAACGGAATCGATAGAATCGATAAAACATCAAATGGATTTGGATGGTGGCAGATGTCAGCAGCGTTATAAATATTTGCGTGAATTGTGCTACAATTGGACTGAGGTCTATGAGAATACTAGGGAAATGAAGAGACTTTTCGATGGACGTGTACGGCTGCTGTACTCAAAGGCCGCGTATCACAAGGAAAAGCGAGAAATTTTCCTCAAATTGCAGGAAACTGAAGCCGCTTGTGTCTGTGCAAAGGAGGAATTGATGCGTCAAGCGAAACATATGAAGGGTTGGGTGAATGTATTGATTGAATCGGAACCGTTGTGCAATTCAATAGTTTCTTTGGAACCTATAAGATTGACACTGAACGAACTTGATGAGGATTTGCGCATTAAACGTGCGTCACATGAAATGCCATCGTCAGTGTCATTTTCAACCGGTTGGTATGATCGTATGTCGAGCATGATCAAACAGAAATCTTTCTTTGCGAGACGACTTTAAAAAAAAAAACCAAAAAACCGTAAAGTATTTAAGAATAGAGTGAGTGATAGGTGTAGGAATACATTAACTTGATTTGACAATGCTTTGCAATTTCATAATTCAAAATTAACGGAAAATGTTATCGTTAACACACACTCAACTGGCACTGCGAACAGCATGTACTCTAGCGCGGAACGATAACTGCAAATTCTGAAGCTTCACATATGATCAACATGATGGAAAACTGAAAAGTGTCATTCCAGATAACAAAAACATGTGTTGTGACTAACAGTGCGGCACAGCAGTCGCCGCTGTTAAACGCACTTTGAGCATAACAGTGCCAATTTGAGTATTTGCGTTATTTCCATTTCATTTTTGAATCTTTGCTCTCTCTCTTTTAACCTGTAGAATTTAAACAAAAAAAAACTTATTCGGTTTGCTCAGCTGATAAAGCGGCGACAGTTAGCAATGCAACGGAAACGTTCTAAACAAATATTAATAATATTATTTATAATAATAGTAATAATAGAGCGTATAGAATGTGCAATGTAATGTTGAAACTGGGATCTGTCAAATGCGTGGGCCACCATCATCATACTACATACTACATGCTACATACGTAAATAATAAAATGTCGCTACTCTCTTTTTAAATATCACTTTACAGTGCGTTTTTGCATTTCGTGCGTGTCAGATCGTTGGGAGATCGGTCGTCGTGCATTTCGTGCGTTTGTCGTACGTTTCCGTCAGTTGTGAACGACAGAAGCAACAGCAACAACAATAACAACAACAATAAGAATTATTATAATAATTCAAATAAGAAAAACTACAACTAGAACAATAATAACTAAAAACAGACAAAGTTTTTGTGCATTGCCCATAAATGGCTGTGCACTTATTTTATTAAATTTTAATTCTTCACTCTTATTATTATGATTATTGTTTTTTTTTAAATTCAATATTTGTTGCCGCCTGTCGTGTTGTTTGTTTTTGTTGTTGCTGTTGTTGTTGTCGTTGCGGTCAATAAGCGACTTAAAATCGCGCGCGCGCAACTTAACGCCCCTCTCGTCTGCCTGCATTTGTGTCTTCAACTACTTTTATTATAATAATTATAATAGTTTTTTTTTTGTTGTGCTTTTTTTGTTTGTATTTTTTTTTAAGTTTTGTATTTGTCGTGCGTGCAATAACAACAGTGCAAATATTATTACAACAGCAAAAATAATAATAATAACAACAACACACGCACTCACACACAGAAACAATTGTGCCGTTGTGTGTGTGTATGCGTGAGTCTAGCTATCTGTGCGTGTTTGTGTGAGGAAGTTATAGTTTAATGTTGGTTAGTCTCAATTGTCGACGACAACGCATTGCGCCTGATTGATGTCAGTTGCTTGTTGTTGCTTTTGTTGTGGCGGCTACTTTGGACAAAAACACATACATAAGTGCTCTACACACGTACACACATGTATGTATCTACATGCTATATCAATGTAAGTATGAATGCATGCATATACAAATTTACATAGATGTGCTTTTTTTCTCTTCCTCTCGCTCTCTTTCTGTCGCTATAAGCATGTGTCTGTGTGTGCGTGTGTGAGAGCGTAAAACAAAAGCCGCAAGACAAAGTGCAGCAGCCGTTGATCTTACTGTTGGTGCTGTTGTTATTACTGCTGTCTCTGCTGATGCTGCTGCTGCTGCTGCTGCTGCCATTTATCAATGAAAGTGTTTTTCTTGTTGTTGTTACTTCTTTTTTGAGTGCTGCCAACTTGTTGCATAAACAAACTTTAAATGCAGTTTGCATGTCAAAAGCAACTTAATAGAATTTATTGATCCGAAGTTGTTTTCTCTTACAAAATCCATAATTTAAAGAGTTGCAATTTTTCTTGGAACTCTTCATAAATATATAAATTTGTTTAAGAAATCGAGTTAAAGTTTTTATTAAAATAATTTGATTATACGTATATGTGTTTGTTTATAGTTAGGGTATTCAGCAAGTGAACATTGATAAACGTGACATTTACTTTAGCTTAATTTATAATAATTTTTGCACGAGGGCTTATACGGCTTATTCGCTCTTGTTTATTTAATGTGTACTATCAAAGCACGTCGAAAAATGTCTTTATTATGTATGTACATATGTGTATAAGGAATCTATCTATATGTTTATTATGTACATACATATGTGTACATATGTGTTTAAGGCAAATAAACTGTTTTACATATGTAGCATGTGTATTAAGAAATGCCGTTGCCAGCAGCAGAAGCAGCAGAAGCAGCAGCAGCAGCGGCAATAGCAACAATAAGATCAACAACAACAACATCAACAACAACAAGAATAAGAATAAGAAGAAACCTTTTGATAATCATATCACGCAGTCCACTGATAATTCCCATTGTATTCTACTTTTGTTGTAGTTTTTATTGTTGTTTTTTTCTCAGCAATCGACGCTCGCTCAGCGTCGCATTATCAGTTGCGCTCTCTCTCTCTCTCACTCGCTCTCTTTCGCTCACTCTCTCTCTCTCTCTCTGTCGCCCACTCTTTATCGTTATACCTCAAGAGAGACATAACATCGCGACTCTTTTGATTGCCGCCTCTAAATTGGAATTTCTTTGCATACATGTACTAAATTTGATTTTTTATTTTCTAGTTTTTTATTTTTTGTTTCTATTTTTTTTTTTTTTTTTTTTTTTGTTTTGCTATACTTAAATTTAGAATACAGTAAAGTCTCAGAGAGTTCGATAAATCTATTGATACGAAATTCTGATAGTTTCACTGCAATTTAATCAGTAGATAAAAGAATTTTGAGCGAAATCTACAAAATCTGTTGATTTGCTATATATATGTAATATATATGTATTTTATAGTAGTTAAATTCTCATTTGTATTTTAGTTTCTCTCAGTGTAAATTCCTTATAGTGATTCTTAACAGTCTCAAATTTGTTGACAATTTGCTTAGTGTTATAAGAAACTAGAAAGATATTTATATTTATTGGATAAACATTATAGATGAGATTAATATTATATCTTACTCTCTAGTGTTTATTGTTTATTCCATGAAAACTTTTCGAAACATTTCTGTTTAATTTATTCTCATATTTAATTTATAAATATTAAAGCTTATAGTTGTAAACAAATTCTAAAAAGTTGTGAATAATATAAACAAGAGTTTGTTCAAATTTCGCTCTGTGTAATGAAAGATAAGGTTGTTCTTTTTTATGGAGGTTTTTCGTTTGTAATCAATGGAAAAACTTTGGTATGCGATCGTTGCCATTTGCTATCTTTTTCTAACCAATTATTAATTGTATGCATAGGTAAAGGAATGTAGCAAAGTAAAAGAAAGATAGAATTGATGGAGCAAAAAAAAAGAAAAAGAAAAGAAAACTGAAAATTATTTCAAACTATTGTGTAATTTACATTAACGAGCGGATGTCGTTGGCTTCTACAATATAATGAACCAATTACCCAGTTTGTCTCTTGATTCGATTGCTGCCACACACACACACACACACACACACACAACTACAGATACATTAAGATATACACATGCAGATACATTTGTATCTACGTTTCGCACAGCAACTGTCGAGATTCTTTGTATGCGCCTTTTGCGCTTCCATTTAAATTTCATTCATGTTGGAAGAAGACACCCACTTGATGTCGCGTCTGATTATCAACATTAAAGCACTGCGAAATATGCTTACAGATACAGATACAGATACAGATACAAGATATAAAATATCAGAATACTCTTTTTTTTTTGGGGAGATTTCAAGTGCCTCTTCCGCATTTGCCGGGCCACCCACGTGCCAAGCGCCAAATATTTACGAGTATACTCATAGTTAAGTAGTTGTACTCGTATCTCTATCTACCCTTCTCATTCCCCCCCTTCTCTCTCTCTCTCTCCCCCTCTCTTTCCCTGTCTCTCTCGCGTCCATAGCACTCGAGAAGCATTCCAAAAATTCGAACCATCTTCTAAAAAGTGCCTGGGATGCTGTCACTGGGATTTACTTGGCAAATATTTCGATTAAATTGTTCAATTTGCTTTTAGCTTACTCGCAAACGGCATAACGAGTACTTGCATTCATTTATCTGAATAATCAACCACTTTAAATGACTACTAGTTTAACTCTTTATTTTCTTTTATTCCTCCCTTACCCCTAGAGCTTTAAATTCCCTTTGTTGTCGGGAATTCTAGATAAGACTTGTTTAAATTCGCTTTGAAATTTTAATTAAAAATTTTCCAGAATTTGTGATTAGTAATACAATTAGTAATAGACTAGGGTTTTATTTTAAAAGACGTTAATGTGACCAAGGAGGACAGGGTCCTGTTTAACTTAACTAATCTGATATTGATTATTTGAAAAAATAAATAAATACAGTTTATAATTAAGTATAATTCCAAGCCATTGATAATACTTATTTGATCATTAACAAACACATTATAAGATTTAAGCAACGGGATTTACAATAAGTGACCATGGTGGAATGAGCGGGATAGTTGAGTTAATTAAGTGAATAGTTTACAGAGACTTGTGAAGGCATAATTACTTAATAGATAAGTAGTTAATACATTGTGACTTAAATTAAACTTGAATTGAAGTAAAGAGCTTCTCACAAGTTGATTAGCTAATTGGCTAATTAATCTGTGTATTAAAACTGTGAGTCTTGCTTAGTAGTTTTATTGAATTATTTATTGTTATTATAAAATATTAATTTTGACTATTTTTTATAGTATTGGCATTTATAATTGTTAGTATTGGAATTATGATGATGATGATTATTATTATTATTATTATTATTTTTATTATTACTATTATTATTATTATTATTATTATTATTATTATTATTATTATTATTATTATTATTATTATTATTATTATTATTATTATTATTATTATTATTATTATTATTATTATTATTATTATTATTATTATTATTATTATTATTATTATTATTATTATCATTATCATTATCATTATCATTATCATTATCATTATCATTAATATTAGTATTATTATTATTATTATTATTATTATTATTATTATTATTATTATTATTATTATTCATTTTATTATTATTATTATTATTATTATTATTATTATTATTATTATTATTATTATTATTATTATTATTATTATTATTATTATTATTATTATTATTATTTTTATTATTATTATCATTATCATTAATATTAATATTGTCATCATTAATATAACACTAATTATTGTATACAAATTTTTTCTCCAGTGTTCCCTTCGCTGTTGACACTTCTAAGATGTTTGTGATTGACACGTTTACTTGATTTAAACACACACACACATACACACATTCACACACACTCACACATTTGTCGCTGTCTTGAATCAACGACTTTACGAGTTTATTCACGATAAAGTGACAAGTTACGGGCTCTCGAGCCCGGGAGGCCTTCGCCTCTAGTTGAAGGCGCAGTTCAACAACTTGGCGTTGAATTCATTTTGCGCAGCTATTAGATAATGATATACTCATAGCATCCACTTCAGTTCCCCACCCCCTTACCCTCCCGAATGTCCCAACCGTACATCAATCAGTTGAAATTTTCAGCCTAGTATATACCAAATACCGCAATAAACTGGCTAAGGGCTGATCTGATCCGATCTGATATGATCTCTTCTGTTCAGTACTGTTCTGTTTTGAACCCTCCACTTTGATTGTGCAATGCAATTGAGTGAAATCCTTGAATTACTTATGATTAAAAGCAAAAAAATTCACACATGACAAACGTGTAAGGTGTAAGTAAATTTCTTTCAGTGTAATTGAATGCAAACTGAATTTTTAAGCTTAAATTTTGTTGTATTATTTTGAGCTACGTAAGATTTAATTATAGAGTTCTGATCTGTTTTTTTTTTGTAACTTACTTCACTCGATTTATTGCACTTACAAAATAGTTAATAATAGGCTTGAAAACTTTTATCGTAATTATTTTTTTTTTCAAGGTCACGCAATGCTAAATTTCCATCGTTTTTAGTTTTTGGTTATTTGAATTTTTTTTTTATAGATTTAATATATTTCGTACACTTTTAAGGGTTTAAAAATAGAATCTTAAATTATTTATTTTAATTGAATTGAGAATTTAACAACTATTTGATGACCATTAAATGTAATTATCTTGTTTATGTTGTGATGTCTTTGGCGCCAGTGACGACAACAACTGCGGCAACAACAACAACAGCAACAACAACAGCAACAACAACAACAACAACAACAACAGCAACAACAACTATAACAAGCAATTATTAGATACATAATTTATCAAACAATTTTCATACCAAGTCCGAGGCGTTTGTTAAGTATTATTAAAATTACAAACAACAGCAACAATTTAGCACATGTGTGTGTCTGTGTGTATGTGTGTGTGTGTGTGTGTATAACTCATTCGTAGGCAAGCTCGAATCTATATTTTCGCATTTTGCGAGCCTCATGAATATGCAAAAGGCAACGAACGCATCGAAGGAAATGCCGGATAGTTTTTCCAATAATAAATTATAGTGGTGGCAACAACGATGACGACGACGACGACGACGGCGACGAGTACGACGACAACGGCCAAGTTTTCAGCGGAAACTGACAAACTGACAACCTGACAGTTCCAGCTTAGATATTAAAAACAATTATAACTGTGCATGGCATAAAGAGACTCGAAGACAGAAGCAAAGAAAACATCGTGTTCTACCAATAAAAGTGACCAATAGAAGCACTGTGGCTAGAAATTAAAAAACAAACAGTTAAAATTGGTTAATATCATAAACTAGAAAATGTTTGTAATTTACATTCAAAATTCTTTGACTCATATCTGTGAAATTCAGTATTTGTTAGGTTTATGGGTCACAGACGTAATGTGGGCATAAAAAAGTAGGTTAGTAAGAGTTTAAACAAAATAATGAACTAATCTATAAATGAGTATGTGGGTTGTGGTATAAAAATTGAAGAAGAAAGAGGAAGAGAAACTGTGAAAGTAATCGAAATAGGAATAAGTAAGAAAGGCTACAGTCGAGCAAGCCGAGACCCCGTACTCATTCTAGTGCGCGTTTTTTCATACAAATCACCAATTTTCGACCGATTTGTCCTATGGGAGCTATAGGCTATAGTTGTCCAATCAGGATCAAACTTGGTGAGGATAGTACCTTACACATAATGTGTGAATTTGGTATCTCTAGTCGTTTTCAAGTTATGGTGATGTGAAAATTGTTGATCTGCCTGACATATAGACTGACTTTCATTCCAAATTTGGTATCTCTAGCTCTTGTAGTTTAGAAGATCCAGGTATTCATACAGACGGACATACAGACGGACATACAGACGGACATACAGACGGACATCGCTATATCGTCTCGGTTGTTGATGCTGATCAAGAATGTATATACTTTATGGGATCGGAAAAGCCTACTTCTACCTGTTACGCACATTTCGCTTCTGAAAAACCTAATAGACCCCTCTACTCTTTGTTAGTCTAAAAATCATACATTTGCTAAATATACTCCATGGTAATTCAAAAATACCCTGTAATTAACAAAATAGAAGCATATGACTTGATTGCACTTAGTTTTTAAATATTTTTTAATGCAAATATATTTGTCTGCTTCTAATACACCCTGCTTGTATATTTCCAAAACTACAGGGTATAAAAAATAAACAAAAATTTCTGAAATATTACTTAGTAATACTAATACCCATAAATTGTTTGTGTAGTTTTAATTTTTGTTTTGTTTTTTTTTTTTTTTATTTATTCTTTTGTTTGCTTAAATATTTGTTGTAGTTGTTGCTGTTGTTGTTACCTGCTTGTATATTTAAAATTCATTTTTTTTTTTAATGTTTTGCTAACTACAAAAATTGTATAAACATTTAAACACTTAAGCTTTGTGCGGGCGTTTTCTTCTGCCCGCAGATGTAAATAGTAAAGAATTTTTGCTTTCGATTTTTTAATTTTATATAAATATAGACATGCATTATTTTGTATACAAAAAGTATTCACAGTTATAGCAAAAAATAAATAAATATATAAAAATAGATCTTAAGTGTACTAATCTTCATGAATTGATTTCTATATTTTACTGCCAAAAAGATAGCTCAGTAGTTACTTGATTCCAAGTCTTTTCGTGGGTTTAAAAATCGATCTTTCCTTTAAAAATCTATATATATATATATTCATATTATTCACTGATCTACATAAAATTTGCTAACTTCTTATGTAAAACTTAGCTGTTTAGCATTGGAATTTACAGAAAAGAATCTAAGTATTATCATAACTTAGTTTATTTTCAACGATCTTACCAGTTTTTATCGTTCGTTTTTTTTTTTTTTTTTTTAATGTTTTGCGAAATGATGATCAGAGAGATATTTAAATAAATATTAAATTAAAACATGTATTTGATAAATATATGAAACTGTTGCTGGGCAGTCAACAGTGATTGGGCTCTTTTAGAGGTTGGGTAACTTTCTTCATGATGATGATAATCCCTAAATGAAACGAAACCTGATCTTCACTACCTTTTGGCATAGCATGTACATGTTGGTGTTGCATGTTGCATGTTGCAATATCCAGGCTGAAACTGCTGTACATGTCCTCTCCCTTTGCAGACCCGATCAGACCAGACCACGACGGGCCAAACCCGACCCGACCCGACCCAACCAGACCAGACCAGGCGCAATCCAATCCAACCCAGTCCAGTCTATACGATCTGATCTTGGTCTGTTTATGAACGATCTTGACAGTATACGATGCGATCGCAAGTGAGCGAAACTTGTTTAGTCTTGTCTTAAAGATTGTGAGGATGATGTTGAGGATGAAGATGGAGATGGAGATGAAGATGGTGGCTGAAAATGGGAATGGGAATGAGAATGAGGTTTGCACATTCTTGATCGGCGTCATCAATGTTTTGCGATGATGACGTTTAAAGTGCTTGGGATGATCACAATAATGATCATTAATGTGAGTATTTAACGCTGTTCTGCGGGTTTCTTGTTTTTTTTTTTTGTCTTTTTTTCTTATCGTTGTCGTCTTTGGGTTCCGTTCTACAGACGACCTTAAGCGGGGCAGTGAACGGGCACCTCCAAAGTTGGGGACTGGAGCAAACCACTTTTTGTTTTGTTTTTCTTGTTGTTGTAGTTGGCTTTCAATAGCAAACAAAGATCGACTACAATGTAGACCTGTTGCCGCATAGTTCGACTCGATTACTACTCAGTATTTTCCCTGTCTTGCCTACCAAGTTTTACAACCGGTTGTACGCTTCTCGCTCTCCCTCTCTCCCTCTCTCCCTCTCTCTCTCTCTCTTTCCCTGTCTTTTTCTCTCTACTTAAATCTCTGTTGCTATTTTTGTGTCTCTGCACCAGCAATAAACTCAAAAATTTACAAAAAATTAAAAAGAAGTCAAATAATATTTTAAGCTTCTAAAAAAAAACGTTCAAAAATATTGATAAAGTGCTATAAAGCGCATTATCTATTATAAACTTCTGTGCCGATTATATGGTCAAGAGCTCCATATTTAACGTATATCCTCAAAAACTTTGAATTTGATCATATTTACATACATAATTCTTAAAATTGGTTTGAAAACAAAGGCATTGCAAAAACCGATTAATCGATTAATTTGTCATCGATTTATCGACTTTTGTTAATATGTTTAATGTACACCGTATGTATGTATACCGTAATCACATACTCACCTTCTGTGCATATCGGGAATACCTACATATATATACTAGGGGGGTGAACTGCTGGCTTTCACTTTTGATTGCTTTCGATCGCTGCCATATTCCATATCAATGTACATATATATGTATATATGTATATATATATATATATATATATATATGAACAATGCACATTTGTATATTGAAACTGTCGCCAATTGTTGATAAGACACCAAAAGCTGCTCAAGTGACTGGAAAATACGAGAGATGGCATTTGTAAGTGTAATACCCAATTCGGTTTTATTGCGCATTTTTCAATATTTCAATATGTATACAAATATGTGTATTAATATATGTATGTATGTGATGTACATAAATATAAATTGCAATAAAAATATTAGTCAATTATGACAGTATAAAGCTTTCCATTTACCTCTAAAGGCAATCCTATAAATTAAAATACATTTTATTATTTAAAGCGTTTAGAAATTAAATTTCAAATTTTTATTTATTTTTTTTTAAATTTTTAAATTAGAAAAACTAAATTTTGTAAATTTTTTAAATAAACATTTAGCTGTTTTTTAACTTACTTTAAACAATACTTCACAAAAATTCCTAATAAGATTTAACTAATTAATAAGTAATCACTTAAATGTTTAATTTGGTGTTAAAGTAGTCAATTCACTGTATAATTGTCTAACAATGCGTTGACCTTGGTTACTAATAGTTGACTGCATGCATTGACGCTGAGTCAACAAGTGTAGCCAAAGGTTTTTAGTATTTTAAATAAAAGTTTTGGTGTTAAATAAAATCTTTAAGTTTTTACTTAAAATTAGAAAATATGAAATCATTCTTTTTGGCTTAAAACTAATTAGTGTAAGATACAAAATTAAGTATTTAATCAAGATAAGAGAGTTTTAAAAAGAACAGATATAGCAAACAAATTCCAGAAATACTAAAGCTTTTTTCATTTTAAAATTAGAAAAAATTAAAAATAAAATTAAAAAGTATTTGTTTTAATTTACTAACAAATAAGTAATACAATTAATTCAAAAAATTACATATTTATTACAATAATATATTTAAAATTTGCTAAATATTAATGACGATTGTTAAGAAACTTGTTTTTAGGATTAAAACTTGGTATATTAGTTCATTATGAACAATAAATTATTGCTTATTAAATAGTTTACTCATCGATTGAGCTATAAAAATAGTTAAACCGATTCTGTTCCATTAGAGTTTTTTAAAGATCATAGCTTATCCACAAGTTAATCAGAGATTAAATATTTTAAGTTGAGTATCTTGAGTGCATCTTGCACTTTGTAATAACTTTGTGGACTTTGAACGCAATGTTTTGCCATATTAACATGTGTGTGTGTGTGTGAGACAAACGAGTCTTGATATGCCCATAAAAGAGCTTAAAAGAGAGAAGGAGAGAGAGAGAGAGAGAGTGACCAATCAAGAGAGATAGATAGAGAGAGCGTGTAACTTGCACGTGCTGAAACCGGCAAGAGAGCAGGCAAAAGCTAAAGAGAAAGAGAAGGTAAGAGTGAGAGAGAGAGAGAGAGAGACCTTTAGATGTGCTATGTGAGAAAGAATTGGAATTCCAAGCGATTCTACAACAACTGGCAAATGCCAAAGACGCGTCTTCACTGTATGCAGACAAGTGTACAACATAAATTGCAAACAATCTGAACTTAAAGTCACTCTGTATCTGTGTATATCGATAAAGTGTGCCTAAACATATGTGTATGTGTATGTGTGTGTGTGTTTGAAATAAAAAAATTATCAGCATAACGCTTCGATGAACTGTCAAAAGTTTTTTTTGACTCTAAATTTAGAATACCCCCAATACCCGCAACTAAATTTTCGCCAAAATATCAAACAGTTCCCAGTGAGTGCTCATTAGAGTTGCCATTCACATTCGTATTCACATTCGTATTCACATTCGTATTCACATTCGTATTCACATTCGCATTCACATTCGCATTCCCCATTTTCATTAGTCTAGTTAACAACATGAAATACCATTTGCTGATAACAGCTACAATTTGTTTTAGGCCCAGTTTATTTAGCACATTTAACAAAATGTGTTAAGTGCATTTTTTGTTAGCCCAATTTGCGTATCAACATGAGAAACATAATGAATTTATTATAATTCTTTCATAAGCTTTTAATGCCAATGGCATTGATTAATGATTTTCTTTCAAATCGAATTGTTTTTAAATTTTTTTGATCTAGAATTCTTGGGAAAGGGCATTTTCATATTTGCCAAAATGGTTTGCCTTGAATGATACCAAATTGTTAATTCGTTGTGAAAGTGATCAATAATTATACACTAATTATAAATATTTAAGAAAATTGAAAAATTGAGATAAAGTATAAATGAAATTTATTGATTTGTTTTAACTTGAACTCCAACTACTGGGTAACTGCAAGTCGTTGAACTTAGATTGTGGGTGTTTCAAAGAGACCGCCATAAGCAGCATAGTTAGATCCGCCTTTGTGGTGAATTATCTTTCCCAGAAAACCTTGTGCCTAACTCTTGAGTTCATAAAAAACAGTTCAGAATTTTTTTTTTTTTTTTTTTTTTTTTTTTTTTGATTATTATTATTATTATTTAGGCCATGTGTGGCAGACATACAATTTAATTATCTCTTCAGAAAGTAGACAAACAGTTCTTATTGCTAAAGTGTTACTATTTATAAACTTAATTTTTTTTTTGTGCTATTTATGAAATTATTTTGCATATGTCTAGAAGATAAAACACCTATTTAGTGTGTGTGAGTGATTAATCATTTGATGAGTGTCATAAGTTAAATAACAAACCGAATTGTAGTCTTTAGAAAATTTTCGAGGCATTTTAAAGTTTTAATTGACACAATAAATCAGTTGGTAAAACTTAACGAAAAGATTAAACAACAATAATGTTATAAACATATGTATGAAATAACATGTGGTATTTATTATCATTAATCAGAGAGTCAGTGTATGTTTGGGAGGAGAAGGCGTGGCAGTTGTACAGGTGTCTTTAAGTTTACACATATTTTGTTTGTTTTACACATTTTTGTAAAGCTTAGAAGAAGACCTAGAACATTGAACTTGTTTTTTAAGCAGCCACACTACCGATCGCTTAAAAGATTTTGCGATCTTTTAAGCCGTAAACGATTTGGTATCTCTTTATTAATAGCTCTACTCAATTTCATCATGATTGGTTTTATATAATAAAAGTTATAGTCACTTCAAAATTATATAACGCACATCATCGGTTATCGATAGCTAACGTCAGACGTCAGAGAAAAATATTAAAAAAAAATTAAATTTTTGTGCGAAACGCACTGTTATACCTTTAATTCTTCGTGCTGAGCCAATTTCAGCACGGAAACTACTTTTAGCCTCTGCAAGCGGGGGCGGCATCCAGATACGGTTTACTGCAATATTAAAGCAGTCTCAAGCGATTCAGCCCGCGCCCCTCGCCCCCGCGCCTAGCGCAAGCGAGAGGTTGACCTGGAGTTCTTTCGTTGTAAGCAAATATTGAAAACTGCTGCATTATGAATGATGATAAGCTGATGCCGGCGCATAGCGTGAAGAAAAATATTGCTGGACCAGCTTCTACATTGCGTGCAAGTTTGGCCAGAGATATACGAATGGCTTTTTGACAACAGTGACAATTGTACAATTGCAACAACAACAAGTACAACTACAACCTGCACTATAACTTTTTTCCACTGGAAGCATGCAGTCAAACTACACAACGGCAACGACTACAGCTGGGAACATATGTTCTGTTACTGGCTCTGCGGATACGTATGCAAGCTCTCGTAAAAACAATTGTATGTTTCAAGCGCCTAAACAAAAAAGGGTAGAAAAGTCATCAAAAACTATAAGGAAAAATAAACCAATTCAACATCATCCGAACATTGGTCAAATCATTAAGGCTTCTGCTGGCACTTCGGCAGTAATGCGAAATAACCGTTTTGCTGAGCTTGCTGAGGAAGCAGAATTAGTTATGGATCTTGACGATGAAATCCAACATGAGCAAGCGCAAACCATCCAACAAACTACCCAGAATGACAAAGAGGAAACCAAACTACCCAAACCTCCAGCTATTTGTGTTCCGCAAGTGAGCAAAATGAATGCGCTGGAAGATGCACTGAGTTCTGTCATTACAGCTGATGATTATGATATTCGTTCATCTAGGTCAGGAGTCTCTCGCATATACACAAAAAATCCAAACGCATTTAGGGAAAATGCTCCATTCAGAGTAGTCGTTAAAGATCTGCACCCTAATGTATCGAAAGATCTCATAGAACGGGCATTTAATGATAAGAACTTAACAGTTCTAAATATCTACTGTCTCAGAAAGCGTGATTGGCGCAATATTGAAATAAACGTAGAGGATGATGAAGAACTCAACAATGCGAAAACAAGGCAAAATATGTTTTTCGTAAATTTGCAAAAGACGCCCAATGTTGCAAAAGCGCTAGAAATAACGCAAGTCGGAAGACATAGAGTGACAGTGTCAAAGGCGCAACACTCTAAAGATCTTGTGCAGTGCTTTAGGTGCCAAGATTACGGACACACGAGAAACTACTGCCTTAAAAATCCAGTTTGTGGAAAATGCTCAGGAGACCACCTTACAAACTCCAGACAATGTAGATTGAACTCTAGCGACACATCTATTTGCGCAAACTGTGGAGATAACCACTTCTCTAGCTTTAAAGGCTGTCCAGTAAGGATCGAGCTTAGCAAAAACTTAAACCGGCTGCAAGAATGCCCAAAACAGGATTGATGAACATGCAAGATACACACACACAATTTATCCCAAATGCAACCGTAAGGAGTGGTATCTCGTATGCTGATATGTTGAAGCCAAAAGATGCCAAGCCCCCAGAGCAAGCCTACAAGCAATTATATGGCTAGCTCAGAATTTAGCAGTAAACTAAACGTGTTAGAAAAGGCGATAAATGATTTGAATAACAGAATGGACCAAATGTTCAAACTAATCCAGGATACGATGGAGGCAAACAAAGCCTTTAGAGACCTGGTGCAGAAATTCCTTTCCAAATGATGGAACCAACGATAAAAGTCGGATTATGGAACGCACGAGGATTGGTCAAAAACAATGAAGAATTGAGACATTTTCTTAGTGCTAATGCAATAGATGTCATGTTGTTGACAGAGACACACATACGTCCAGGCCTAAAAGTGTTTACACCAGGATATGAACAATATTTTGCGAATCATCCTAGTGACACTGCGAAAGGTGGCTCTGCAGTCTTCATAAGATCAAGAATTCTCCATTTTGGAAATAAACCTGTGTCATACATTAATAGGCAGATAGCTAGTGTGAGTCTTCCCACAAAAACGGGGACCATAAATATTTCTGCAGTTTATCTGCCCCCCAAATCAAATATGGAGTACCGATGAGTTTAAACAATTGCTGACATCCTTGGGTGACCGATTTATTGCAGGCGGAGATTTTAATGCAAAACATCCATGGTGGGGAAACATAAGGACATGCAGTCGAGGAAAAAGATTGCAGGAGGCTATAAGGAGTGGTACGTGGCAGATCCTTGCTACTGGAGAACCAACATTCTTTTTCGTACAATTCTCAACTTGCTCCCAGTGCACTCGACTTTTTCATTTACAACGGGATTGCCTCTACTAAGCTGTCTGTGCTATTACATCATGATTTGTCATCGGATCACTTGCCGGTTGTAGCTACACTGACTAAAGAACCACAATTTAAGGCCAAAAAACAATGCATTCTTCCACCTGGATCAAACATCAAGGCATTCAGAACAAATATGGAGAGCAGAATTAACCTCAATATGGAAATTAACACCCCAGAGGATATAGAAGATGCTATCAATATCTTTATGAGTAGCATAACAATAGCTGCATCTTGTTCTGCTCCAAAAGCTCCAAGGCAACGACATCAGCCTCAGCTTCCAACAAATTTAGTTGCTCTTCTGCGCATTAAAAGAAAGCTAAGGAAGGAATATACGAGAACGGGAGACTCACGTGTTAATCAAATTTATAAAAGAATAGCTAATCGGGTTCAAAAAGTTCTTTTCAATGCTAAGCAGGATCAAATTAACGGAATTCTAGAGGATGCTAGTCCAGATGCATCTACAAAATACTCCCCTATGGAAACTCACAAACCGGTTCAAAAGACAGACAATTCCAAAAGCAGCAATCAAAGATTTGTCCGGCAGGTGGTGCTACACTAGTCAGCAAAAAGCTGAGTCCTTTTGCTGACGCTTTGGAAGATAGATTTGTGCCGTTTGACTACACCGATGACGTCACACGAAAGGCTGTCGAGCTTCGTCTAAACACGCCGTTTCAAATGACCCTGCCTACAAAGCCAGTTACGCTGCAAGAAGTGGAGCGGTTTATCAAAAAAGCTTAAGAATAAAAAATCGCCTGGTGAGGATCTTCTGGATAATAAAACGCTGAAGCTTCTTCCTAAAAAAGCGGTGCTGTTCATAGTTTTGCTACTAAACAGCATCCTTCGTATAGGACATTTTCCAAACGTTTGGAAGACTGCTCTGATCACTATGATCCCAAAACCAGAGAAGAGTCCGCTAGAGGTAGATGGCTATAGGCCAATAAGTCTTCTCCCCTCCTTGGGCAAATTGGCCGAAAGAGTAATTTTGGACAGGATACTGAAACTCGAAATAGTGGCTCAAAGAATTCCAGAATGGCAATTTGGCTTTCGAAAAAGCCATGGCACACCAGAGCAACTCCACAGAGTCGTAAACTTTGCCTTGGATGCTATGGAACATAAAAAAATATGCAGTGGCGGTATTCATGGATATCAAACAAGCGTTTGATAGAGTGTGGCATGATGGATTACGCTTTAAATTAAAAGGCATCCTACCCCCCCAGTTATTCCAGCTAGTCAGCAGCTTTCTGACGAACAGAAGCTTCAGTGTTGTCGTTGATGGTGAGAAATCAACCAAACGGCCGATATGCGCAGGCGTCCCACAAGGTAGTGTCCTTAGTCCAACATTGTACTCACTGTTCACTGCGGACATGCCAACGAACAGGAATATAATCGGCATTAATGAAAAAAATGTTCTGGTAGCTACTTATGCGGACGACACGGCAGTGATGACAAGAAGCTCAAAAATTCGTAAAGCCACAAATTCCCTGCAGCAGTACGTGAGCAGCTTTGAGGACTGGGCACGAAAATGGAACATTGGCATCAACGGCAGCAAGTGTGCAAATGTTACATTTTCTACTAGGCCAGCGAGTTGTGGTAACATTGATATGCAAGGTGCTACACTGCAACACAAAGGATCTCACAAGTATCTCGGAGTAGTGCTGGATAGAACGCTCACCTTTAAGACGCACACAACAATGGTGCAAAAATCAATAATGGCTAAGGCCGGGAAAATGGCGTGGCTTCTTTCACCATCAAACAAACTATCACTACGTAATAAGGTTACCATTTATAAGTCAATTCTATGTCCTATATGGAAATATGCGCTGCAGATTTATGGAATTGCAGCAAAGTCAAACTTAAATAAAATAAGAGTGGCCCAAGCAAAAATTCTCAGGAGAATCAGTAATGCCCCGTGGTACATGCGCAACAGAGACATAGAAAGAGACCTAAAAGGTTCCCAAAGTTGGCGACGTTATCCAGAAAGTAGCTGAGGACTATCTAAGCAGAGTAACAAATCATCCAAACCCCCTTGCAAAAAAACTGGCAGCAAGACCAAGAAAGAGAAGACTGAAAAAGTGTCATCCACGGGACCTTCCAGACAGATCCCTTCTGTAAAGTAATTGTTCAACAAGTAAATTGTAAATTGTAAATTGTAAATTTGTAAATTTGTAAATATTGTTGCTATATATGTACTATTTTTGTACGCTTATTTGTTATTTTGTAATGTACAACTTGTAAAGCTGCCAATAAGGTAGCAGTAAACCTGTTTATTTTTTTTTTCCATATACAAGGTTTTAATAAAAGACAGTTTTCAATGAAAAAAAAAAAAAAAAAAAAAATTATATAAATAAAGTATGCAATAGTTTTTCAAGCGCTGGTGCTTGAAATTCAATGATAAACTTCACTAACATTGCCGAAAGCTAAGCGTAATAATCTTATTTGTTTTTTTTTTTTTTTTAAGTTTATTTATTTTTTGTTGAGAAGTGTTTACAAATTCAACAGGGCGTTGAGTTGTTGAGTTCTTTTTAAATTCATTAAACAATTCAAAGAGGCAAATGAACGTTTATGTCGTTCGCATTGTATCGCATTTAATACGTCAAGTTTTCGATTCTGTAAATGTATCCGCTAATTAGCGCTTATAAATGACCACACAATAGACTTTGTCAGACAAAACCCAGAAGTGAATTGAGACACACACACACACACACACACACACACTCCAACACTCCAACACACACACACACAGACAATTTATTATGTGTCTTTGGTGTCTAACACCTTAACGCTTTATTATTATTATTATTATTATTTTGGCTCGATTTGTCAACTAGCTACCAAAAATCCCAAAGCCGACAAAACGACGCGACATGACTCGCAATTTATGAGATACATTGTTCGGGGCAACGCATGCGCAGAGTCGCGTGCCAGAAACTGACAACTGAAGACGACACCCAAAAATAACTAAACTGAAATCTAAACTCAAACTTAAATTCAAATTCGAATTCCAGTCGAAACTGAAACTGAAATTTAAATTGGACCAGAAATTGGGCAGTCAATCCATCCATTACTCCATCGTTTAATCAGTTAAAAGGGTGACTCTTATAATTCACAACCAGTTGCCGGTTATCGGCTACCTTGGCATTATTCGCAATAAATCCAATCGCAATTCGAATCGCTCCGATCTAAGGGCACACGAAGAGTTGAACCTTTGATCAAGGCAAGTCTTTAAAATAGCAACATATCAAACAGTTTTTAGTTTAACTATACAGTAATCTCATGATAAATATAACACAGTAATTATTTATAATTTGAAATGTATTAAGTTTGACTTAATCAATTAATTAATTTCATTAAGTCACATTCAATTACTTAAATGAATTTAACATAAATTTAAGGTGTAAAATTTTTGTTTAGAAAAAACTTTTAATCAGTTCGATTGTTAATGTATTGAGTTTGACTTAATAAATAAGTTAAGTCACTTAATTTTAGTTCATTATTTTTAATAAATTTTATTATTTTTAATTATAATGAATTCATGATAAATAAATTTTTAAAATCAAGCAATCAAAAGCAATTAAACTAAAATATTTGATGATTTGCAAAAAAACTTTATTAGACAGTAACAAATTAAGATATAGATTATAATCAAACATAATATTTAATTATTTAAATATCTTAAGTTACAAATAATTTATTTTTATTTAGTTATTTTAATCAGATGTTTCAAAATTCTAGAGTCTGACATTATTAAAATTTTTAAATTAAGTTTTAATGTCCTTAAAAGCAATTGGTAGTAAAAGTTTAATGATTTTACATATTAGTTAATTACTTTATAATTAATTAAATTTAGATTTAAAGTACAAATCGTAAGTTGTAAAAATAGTTTTGATAATCTTTAAAGTGTGGAATGTTTTCAAACAGATTCAGTTTTCAAGCATATGAAATACTATTCTTAAGTTATACAAATAGCTGCAGGTGGCATTGGCAGCCCTGTAATGTAAATAATTATATATATCTGATCAACAGGCAAAGTCCATATCCGATCATTTACCTTTGTTAATGGTTGCGTACTCAAGTTTATGTTTTTTTTTTTATAAACATATACGAATTATTTGTTTGTTTTTATTTACTATGTTTAAATTATTGCATAACTTTATTTATATGAATTTGAGTATTTTATGTCACTTGATTTGCCCTTTTAACATAGTTTAAATCAATTGTCTTGTAAAGTTCGAACTGAACATATTAAAGCGGTGAGCACACTAAGAGATTCACTATAAAAAAAATTATGTAATAATATTAAAAGTTATCTTTTTTATATTATCTAATGTCTTAGAAATCTAGAGTTTATAGTTTAGCTCGAAAATCAATCAGTTTTTGCCAATGAATATTGATTGAATTGTGATGTGCGTTGTGTCGTATAATCTTTAAAGAAAAATGATTCAATTGTTGATTTTACCAAGTTAACAGTATGTGTACATGCGTGTGGGAGTGTGTGTGAGAGTGTGTGTAAGAGTGTGTGAGAGTGTGTAGTTGGGCCACAAAATAATAGCTCGTTGCAGACCGGAAATGGCTAGTGAAAATATGCAGTTCAATTTGCTCAATTTTGTGGAGCTAAAGGTTCCAGACAGACAGTTTATCTATATATATAAATATGTGAATGTGTGTGTGTGTGTGTGTGTGTGGGTCGTACTTTATTTATTTTTCATAAAGCAGAGACAATCATTTTAGTCCTTTCAGGCTCTTGTATGTCAAAAGCAGAGTTTCCAAGCAATTTTATAGTTAGCAACACTCTGCAAATTTAATACATTTTGTATGCAAGCTAACTCACTCATCTAATACACACACTCACCCACTCACACACAGTCATACACACCCATTTGCACACATAAACATTCTATTGTACTGACTATTTAAGCCTTAAGCTATGGCCACGTTGCGTATACGTCATGTATACCATGTGCATTTGTTGCACAGCATCATCTGCGTATTTATATCTTTTAATCCAGATTTCAATAGTTTCATACAGCTGCTTTGTCTGCTCATTCTGATTAAGTTAAAACATTACGTAAATACTTGCAACAGTTTAAATTCCATAATACTAATTTATATGCTACTTGCAGATCGAAGTATATAATTCTGGAAAATGATTAAGTATAACTTCGTATAAATATAGTTCTTATAAACATAATCGAAATTCTGATTCTTTCTTATCTTAAGATTTTCATTAAGTTTTTAAACTGTTTACAAACAACCCAGTCTTTTTAGCATGTACTCACTGTAGTTGGCTTGGTGAAACACTTTTGGACTTTGTGTATTCGTGAAAAATAATTTTTTTTGTATTTTAGTTTATAGCAGACCAGCACTCTAATCTATAGATCGTTATAGTATACGAATACGAATAAGAATATTCATAGCTGACCAGTCATAACTCGTAAAACTTTTCACTCACCCACACAACGTAAGGGTTCACGTTAACAAACTTATAGATACAGATACAGACACAGGTAGACGTTACTTTCTGGCCACAACAATTAACAATTGAAATTGATAAGAATTTTTAATTACGCCGCCGTCGATGCCTAATGGCAACAACATTAAGCGGCTTTTAATACCCTGTAACCATAAAAAATAAACAAAAACGGGTGTAATAAAGTTGTACAAGTGTTTGTAAAAGATACTGAAAATATATGCTGATCAACAGAAGAGCTTATAGTGAAAGCTTTACTCGCGGACAGCTCTCTCAGGCGGACAGCCTAACAACGTATTCCGTTCCTTTGGGCGGACAATAATACTGGAACCGTGGCTGTCCGACCAAGGGAGCTGTCACTATTATATGAAACCAAGCGACTAAATTATTTAATAAAATTATATATATGAAAAAAAAAAATATAATTTAAATTTTTATTAAAATAAACTACGTTTAGTTTAATTATAATTTAATTAATTAATAAAATTCTAAAAATTGTTAAAAACAGATTTTCAACAGATTTTAATGCCATTGAAAGCAAATTATTTAAAATTTGATTCTTTGTAACTACTTTATCTCAATTTACAGGGTATATGATAGCCGTTAATGACAGAACATTTACTTTGTTACAAATGCCTTTGTTTAGCTTTTATTTATATTTTTATCTTTTAGTACACACAGCATTGAAATGTTGGTCTAGATTTCAACTATATATATATATACACGTTGTTGTATATATGTTTGTTCATTTGTTGGTATGACACACGCAAAGAGATACAATAACGTTTACAGCAACAGCTACGGCAAGATATATAGATACAGTTACAGATAGAGACAGAGATACAGATACTTATTGGCCCTATCAAGGTGCGATTATGGAATTGTTAACATATTGTTTACACACTCATTTCGTTGTAATAATTAATCAAATAAATGTGATTCTAATTGCATACTTGTTGCTACATTTATAATGATTTACAATGAATTTGAAATATTTGTCAATCAATTGTTTACAATTTGTATTTAAACAATAGAAAACTTTAAAGATTTATTATTTTCTTTATTTTTGCAGCACGCAACATGAGATTTATGATGAAATTTATGAGCAAATGTAAGTAAATATTTAATGAAATAACTATCTGGAATTAAGTAAAGTAGGAAATTTAAAATCTTTTGTGAAATAATTGAGATACAATCCAATGAGAACACTAACGACTTTTATATTACTTGCTTTTTCATACAATTTAAGAAAGATAAAATTCTTAACAAAGGGATTAAATACATATTTTAAGTGTTTTGCCATGAAACATACTATATTTTATTTAATTTGTCTTTCGATATTTGAAGATGTGGAATGGCAAGTTAAGCTGCCAATGAGTACTATTTATGAATGTTTATTTATTCACATATCATTATTCATAATGTACACTCGGCTCTTAGCGTTCTCATCTCTCACTGTCACCGTTGCGATTTAGCACACATGTATTTTTACCTGAGTCGTATTCAAAACGAGTGTAAACGAGGCGCCATCGACAGAAGCATTGATCAATGGGTGTATCAAGGCGCATTAGACGACCAAAGCCCTTCTTCAGATGTCAGATAACGGGAGCACTGTTATACTATTATTATATATGTATATCAGTTTATAACGTATCAATAACGTTACTTCATAGATACAAATGTATCTACATATCTACATAGATTTCACTTACAACTAAGTCATTTACCATTTGCATAAGACAAATTTAATTAATTATGACATTTCTTTTATAAAATTTTTATGCATCTGCGAGAGTTTTAATCTAGCTTTTTTGTTTGGTATTTACGCTCTTCTTTAATTACTTAAGTTCTTTTTTTCTTTGAATAGATACATATCTATTTACCGCAGCTGACATTTGCACCAACTTTTGAATGTATCTTTTTTAAAGACTCTTTGTGCTGACCAGAAAAGCATTTTTTTCTCCTTTTAATACTGCATTTAATGACAGCTAGTTTCGTTATTATTTTATTTTTAACAAAGAAAAAAGTTTAATTAAAAAAAGGGCTCATTTTAATTACTATTAGTGGCAACTTAATCTAGTTTTACATTTAAGGGAAGGAACAATTAATCACAGGTGAAACATATGTATGTATATAGAATTATATTATTTACAGTGAACTATTTACAAGTCAATGAAGAAATCTAGTAGGTAGATCCAATGGATGACACCTTTTGAGTCTTCTATTTCTGGGCTTGATAGTTAGTCGTCTGGCTAGCGCGTTAGGATGACCACCAAGTCGTTGAAGGTACTTCGATGCCTGAAGTTGTATAACATCGCCCACTTTAGGAACCTTCAAGTAAAAGATCTGCAAGATATATCTTTTTTACTATTTTCTTATTATGAAATTAGCTGCGGTGGCTAATCAGCCTGTCGGTGTAGCAAGATATAGCTACATCAAGATTTTATCCAGTAATAGCACCGAAAAGTATGCAACATTTTTGACATCAGTAGAAATTAAATGTTAAACACAAACAAAATTACTATTTTCAAAGTAATGCATTGGATTAAATGGACCCATATATAAATTCTACTAGTTAAACTTATTTCTTAGTTTATATCATATATTTAAACTGAGTAGTGGGTATTCTAAAGCCTCATGGCGACCATACCGTTTATACTTATTTGTTATTTTTTTTTTTTTGATATTTTTTTCTCGTTTGTCACTTATTTTTAATCATTTGACGTTGCATTTGCAGCGAAGTGAAGTTTTCACATATGTATATGTTTATTTATTTTGTTTTTGTGCCTCGCCTCGTTCTGTATCTGTCTGTTGCATTGTTGTCAAGTTGGGGGTGCGTGTGTTCCCATTGACGTCAGAGAGAGAGCAAATGCCACCCAGTCGGGCACTGAACCACTCATCCACTTCAAACACACAGTACCACCGCCCAAAACATCTACTTCTACTTTGCTTGTCCGCTCTCGATGTGTGCATGTTGCACGCAAACACAAAATATCCAAACACAAGCATAAATACAAACACAAACTGTTTGCCACATTGTCCCACCAACATTGCCACATTGTCCCAACAGTTTTTCCCACCCCCAACCCCCCACACACCTCTTTGCCCTACCTTCGTTACCCTACTATGTATAAGCTTACAAGTAAGCAGGTCAGGCCGCAGGTTCGCTGAGTGCCACTGCCGAGCGGTTCTTGCGGTTGTCCAATGCCTAACATTGCGCCCCATTGGTGGCCTTGTAGCTTCTGAAGACTTTCACGCTCGTTTCTTTACACTCAGAAAATAAGATCAGCATCTAAAATGAAGTCATATATTAAAATACACTTAAAAAAAATTAGTACGTAGAGTTACAGTGGAGCGAGACGAAGCTTGCGCTCATTTTCAACCAATTGGACCTATGTGAAATTAAAGATTTATAGCTGTCCGATCTAATCTTACTATCATACTGATCTAAGTAGTATCATATACATAATGTTTAACTTGGGTTAAAATATATTCGGTCGTTACGAAATTATGGTTATTTATCGAGTAATAATTCTTATGATTATTTTGCTAATTAATTAAAAATTGTATTTAATTGAAACAAAATAATTGATTTTCCACAAGTTTAAAAATAAATACAATCAGTCATAATGATGCAATTTTAGTTATTAAAAAAAATAGTCTTAAAATAAAATCTTTGGTAAACAAGTTGCAGTGATTCTGTTACGTTTGTTCGCTTTGTCGGAAAAGGTGTTTCTTTGGAAAAACTTATTTTGAGATGAAGCTTATATATAGCCATCGATAAAGTGATTTTCCTCCCAGGCGTTTGGCATATCACGTTTTTCCAAACAAGTCCAGACCCATAGCGATGGGCAAATTTGAATCGATAGATTTAAAAATAACCGATTAATGATTTAATTAATCGTTAGGTATATAAGAATTTTGCATTTTTCAACTTTGTCTTTTATATACTATGATTTATTATTATTTTTGAACAGTGTACGTGTCTCAGACAAAACAGGAAGAGTAACAAACAACAGTAACTCGGTTGGTTTTGCGTTTAACTTGAAGTTGTTCCTTCCACTGCAGTCTTCTGCAGTTTCTCTGGCCTTTTGGTTAGAGCCAAGTTGAAGCCCCAGACCCCCAGACCCCCAGACCCCCAGACCCCCAAACCCCCGTCTCCTTTCAGTTGCATAATACTATTTTTCGTTAGTTAAAATTGAAATTGATTTTTATGAGAGTAACCGCAAGGTGACTGTACTTTTTACCATACCAATAGACCGACTTCTCTGCTGTCACTGCCAGGTTGTCTGTGTTCTCTTTGCCAAGTTTTCTTCTTGTTGTTGTTTGTTTGTTTGTTTGGCATTGCAGTATGGCTAACGCCTGTAAGTATGCAGCACACTTTTGTATACGACATAAAAATCAATTTCAATTAACCAAATATGCAAATATCGCTGACCGATTCGATTCTCTGCAATATGCTATAAATAAGTATATACGTGCATTGATTCAATCAAAGCCACTGCTTTTATATTTTGCTTATTGCTTTTTTCTTTTTCATGTTTTGTTTTAAATATATAAATATATATATATATATATTTTTTTTGCCTTCTTTTGTGCCACATTTTGCGTTGCTTTCTCGGCTTTGTAACGCCAGGCGCTTATTGATATTTAAAGAACTTTGCCTTGTTGACTTTTCGCGTGCGCCGAGGCAAACAAATTTACAAATTCACTGACAAAACTGACAGCCAGTGGAGTTCACGAGATTGTCAGTTACCCCAGTCAGTCAGTCAGTTAGGCAGTCAGTCATTTGATAGGTCAGTCAATCATTTGGTTTGGTGTGCTTGAATTCGTTGATGCTACAGTCGACGTCTGTGGCAAAAGTCACGTTTTATATTTTGCGTTTAATTATATTTTCCCAGAGCTTTGAACTCTGTAAATAGAGTGTCAAATGAAGCTTTTCATAACATTATTAGTAGCACGTAATAATAATTATATTTATATAATTGATTAGCTTATTCTTTTCTTATTTGTTTCTAGTGGGAAATTTGAACTTTTTATTTAATTAGACGGTATCTTAAATTCGATCAAGCTTTGCAATACACTCTATACGTCTTGTTTATCTTTTTTGCTGTTTGTCTGTTGTCTGTTTGGTTGTGTCACAAAGGATGCCACAGCAGAGTTTGCCTTTACTCCTATTGTCTGCAATATTTTATATTATATTCCATTGAATTCTTTGCCATTTTACTGTTTCTCATTTTCACTCATTTCTCACATGTACACACCCACTTGTGTGCTTGTGGTCTGTTTGCAGCAACTTCATTTGAAAAACACTTTGTTTTTGAGCGCTGAGAAATAATTTTGATTTCAGCGACAACACTGCGTATGCGCAATTACAGTGTCACACGAATTTTAATTTATCGCACTGTAAATATCCAACCAAGCATAATGTTGAAGGCCGTAATAGAGGCGTGGTTGAGTCCTTTAACAGTGCATAGTGCATTGCATTTGTGGGCGTGGTTGGCTGCAATATCTTTTGCGCAGTAAGCCAACAAAGGCCAAAATCAAACCAATAACGAAGTAAATTTACTAACACGTAACAAAGACTGGACTCACAATCCAATGATATGTTTTGCTAACCTTTTGTATGACAGAGTTTTTGCTATGGATTTATGTGGCTTTGCACCTGCAAAAATCTTCAACCAGAGCTGATTACATTAATTCACTGCAACATCTACAAATTGCAACAGAAATGCAATACATGAAGGTCAGAACTCATAACGCACTTTGAATGCTCAAATGTAATCAGTTTCGTTTCTAACCTCTGCTTTTTCCACAATTCCAACAAAGAATGGAGGACAAATGCTAGAATATGTGAAAGAAGACATTTTGGACTTTCAAATACCCGTAAGTCCTATATTTTCGTATAACTATTATATTTACTATACAGTTTTTATTAAAATTCTTTAAATAATTACAAAAAACATTTTCATAGAAGATACAACATCTTTATCTACAACGCATATACCCGTACTCTTAAATTAACGGGTAGAAACATGTTGTTCCCTTTTGGATTTTGCTTAGAATTTTTCAATTGGCATTGTCGTCTTGCCATCTATTGGTTGAACCACTTGCACCACTTGCACCACTTGCACCATTTGCAATGCAAAACTCATAAAATGCTGCACGAATCTATTGTAAAATTCTATATACCTTTAATTAACGTTGATCAAAGGATGACAGAGTCTATTGTTGTGAGCTTTGAATTTGTGGTACTGAAATTTGATTAAGTTTGATAACAATAGATGCAGTATTAGACTGAAGAACTTACGTTTCATGAACATCGATAATAATCCATTTATGATGCACTTATAGGTTCAGTTTGAATAGGTAAATTTGATTAGTCTTTGAGAGCAAAAGGAACAAGAAATATTCCACTAAGTAGAATAAAGTTGGTTTAAATTTGTCTTGGTTAAAGTTTTTGATGTCACATAATTTTGAGCAACTACTGAAGTCCTTTTATAATTCTATTTAGAGAATCTGTGATCGAAGCTTATATAAATAATTTAATTGTGTTTTTTTAGACCCCGTACTCTAAAAAAGAGTATAGGGGTCTATTAAGTTTGTCTGAAGCGAAATGTGCGTAACAGGAAGAAGGAGCCTTTTCCGACCCCATAAAGTATATATATTCTTGATCAGCATCAACAGTCGAGACGATATAGCGATGTCCGTCTGTCCGTCTGTCTGTCTGTCCGTCTGTCCGTCCGTCTGTATGATCACCTAGATCTTTTAAACTACAAGAGCTAGAGCCGGCAAATTTGGAATGAAAGTCCGTCTGCTTCGCGAGCAGATCAAGTTTATTTCAAATCTTTGCCACGCCCCCTACCGCCCCCGCAAATTGTAAAAAACTATTTTCACATCATCATAACTTGAAAACGACTAGAGCTAGGGAGACCAAATTCACACATTATGTGTATGGTACCATTATAACTATCCTTACCAAGTTTGATTCAGATCGGACAACTATAGCCAATAGCTCCCATAGGACAAATCGGCCGAAAATTGGTGATTTGTATGGAGACATGAAGTTTTAGTTGAGCGATTGCAACCAAACTAACACATTATGTGTATGGTACCATTATAACTATCCTCACCAAGTTTGGTCCGGATCGGACAACTATAGCCTATAGCTCCCATAGGACAAATCGTTCGAAAATTGGTGATTTGTATGGTAAAACGCGCACTAGAATGAGTACGGGGTCTTTTACAGTCGGCTCGCTCGACTGTAGCCTTTCTTACTTGTTCAATATAAAAATGATTAATTTCCTTTAAATTTATACTTGAATTAGTTTTACAGATTGTGGTTTCATTTAAGAACTAAATAACATGAGACACTTAAAATGCTTAGAATTAATACTAAACTTAAAACATAAACTTACTGTGGCTAAATTTAAATTAAATTACTTAATCTCTGCTTATGTGGTTTTAGTACTTTTTTATTATTATTTAACTATTAAATATATTAAAAAGTATATTATATTCGACTATGAGGCGTTTTTTTTTTTGTTTTATCAGAAATTATGTTAGTACTTTTAAAACATTAAACCATTAGTTTTAAATGAGTTTTTGTAAATTTTTTTGTTAAGCTTCTTTTAAAATTTAGATTAAGCTTATTTGAAATATTTATTCCTTAGTTAAAACTAATTGATCTATCCTTAATTATTCGATATATCTTTATTCGATTTCTCTTTTCTGACTTGACAATTCTTGTAGTTGTGTTTAGTTTATGAAATATTTACTGAGTTGAGTGTCCTTAGATCGCTTACCCAATACTATTATTTATTTAAAAATGTTATTAACCTGTCTGAAAATAACAAAACAGGTAAATGCAACCAGCAACCTGCATTTGTCTAGATCTGCATAAATTATTCATTGTCCGAAAGTTTATTTGCCATTATTATGTGCATGGTACATACAAGGGTAATAGCTAGCTTCCAACTGGAAGAGACAGAGAGAAAAGAGTGAAGGGGGGGGAGAGAGAGAGAGAGAGAGAGAGAGAGAGAGAGAGAGAGAGAGAGAGAGAGAGAGAGAGAGAGAGAGAGAGAGAGAGAGAGAGAGAGAGAGAGAGAGAGAGAGAGAGAGAGAGAGAGAGACAGCTATTCTGTGTGCTTATGCTTAAGTAAGACAGGGACAAAACTGTACAAATGTTCTAGTTAATTGCAAAAACCCATCGGGTTTGCTTTATTAAAAACATTAATTAATATTATACACTACTAAAAAAAACTTTAACAAATGGTTTGTTTTGTCTTGGCTTAAAAATAAGTTCTGGAATGCATTACTAATAAAAATTACGACTTCATTGGAAAAAATTAAACACTAATTTTAAGAAGTGTAAAATAAAACGTTTATTTTGAATCAATTCTTCTTGGAACAAAAAGTTTTAGTAAAACAACAACTTTGAAATAAAACTATATTTTTTAATTAAGCAATAAGAGTTAAAATAAAATTGTTATATATTATTTTTATAAATTTATATGAGATGAGAGTCTTCTTAAGCATTTCAGTGGTCTAAATTTGATAAATTACAAAATATTTCTTCTTCCAATATGAAGAATATAATTATTAGTTGAATAGTTAGCTATGTAAATGATATACTTTTAAGCATACAAAAGTTTAAGCAGTGCACATGTATGTCTGTGTGTGTGTGTGTGTGTGTGTGTGTGTGTGTGACTTTCGTGTTGACAAAATCAGTAACTCAATTATGACTTCAAACGATTTGCTTTTTTGCGGCTTTTAGCAGTAATGTTTCGAACAACAAGGTATAACACAAAATAGCTATAATTGAAGGTTGTGCATATGTGTGTGTATGAGTGTGAGTGTGAGTATAAAATGTTGAAACAATTAATTGCAAAAGGGTATTTTTGAATCGACCTTATAGAGCTGTAGCTTTTCATCTCTGTTCCTTGCTCATTTTCGACATGGCTTTGACATGGGTAAACATTTGTCCTAAACATTTTCTGAGTTTAAAGTTCATTGCATTGTGCCAGTACACACACACACACACACACACACACACACACACAGACACACACCTCACACACTTGTGTATGCTAATATGTGCTGGACTAGCCCTTGCTGTGGGCCCTTAATCCTTGCATTATTTACCTACCCGGTTCTGGCCTTGTTTTTAGCAGCCGCACTGAATCACTACCAACCAAAAAAATAAAAAAATTAAAACAAAGAAAATGTTAAAAAAAATTGTTGTTAGACAGCACTTTCATTTCCATGCCTAAATGCTTTCACTTTTTCCCTTTGCTCATATCTTACAGTCTTTTCCATTTTCATTTCCATTTTCATTACTCCCTTTTCCTTTTTTTTTTGTAGCTAAATTCTAGCTATTCTGGCAAAAGCATTCATTCAAACACTCAAACGTAATGCATTTTTAAAATTTGCATGTGCTTCAGGCATCTACAATGGCAGCTGTTAGTGTTTAACTAGTTAGTTAGTGCCCTGTTGCCTGCTATTCAGGTGCTCCTCAGGTGCCATATATGTAGGTGCCGTTCAGTTTGGCCTATGACACCAAGTAGCTGCCCAAGTAGTCAATGTTGGTACTGCGTTTGCCTGTTCCACACAGAAAACACGCGAATTGACTTCATCAAACGTTCGCGAGCTGCACAAAAGTGCTTCGTTTCACTGTCGCACAGTGGTGCAAACTTTATTTAACCGATATTAAAAACCTTTTTGACAGATTTACTGATCATAACAGGCATCAAATGGAAACAGTTTAAGGAGTTGAATAAATCAAATTAAAATTTTAATATAAATGAAAAATTTATATAAAAATTAGGAAATAATCCTTAAATTTTTTGAACATGTTTTTAAGCATGAAAATATATTTTATCAAGTTTACTTTTTTTTATTTTTAAATTGTAATTTACACATTCCTTTTTATTAATTTTGAGAATGTGACCTCTAAAGTAAAATGTAATAAATTGCTTTTTAGGCAATTTGGTATCACTGTGCAGTTCATGGTATTGCTATTGCTACCATCAGCGATTGCATTTGTTACGGGCAGGCAAGAGCAATAACTACAGCAACAACTACAATAACAAGCATCAACGATAACAGTAACAACAACAATAACAACAACAATAACAAAGCGACAGGCAACAACATTGCACTTTGACTTTAACGCTGTTGCATTTTACTAGGTCAAAAGCAGCGTCACCACCCGCAAAGGTTGACGCCAGTGATGCCAACTTCTGTTGAGAAAAACAATTTTAGCTGAGTACAAAAAATGCTGAAATTTGAAAGAAAGGGAAAGTTGAAAACATAAAGTTGAAAAATATTTGTTTTGAGTCTTTTTTCCAAAAAGAATTGGTAAATTTCAATAAATTCAAATTTTGATCATTGTCAAATTTCTCTAAGTACCAGAAGCAGCATATTTTGGATTTACCTGATTTTAGTTATAGCATTTTTACTTTCAAAATTTTCAGATAGAAATCCATCAAACCAAGATTAATTGAGCTGTTTACCGAGCGAACGAACGAAACACTAGCCTGAATTTGGATCAGTTAGGTCTATTCAAGTTCAGAGTCTCCGTTTCTTTGTTCAATTAGTTCGTTCACCATAAATGTGAAAACTCAACTATTTTGATTTAAATGAGAAGAACAACTTTTGACATACATTGTTCTGTTTAAAAAGCGGAAAAAGGCCAGAATTTCCGCTGAATTTCTTTTCGTCTAAATAATTCTGATAAAAACCTGATTTGGCAGCACTGTTTGAGAGTGAGAGTAGAAAGGAGTAAAGAGAAAGAGAGAGAGAGAAAGAGAGAGAGACAGAAAGAGAGAGAGAAAGAGAGAGAGAAAGAGAGAGAGAAAGAGAGAGAGAGAAAGAGAGGGAGAAAGAGAGAGAGAAAGAGGGAGAGAGAAAGAAAGAGTGAATGAGTGTGTAAAAGTGGCAACATATGTGTGTCTGTGTGCGTGTGTGTGTCTGTACGTAATACGTATGTGTGTGCGCGTTTGTGTATGTGTGTGGTGTCAAACATAAATATGGCGTAAAGGTGAAACTGTTGCTGGTTTGCTGCTCCTTGCTGAGTGCCGGGCATAAATCGGTGCCCATATGCACCTGTGAGTGTGTGTGTGTGATTGTGTCTGTGAGTGCTGCAGTATTGCGCGCTAAATTTCACAGAAGCATAAACACACACACAGTCTCGCACACACACACACACACACACACACACTCTCTCGAGCACGGCCAAATAGCAAACTATATCTAATTGGAGGTCGCTCTGGTTGTTGTCTACGCTCTGCCTTTTGGCCAACTAGTTGATGTTGTTTTTGATGTTGTTGTTGCTGTTTGCAGCTTATGTTGCCAATGGCTTAGAGCAACGAGCGCAATCATTTTTCTTATGATATGCGCAGAGGGGGAGATAACTTTGGAAGGACTTTTCCAGTGGCAGGAAAACATTTTTTTTCTCTTTTTGCTTAAGTTTTTGTAAAAAATGAAATGAAGTCAATGCCAGAGTAGTCAGCGGAACGTTTATGGATATGTGCTAATAAAGTTTAAGGAAATCATATTCGAAGAAGGCATAAAAGAAAGGGAAAAACTGCTTTAATGTGGTTTTCCCCTTAATAGAAGTAGATTAGTCTAACAATTTTTAATTAAACACAAAGTAGTGTGTGTTTTTTGTGTAAAAAATACTAAATATATGCTAAAAATACCCAAAATTATCATCGTATTAAATAATTTACTTTACGGATTAGTTACATAATTTCATATTAAATATTTTATTTAATGTCATTAACTTACGAGGGAAAAATACAATTTTATTATCCTTGAAAAGAAGTTTTTGTTTCTCAGGAGACTATTTGCCTGTTCTATAGGGTATACGAATAGTGAGTACTAGTTTCAAACTAGCTCTTGACTTGTTTGCGTTTTGCATTTATCTTTGGTCGCAAAAACTCGTTGCAAACTGCGTTTGTTAACGGATTTCATTACCAAGGTTATAGCCAACTGTCTGCGTAGGAGCTTTAGCTTATCCAATTTTGTCCGAGGAATCGCAATCTCGGTTTCGATTGACATCTGGCTTAGTCACGTGCGGAATGCCACAAATGATTGACATGAACGGATGTCGGACTTTTAACTACATTTAGTTGATTGTTTTTGTTATTTTACTCCAAAATGTTTGCCCATTGCTCTTTTTGCCTGTTTTGTTTTGTTTTGCTTTGTTTTCTGTTAAGTTGACTGTGGTCTGGTTTGGCAATTAATTGAATCGTGAATGCACTTTATGTTAAACTTAATAATTTCCACCTACTAACTCAATTAAATTGTCATTTAAGTTGTGGACGGCCTGGAAACAAAGTAAAAGAGGTTCATCCGTCTCAAAAGGAATCTTTGTATTTCGTTAAGACCAAAAAGTTCTTCTTCAGCTTTTGATAAACCAAAATCGATTTTATATTACAATTTGACGGAAGGTGAAAAGTCCATAAAATAACACACATACATCAATTTAATTGAACTTTGCCTTAAAAGCCTCATAATTAGCCATGTAACTCAATTATGTGTGTTTAAACTAAAAATTGAAGATGAAAATTGAAATATTTTAAACCGCAGCTGCAGAGAAATATAAAATATATAAATTAATTAAGTTAAAATATGAATCAATATTTAATAAAGCGTATTAATTATTAGCCAATTGTATTAATTACAATCAGTAATTAAGTTAAGAGCTGCATAAAAAAAAAAAAAAAACAAATTAAAATATGTAACAGTAAATCAAGTAATATTATTAATTAAGTCACAAATCAAGGCAGCATTTAAATTAGAAGCAATTAAATAGAGCATGATTTAATTGATTACTATTAATAAGTCAAACATTTCAAGTGACCAACTATAAAATACCCTGACTTGGAAAGCACTTAAGCTATCGTGACCAAATTTACACATTACGTGTATGGTACATATGTTTATGTTTTATAACTATTCTTACCAAGACAACTATAGCCTATAGCTCCCATAGAACAAATCGAACGAAAATTTTGCGATTTGTTTGAAAAAATATAGTTTTTATTCACTGATCTCAATCAAACTCACACATTATGTTTATATATTGACTCTATCTATCCCTACCAAATTTGGTCTGGATTAGACAACTATAGCATATAGCTCGCTTAGGACAAATCGGTGGAAAATGGGAATTTTGTATGAAGACATATAGTGTTAGGTGACCAAACTCACATACTATGGGTATATCATAATAATAACTATCTTCACCAAGTCTGGTGCGGATCGGATAAATATAGCCTATAGCTCTTATAGAAAATCGGCTGAAAATTACTTATTTCTATGGAATATGTGCACTACTGAATGAGTACGGGGTCTGTTATTACATTAGGGTTACCCCCCAATTAGTATCACCACTTAAGGTTGGCAATTAATTGACTTTTTATAAATTTCAAAAATTATACTTATATCCCACGAATTTGTTCTTTATTTTTAGCTTTAAAAAATTGTAATAATACTCTGTGTTTCAGTTAGAATCTATGACAAGTGTAATTATCTGATTGTTTATACCTAATACAGATTAATGAAGTTGGCACTGGCTGAGAGGCAATAAATGTTTAATAATAGATTGTGGAAGAAAGTGTTTAAGATGTTACATAAGTGTTTATGAGTGTTTAGCATACAATTGCCTGTTTGTTGTTGTTAATGTTGTTGTTGTTGTTGATGCTGTAGTTGGTATAGTTGCTGTTGTTGTTGTTGTTTTATTACTATGCCTAGATGTAACCACATCACTATAAATTGGCTGAGTTGTGTGTGAAGAACGATTAGCCAAATATGTATTATAATCGACACGACTATTGGCATCGGTATCGCTATGTAACCAATGAATAAATCGTTGCATTTGGTCTAAAAATGCCACTTTTCCTTTGTCAATGTGATCCACTTCATACCATCGTATAATGGCATCTTCATTAATCACTCCCGTTTTATATAGATAGACAGTCAATCGTTCAAAGTGCCTTAACAATGAATGATGCTCATAGCACCATTCCTGTAATTGCATCAATAGTGCGATTTGTGCATTCTCTGTGCTACAAATAGCATTCAACAATGGTGAATATATTTGCAATTTTCTTAAAGTTCGTTCCAGCATCGATTTGGATGAAGTTGTTGTTGTTGCTGTTCCTGTTGTTGTGGATGTTGATGTTGATGTGAATGTGGAATTGGTAATGGAACTTGTGCTAAAATTCGGACTATGAATTGAATTTATTGTATGCCAGACAATGGCAATTACTTCCGAATCGGACATATGATGTTTCCGTTGAAATTGTCGCACATTCATTACAACCTCAACTTGTGGCAATTTCTCATGAAAATCATCGAGTAATCTTTGCTGCAATTGCCTTCTCAATTCCTGTCCAGCTCGAGACTCTTGCAGTTTAATAATCTCATTTAGATCATGCTCTTGATATACTTGACGAAAATACAGATCACTTCGTAACATTGGTGGCATAAAGCTAATAATTTTACCATCAAGTCCGGATTTCTTGAGTATCTGAAGCATAAAATCAGCGCCCTTTTCACGCTTCAATGTGACACACAAGAACAACATAAACTCCAGTGCCAATCCCTCATCAATATTATCCGATTGTTCACCCAATGCCAGTAATGAACGTGGCTTTACCTGTCCATCGATCAAATAGAGTGTCATTAACATTGCAAGACGACGACGTGCCTCGATCTCGAAGCCAGCCAATAGAGTTAATAGACGTTGGGCATGGGATTCAAAGATTGCATCCAAATGCTTAAAGCGACGACGAAGTCGTTTGAAAAGTTGCTCATAAATTCGCAGTGCATTCAGTTCATCGTGAGTTTTGAATACACAATAGCTGGTACGTAATTTTAGATCACCACGATTCGAAAATTTACCATCGTTTGTGAGTAGTCCGCCCGTATAGATTACATCGAGGACTACGTTGCTATATCTTTGATAATCCGATTTGGATACAATGCTCTCCAATGCCTTCCAACTGGCCTCAAGTTTACCTTTTGTTCGATCGAGTGCTTCGACCAGTTCGGTACGATAAGCTAACAATTCATTATCTTTCTCCTTTTTGGCAATCCTTGCGGTACTTTTGAAACGGAAACATGGTAATATATACTTGGACGCCATTTTTATCTATTCCTTGAAACTATATCGGGATTTTGCTCTTCTTCTTCAATAATTTACATTCGTAATTCCAAAATGAATATATTCGCAATTCTATTCGTTTTTCAATCGGAATTTGGGTATTTATATTTAATATTTTTCTTGATTTTTTAGTTTTTGAATTTTTGTTTGCCAAAGGCAGCGCAATTGCTCGGGCCGAACTAGTTATTTTTAGTCGTAATTTTTTGCAAGATTTTTTTGTTTTTTTTTAAATATTTTTTATTTTACTTTAATTTGAAATCACTCACAAACTAAAACAACTATCGAGTCTGAAGTTTGAAGAAAAGTGACCTCAGCAAATGTTTAACTAAATTTAACACAATTTTAAGTTTTTGTAGAGAAAAGTTGTCGGAAAATTTGCTTTTCAAATGGAAAATTAATGTTAATTTAAGCTCAACTGAGTACTTAAAGTAGACATAGCATATTTGTGGCTTTTAATAAATAGTTAATTTAAATTAAATGAAAATAAACTTTAGATAAATAAACTTGTTTAAGATTTTTAGTTAAAAGCTAGTTAAATGTTCTTGTATCAATCGTTTTATGCTTCACCAAATTTGGATAAACAAATTTTAAATTTTCAAATTCAAAGCATATTTGCTTTATTTTATATCAAATTTTAAATGCAAATTGTTTACTTACTTTGCATAGTTAATTTAAATTGTGGTTTCGACTGTTTATATTTCGACAATAAATAAATAAATGTAATATTAAATTCAGACTTTCTAATAAACTGTCTATAGTTCATAAAACTGATGTAAATTTAACTTAGTTTCTAGCAAAATTCCTCACATTAATTGTCAGCAGTTATCTGACGACTCTTGCATTGTGGTTGCTAATTTTGAAAGACCTTTAATCTATTGCTATCCAAGTAGTCTAACTATGTGACCATTATCTTAATTAGAAGTTGGATTTTGGTAAAAATCCTTCTATATGTAGTTGCAACTTGCTTTGTTTACTTGTTTGAGTTGATTTCATATTTCGTTTGTTGTGCCATATCATTTGTCATATAACTCTGTATGTGCGCATGTGTGTGTGTGTTTTGGTGTGTGTTTTGGTGTGTGTGTGTGTGTGAGAGCTGCAAAGTAGACATGATAAAATGGCCGCTTAGGCGCCTTTAGCAGCTCAAATGCAAATACCACACACACATACACACCCCTCCCACACACACACACACATGAAAATGACACTTCATATGCTTGAAAGATTATCATGTGTGTGTGTATGTGTGTGTGAGTGTGTTTCAGTGTGTGACTGACAAATGAGACACTGACGAGCAACAATGTTGTCATGTAAATGTCTTTATACTCGATGTGTGTGTATTTTGATCTATAACATAAATATAAGAAGAAAATTTCTTTACAGTCAGTTATTGAAGGCAAATTGAAGGTACGAAATCTTTTACTTCACATTTCATCGATGACAATAATGATAATAGCATCAATCAATTTTAAATAGCTGACAAAGGACAAAGGACAACGTGATGAATTTCTTAGCATATTAAGCGATTAATGTTAAATAAAAATTGACGGCAATGGAATTTTCCTAATTAAGCTCAATCCACAATTTGATTTACAAAGCATATTTGGATTTATGACAACAGTTTAAACAGATTGAAATGTTTTAAAATTTTAACTCAAAACGAAGCTTTTTTATATTAAATTTTATTGGGATCATTAACTTCTTAAAAATAGGACAAATTAAGTGATTTGAATGATAAGAATGGACAAAATAAAAATATATTTATGTTTATTATATTTTATTTTATAAAATTTTTTAAAATTTTAATATAAATTAATTCCTTTTTATTAACCATCATTTTAAGATTTGGCTTAGCAAAAAGTAAAATATTTAATTCAACTCATTTAAAGATCCAAAATAAAATAAAAAAAATTTTAAATTTTGATTTTGAAATCACGTCAAATAACAACATTGGTAAACAATCCAGATCTGGTGGCTTCAGCTCTTATAGTCTCTGAGATCGAGGTTTTTATACAGACGAGTGGACAGTGGCTGTTGATACTGATCAAGAATATATATGCTAAATGGGATCGGAGACGCCTTCTTGTGCCTGTTACGCACATTTCGCTTCTGAAAAACCTAATAAACTGGTCTAAAATAAGTACAAAAAGGCTCACTTAAACAAAATGCCAATCTTTGTTATCAGTACATGTAGCTTAATTAGAGAATAGTAATTAACATTGGATAACAGTGTTCACACTGGACATAATCGAATATAAAAGCATGTATGAACTATTCGAAAACACTGGCTAATTAAAGTTTTAATTGATTGATTTGTACACAAATGACATTACTTGTTTCCTAGTAATTACCACAATTTAATTGAAATGTTGTTTGCCAATTTTTCTTCGTTTTTGTAATTCATTAGCAGATGTGTTGTCGAATGTTATTTTTGTGGTCTTTTAAATAATGCTCGTGGGTGTTTAATGTGGTGTATTTAACGTAAATCTTATAACCTGACTTGACTTTAATTATTGTTTGGAATTTTATTGATATAGTATTACGATTTCAATCGATTTCTTGTGATTGATTTATCGCAGTCACTTTAATGATAAGAGTGTATTTTTATACTCTCTGCAAGAGAGAGTATATTGGGTTTGTGAAAAAACAAGTATGTAACAGGCAGAAGGAGGCATGGCAAACCCCATAAAGTATATATATTCTTGATCAGCATCACAAGCCGAGTCGATATAGCCATGTCCGTCTGTCCGTCTGTCTGTCTGTCTGTCCGTCTGTCTGTCTGTCCGTATGAACAAACAGATTTCAGAGATGGTAACAGCTACAAGTTTGAATTTAGTCACAATCGACTCTATATTAAGTCAGTCAATACAAGAATCTTTTTTTTTTTCGATGCCACGCCCCATTTGCCCATAATGAGCAAAAAACTAGACATACCTCATAAAAAATTGATATTTTAGGCGAAAATCTCAGTAACTGTGGCACTTAGGAACACCAATTTTAGTATGCAGGTTCCTTGAGACGGCATAAATGCACTGTCATTAAAAATTTTGGACTGCCACGCCCCCTTTTCCCACAAGAAATAAAATAACTTTCAAACTTCGATGCAGATTTTAAGGCATATGTTCTTATCGTATAGTATTGTTATTTCACATTCGTTTGGAGACAAAGTATATTAAACTATCCTGAAAGTTGCATATAAATCGGACTATAAACAAAAGAGCTAGACACGTAACAAAGTTTATAATTTAACGCCATTTCACTGCATGTGTGCAAGCGAGACAGAAACATACAAACATGTGCGCGAACGTTTTCGCTGCTTTCTAGCGGCAGCGCTGCCCGCGAATGCTGGCTGTGCCAACCAATTGTGTATGTATTACATATACACACATACATATGTGCGTGCATACATATAATGTTAAGTGTGTATGTGTGTGTATACATACAAACAGATGTTTTTGTTTCAACGTGTTTTGTTGCAAGTATCAATTGATATACTCGGATACCGACTTTATAAAAATGATCGGGAATAAATTGCAGAGAGTATTCTACGGTCGGGCGTGCTCGACTGTACTTTTCTTTCTTGTTTTTCTTGCTTTCTGTCAAGTGTGTCATAGTTTTGATTTGATTGCAATTTTGATAAGCTTCCTTTCTCTTCCACTTAATTTTTCTCCCCTTTCCTTTTAGTCTTTTCCCGTCATTGATTGACAACTGATGCGATGGACGCCCTTATCGTGGCTATATGATATATCGATGTGAGAATGAGTTAAGATCCAAATGTTAACCTATTTTTAAATAATAATAAAAACTATTTATGCATATTTTTTTAATGCATTTAATGCTTTTTTTGGTGGAGCTTTAATCGATAAGAACAATGTCTTGACTATAATATTATTTGTAGTATAAATATATTTGTGAACTGACTTGATAACGATTGTGATTAAGTGACTGCCAGCAAGAGACACTTATTGATGGGACATTACTGAGATAGCTATTTAATTGTTATTGTTGTTTTTCTTATTGTTCTAATTGTTATTGTCACTGGTTTTGTTTTTGTTTTTGTTGTCGGTGCTTTGGTTGTGGTTGCCCCAATTATGGTTAATGTTTTGGATTTCTTAATGATCGATATGTGATCAAGAAATATTGACCGCAATGTTGAATCTTGTTTGATTGATTGTTTGACTGATTGATAAAAATGTTTGATTGATTAGCTAATTTGTTTAAATCAGGTCAAGTTTCAACGCTTCTTATAGAAAAGAAATTTGAAAAATTAAAAAAAAATTAAAAATATTAAAAATATAAAAAAAATGGATATATAAAATTTTTTTTATTTTAATTTTATTTTTTACACACATATTATATTATTTATATGTATTTTAAATTTAACAACATTGAGTATGTACAAGTATTTATAGAACTTTTAATAATATGTAATTTATTGATGTCCATAAATATCAGGAAGTAGTTAAATTGCATATCGAGTTAAAGTAAATTATCGAATATATATATTTGATATTCATAGCTGGTAAAATTGAATGATTTGCCGAGCCGTAAATAAACGGTGAACACAAGTCCTAAAGCTATTTACCGCTTGACCCCTTTCTGATGGAACATAACACTAAATTGAATATACATAGTATATACGAGGAAATGTATCTTCCATCCAATGTATCTAACAGCTCTGAGTAGTTTTGTGGAATCCCAAACTTTTTTCTTTTCTTTTTCGCACTTTTCCCATTCTGCCCTTCTCGTTTTATTGACACTGGAAGCAACAGCTCAAATATTTAGATAAGCCGAAAGGTGTCGCTGGCAAAATAAAAATAAAAGGCAAGAGATGAGAATGAGAGTAGGTATATTCGGTAGATACGCAAACATACACAAGGGAGAGAGAGCGAGAGATAGAGAGTGCGGGCGAAAGAGAGAGAAAGAATGAGAAGGGTTGGCAAAATTAGGATGGGTCCTGTTGCAACCGCTGCTGTCATGTAAACGGTTTCATAATCCAAACGAAATGCTTGAAGATGTAACTAGACCGCGATTTATCATGACAGTACCCCTAACCCACCTGCAGCTTCTACCCTTCCTACCTCTTGGCACGCCTTTTAAGCTTTACGCATACACATAGTTGTCAGTTGTTTTGTCATACCCGTAGTTAGTAAAGTTAGGGTATATGGCATGTTTTGCTGCGTTTGTGGAGTATAATCTTAAATATAGAGAACTTGATTATAGCAAACAGTCCGTTTTATTTTTAAATAGTATTCGCATTGGACAGAATAAAGGTTGGACATAACTAATAAAAGTTATAGCTGCTAAAAAAGTTTGCCAAAAAGTATGCAATACTTTTTTTTATTTCAAATTTTTCAAAATCAAACTGAATTACGGGTGTCACATAGTTGAGAGTCGAGTACAATGTGCTTACTTTATATTTTTATTATTTTTTCCTTATTTTTTTTGCGAGGAAGCGGAGGGTGGTCGGCCCTGAAAAGGATTTGCCTGTCATCTTTAGCCAAATGCCATTTGACATTTATGTTGGCCCCGTTTGTTGCTTCGCTGTGATTTGCTTTTTTGTCACATTAAATCTTGTTTATGATGTTTAAGCACTTTATTTCCGCTCGATTAAATTGCCATAATGACAGGCTGCGAATTTTCATTATAATTATTAATTTTTTTTTGCGCTTACCTTTTTTTTCCTCATCTTTCATTATTATTTTTAACAAAAAAACAAAAAAATGGAGTTAAAAACAAACAAAAAGCGAGAAAGTGAAGAGCAAAGCGAAGAGGCAACGGAACAGGCTTAAACAGCTGGTTGCTGCATTAACTTCAATTGACTGTAATGAGCATCAAGTGGGCAGGACGGCGGGTTGTCCTCCAAACATCTACCCGCTCTCAAACTGTCAGTCTGTCTCTATCTATCTCTGCCTGTCTAACTGTCTGTCCAACTGTCTGTTTTTCTGTCTGTCTGTCTGTCTGTCTGTCTGTCTGTCTGCCTGTCTGTCTTACTGTCTGCCAGTCTGCCTGTTTGGGTGTCGTCGTCATTTTGCTGGCATCCAACCGATTTGGATAAGAGCTTCTGGCATGCGGCACAATGCTCCATTTGCTGCAACTCGTCCATAAAATTTAAGTGTGCATTTTGTCGCTCGCCTTTTGGCCACCATTTCAAATGTATTTGATCTTTGTTGCTGTTGTTTCTCATCATCATTGTTGCTGTTGTTGTTGTTGTTGTTGTTGTTTTTGTTGTTGTTGCTGTCGTTGACGCTGCCAAAATGTATTGGCATGTTTTAATTAAACGAAATTGCTTGTATCCATTGATGGCCTAATACGACCGCCTGCTTCACTCGCCACTGTTCAAAGTCACCCCTCTTAACCCACACTACGGTCCCCTCTCCGTCAGTCTACACATTCTGTCTGCTTTGCCATTCAATTTAACCAAGTGTGAAGCCATCAATGAGTAAGGCTAAAATTAATAAAAGGAAAAAATGGACTGACTTTTGTGTGACCACATGGAATATGTCTCAATTACTTCAAAAGGACATGCATTTACTGAAGCTTAAAGGAATAATTATTGAGCTAAAAATCTTTGTTATTAGTTAGTCTCAAATCTATATTTATTTTATAAAACTTATATTTTAATTAAAGTATCTGCTAACAAGTCAGGTGCTGCAAATATGTTATAATTTATGTATTGTCCAGATGTTAATAATTGTTAAAATTATGACAATTAATCAGAGTAAAACTTAAGTAAATTAGGCTTAAATGTTTTGTTAGATAATGTACAGAATTTGTGGCTTTTGTTATCAATCAAGCTATTCATACGCTTTTAAGCTTTAGCATTGACCATAATTTGGGCTGTTGCGTTTATTGCTTGACAAGTAATATCGTTTACGCTTGTTTTGAACCATTCAAAGGCTACCAAAATCAACAAAATCCACAACACACTACACTAGCTGTAATTTATGCAAGTATATGTATATAAATACATACATGTATGTACACAGACACTTGCTTGATATTTTCCTTTTTGGCAGGCTCTGGCGATGATAAGATAAACTTCAAACTAAGGTCTCGTCCTTCCTGAAAAGTGTATTGTGTGCGTATTGTATGGCAATCTTCCTCTCTCCCTCTCCCACTTCCTCTCTCCCCGTATCTCGTAGTTATTGTTGCTTGTTGTAATGCTATAACAATCAAGTGAAATTACGCTAAATGACATGCTCATTACGGCTACTTGGTTGGAAGTGTAGACCAGGAGAAAGAGGCTTACAAGAATGGGAGTAACGTGCGCGTCTCACAAGCCACAACAAAGCGAAAGTTATTGCCTACTTATGAGCGCCTCGCTGTTGATCGACTCGACCTGAGCCCGCGCCCATTTATTATTTAAATAATCACATACAAATAAGCGCTTCAAAAGCGCTTTACAACACTTTTACACATACATGCACACACACACACACCACACACACACACACCACATCACACACACACACACACACACACATGTACTCATAAAGGACCTCATTCGGGCACATTATTATGATTATTTGCATATAAAAAGTGTTCATTATATGGCACGCCGAACAACACTACATATGGTTTGCTTGCTGCCGATTTTATACCCTGTAATTTGCAAATTAAATGCATTAATGAGGGTTTTCTGTACCTGTTATATAACTTCATTAGTTATAACATATTGATTTTACATAATGTCGTTGTATTATATTCTTTAATTAAATAGTTAGTTGGTAAAAGAGCGTGCAATGTATTATGGGGTAACTCCTACTACATCATTATTTTATAAGCAAATTAGTTGGTTCATTTTATCAAATATTAGAGTATAAGTTAAGAATTGAAGTCATCGTTTTTAAGAAATAGTTTCGAGTTTATTAGTTTCTGTTAAATTTGTATATTATCTTCACAACTCTTTTATTGCTCAGAAAATAATGAATCGTATTTTATGAATTTTTCACTCAAAGATCTACATATCTAATTCAGAACTCTAAGAGTTCAGTTTACGTTCTTAAAACTTCTTTTTATAGGATATATCTTAGTACACAATTTTTTTTATATTTCTTATTTTGCTCATAAGCGATTTGTCCACTAAAATCTGTCACGGATTTGGTTTGATGAGCCTAACTGGCATAGGAGGATAAAGGGTCCTAGAATGAGCTAGATGGTGGAGGGAAATGGCTGCTTTGAAACGGCTCTTTAAACGCTTTTATTGGCTCTCAAATTGGCTACAGGCACAACAAAAATATTGTACATAAAGTAAAATTATATTGCGCCCAGCGAATTGCGCAAACTTTGCTTTTGGATAAGGCTTTTGAAGTATTTTTTTGTTGTTTATTATTTTGGTTTTTTTTTTTTTTTTTTTTTTGTTTTTTACTCCGCCAAAGTCGAAGTCGATGGCAATGGCGAAGACTATGGCGATGTCTACGTCGATGTTGATGCCACCACAACCTGCGGAATCCCTTTTTTGACATTGTAAGTATCTGGTAAAAGTAGAAGTGAAAGTGAAAGTAAATTGTAATTAGGTTTATTTTGTGTTGCGTCTGCAAATGAAATGTCTGGACTGTCTGACAGGACGAAGGAAATAGCATCGAGAGCCTTTATTATTGGACAAGCGTTCGGCCAAAAGACGTAAAATTTTAATAGACTTTTCACAACTATTTCGATTAAGCATATGTAAATCGATCTACTCTTCAGCCTCAAATTTGACATGTTTTTCATGCTGTCAATAAATGCTTCATTTGGACCTGAAAACGCCTACAGAATGGATTTTTAAGACTTAGAGTATAAGATTTCCTAAATAATGATTAAATTACATAAGAGGGAAGAATGGAAGTCTGTACGAATCTTGTAAGAATTTTAACATACATAGAATAGAATTTATTACCTACTTTTAGTTTAGACGCTCTCCGTCTGCTACGATTGCAAAATAGAATTAATAAATTAAAAAAACATAAATAAACAGAGAAAAAAAATGATATTAATTTTTTATTTTATTTTTTTGTTAAGAATTATTTTTTTTATTTATACCAATGTGTAACGTTTATGAATTTTACACCTAAAGTTAATAAGCAAATTCGTTAAACATAGAACAATAACAAACTTTGAGCTATTGTTCGTTAAATGAATAGAAAATTATAACGATAGCTATTTGTTTTCTTTAAGTGTGTTCCACAGAAATAAAGTTAAAAGGAAAACTTTTTATAATAATTAAAGTTTATTAAAAAACATGGACTCGCTTCAGACAAACCTAGTAGACCCCTCTACTTTTTAAGAGTACGGGGTCTAAAACTAATTCAATTTTTAGCATAATGCCAAAATATTTAAACCAGTTTCTAATTAAAAATTAAGTGAAATAAAATGTGAATCAATTAATTATTTAAAACCTTTTATTAATATATTTTTTCTATTTTTGCAATTTATATTGTTTGTTGAATTATTTAATGTAATCGCAGTGACAGCCAAATTTAATAGATAAATGTTTAGTAATTTTTTGTTGCAATTATTTATATAAATATTTTATACATTTTAAACAATTCAGACAAACTGGCAATGAGTTGAGTGGACTTAAGTACACCAGGCCAATGCCCAGGGTCAGCATGTGTCGGCATTGTATCAAAGCTTAAGCCAAAGATATCGATCAACAAATAAATATCTATTAAATGTATGAAAATGAAGAAAACAATGTCTATAAATGACTTTTAAGCAAATGCAAAGAAACATCGAAATAATCATTTGCTAATGATTAAGTGTCAACTGTTGAGTGAATTGTTAGTTGAGTAAGTCCAATGAACATTTGCCAGTAGACTGTTATCAGTTGTTCAAAAAGTTCTTAACACTCAATTCGATTCTGATACCATTAACGATTATATTAAAGTCTATAGAGTTTTTGCCTTGAAAGGGGGACCGACTCTTGAGTCACCCTATCGTATCATCCCTTCTATCCTAATCAATGGAGTACACATAATCTGTTCATAAATATTTGATGTGTCGAAAATAATTTGATTTGCATGTTGTCGCAGTGACAGTCGTTAAATATATTTTCCCTTTAAGTATTATCCATCGGCCTTTTTGCAATTAACGAGGCACAAATTTATGATGATCCGTATTTATTATGCTTTCAATATATCGTTACTTCTTTTATAGATATTTATCTATATAACATCTTATTATAATGTTAATCAAATGTTGACTTTATTGACTTTTGTGCTTGGCTTTGGTAAGAAACTCTAGCAGTGTTGCATAACGAGAAAAGTTTTACTTACTTTTATTTGCAAAAGAAATACAGTGAAATCTAAGAAATGCATTGGAAATTATTAAAAGTAGGTCGAATTTCTGGAATAAATTTAATTTTTATTAACTTATAGCATTTAAAACTTTAAGCAAGGTTTATTTTGAGATATACTGGCACAAAAAACTTTCATTATGTTTTTTTTTTTAATGAATTTGTAAAATATTTAGACAAGTCCTTAAAAAAACCAGTCGATAACAGTTTTGAGTTTTATTTATAAGCCATACACCATTGAGAGCAGCTTCATTAGAAAGTTCAGGCACCCACAAGTGAGAAATGAAATGAGATAACTGAGAAAGTGACTGAATGACTAACTGACTGAATGACTGACTACTTTAGGCAACGGCAAACATTAGCATAAACCAGGGCTATCATTCCTAAGTGCGTTTGTGAATAAAGCGCTCCGTTATAGTTGTTTTTGTTGTTGTGTCTAGTGTTTCACTTGTTCTTCCTTTTGTTGTTGTTGTTGTTTTTGTTGTTTCCTCTGGCTATGGGGAATAAGGTAAATATCAGCTGGCAAGCTGGCAAGCTGGCAGGCTGGCAGGCTAACACGAGGACAACATGAACTCGGCCTCGTTCTCGTCTACGTCCTCGCACGCTTAAAGTGTCCTCGGTAAATCACAGGTGTGCGAAACATAAGCAGGCTCGCTCTCTCTCACTCTCTCTCCTATGCTCCTTTGAGCCTTGCTCTCTCTCTTTCTCTCTCTCTCTCTCTCTCTCGTTTTCTATCTTTTCCTATGCGTAAGACAACGCAGTCGCTGTGAGTGAGCGTAAAAGCTTCACGAGGATAACAAAAAAATTCTTCAATTAACTGCTTTTCGTTTGCTCCTTCTCACTCATCCTCTCGCACTCACTCTCTATCGCTCTCGCTCTGTTTCATTCGTAGTAGCCTTGAAAGCTTCATTTGAAAGCTTTCTCTCTTTCTTTGCACTATTCGGCATCTGTTATACACGTTGCATTTGTCGGTTTTGAAATTTGTTCGGTCAGTCAGTTGTTGCTTCACTTCAGTTCTGTACAGTTCACATCAGTCGCTGAGCTGCGCTCACATAATCAAAAGTATTTTTCAACCGTTATAAGCAGTGAATTTTCAAAGTAACTTGTTTTTTGATTTTTTTATAAACTAAAATTTTTGATTTTATTAGCTTTGTGTGTGTGTGTGTGTGTGTTGTTGTTGTTGTCACTGTTTTCCATACATCACTTAAATTAAGCAAACTACAAAAATGTTAAGAACATTTTGTACTGAAAATGTTTGGAAATTTGAATATTTTTTGCTTTCAGCTTTTCGATTTTGAAAAATTTCTAGTAAATTGTATCAGTTTTGTGAGCAAAGTAAAACATTTTTGAAATGCAGTTTTTCAATTTGTCAGAAAAAGATCTTTTATGTTTGATACTGCTGCTGTTGCTTTTAATCTGTTATACGCTTGTGCATAGTATAACAGTTGACGGTACTCAAGTGTTACTCTACGAAATAATGCACTGGTTTTTTGATATCGGGAATTCCTAGCAATTGGGCAATACTAAAAGAAAACTTTGCTAAAGTTTGTTTTGCAAAAGCTTACACTTTTGCTCTCAGGCGCTCTCTTATTCGCGCCCCTGTCTCTCTCGCTTTGGCACTTCCTGAACACTTTTAACGTTCCTCGGAACGTTCGTTTGTCGTTCGGCCAACGTTCGTTGAGCCGATTTGTTGTTCGTGGAACGAAAGTTGCGAGCGCATCGCCAATCAACTGAACCGTTTTGGTATGCAAACTCATTTTAGCTTTTGAACTCATTCAGTTCAAATTTACCAGCGGATTTGTGCGGATTACAAAACACACAAATACTCACACACACGCATACATGCACAAAAACATAGATACGCTTACATACTCATATAATTAGGCAGTTCGCACACATACAAACATACTCGCTAAGCGAAACCGAAAGTCGCATCAAGTGCCACACACGCACACACACACACACACACACACAGACTCAGTCATACACACACAGTTAGACACAGCGAGCCGTGTAAAGCAAACAAAACAAAGCGTGACCAACAAAATACAACAAAGAATATATAAAAATTATTATTAAAAAAAAAAAAAGGAAAAAATTATTAATAATTTACAAAAAAAAGAAGAGAATAATAAAAGAAAGGAAGAAAGCAAAAATATTTATCGGGGAATATTTGTGCGCTATCGAGTCGCGATTTGTTAATTTCTTTTGCTTATACATATGCATATATATATGTGTTTGTATATTGTTTGTTTATTGCTCTCTCCCATTGTTTTGGTTATAACTTAAACTATCATACAAGAGGTAAACATTTTTTTTTACAATTGTTTTTTTTTGTGCTATCAGCCATCAGTGCGTATGTGCAATAATTGGAGAAGCAGTGCTTGATGCATATTAATTTTAACAACAACAAATAGATAAACAAAATAATAATCAACAATAAAAAGACAACAAGAATATGAACAACAACAGCGACAACGACAACAACAACAACAACAACAAAAACAGCAGCAACGGCTACAGCAGCTATAACAATAGAAACTACAACAATCAGAGAAAAGATACAGGCAAGTCCAAGTTGAATCCTGACAAGCAACGGCTAAGCTGTCTATGAGTAATCTACATTCTCACACATACACACACACACACATGTATACAAAAATTTTATTTATTTTGCCTTTTGCTTTTCATGTGGTTTTTATACCCGTTAAGCGATGGAATTTATTGTTAAAGAAAGATAGAAATCAGAAAAATATATATAAAGATTTTGAATAAGCAACAGCAATTTGTTTATAAACCTTTGTTGCTTAGAATAATTACTTTGATCATAAAGACTATAAGAATAAAGATAAAAGTTTAAACGTTTAAATAATTTTCTTAGTGGTAAAGTATTTGTCTCTTAAATCTCAACAACATATGTAGAATGCATGAACTTAAGAGTAACATTCTTCATTAGTAATAAAAGTAGTTTTTTAATGTTTTTTACTCTAAATGAAATCTTTGTTCTCATAGACTATAGGAACTTAAGCTTAATTCAGTAATTATCTTGCGTAACGGGTGTTTACAAGTCGTGATTTGAGCGTTTTAATTATTTATTCCTTGTGCGTCTGTCGCAATGTAGTTTCCATCTTTTCCTACTTTTCATCTCTGTTCATTTGTCTGTCTACAGCTGCCTTCAGTGTGCTTGTTTCCCATTGTTAGGGTTAGCGGCAAACAACAGAAATTAACAAAAGCAAAACACACACACACACATACACACACACACACACGCACAACATATGAAATTCAAGTCAAGTGTTGCGGCAAATGCTCAAGTTCTCATCCTTGGGGCTTTTCGGCTGTGAGAAAAGGAGCTAAGACCCTATCTAAAATGCCGCTTACAAGATACAAGTTTTGCCAGTGAGCAATCTCTCTTTTTGATTTTAAAATGCCAAAAGAAACTAAAACTAAACACAAAGAAACTTGGCTAAACTTATTTATAAATTAGTCTCTTTTTTTTTTTTTTTTTTGTTGTCTGTATTTTGAAATAAATCGATTCGCATAGAAAATTTAGTCTCTGCTCAGAAAAGACCCATAATCCCACTTCAATTTAGTTTGTTAGATTTTCTTTGGCAAACATCCAACACCTTTCTATGTTTTCGAATATCATATTATAAATCTGAAACTATAAAACGCAACTCAGTTTACTAATTAAGCACATTTTTCCCAGATGGTATGGCGTTTTAGCAATCTAAACAAAAAACCATTTTCTCCTCTAGCTGTTCTCTTTTTTCATTTTATTTGTTTTTATTATGCTAGCCATTGAGCTTTTCTATAATCCTCGTATCTAATCTGGTCAGGGAGAAGTGGAAAAGTGGAAAACCATAAAATAAATTTAAAGCTTTAAATGGGTTAACTACCGTTGGTTGTGGCCACCAAAAAGATGACATTTTAATTATAAAAACTTTTGCAGTTTTTGGTGAAATATTTGGTGTTTGTTTTAATTTAGTTATTTTTAATAAAATAAATATAATATAAACATATGTATGTATATGTGTTCATATAGAGTGAAACTTTTTGATGCTGCTATTTGTTTTGGTGGAATTTTTGTTTATATGTCAAGAGCAGGAGTACATATTTATGCGTATGGCTGGCGCCCAAAGTTGATCTGATTTAGTGCACCGCTCCAAAGAGGCAGCAATGTGTAGATCTACATATACATCGTGGCGTCTATGTGTGCATTAAAATACAAATCATCATTATACGTGAGGTTTTTTTTTTTTTTGTATTTTGTTCTTTTGGGGTCAACGCGACGGGGTCACAAAGCCAAGCGACGCTGTCAAAAGCAATCAGGCAGGAAGCGAAAGGATGACGAACCAGCACGATAAGCGTACAGGACAAATCGAGTAGGGCGAGGATGAGGACAAGGACGAGAAGCCGTCGACAGCTAACACACAAACACAAACACAAAACACACACACGCACACCTTAAAGCAGGTCTTTGACTGGCATGTCATTTAATGTGCGCCTAAGTGTAGGCTATAAATTTTTTATATGCATTTTAACGCATTTCAAGTTATGATTTTTTTTTTGCACACACCCACTCACGACCATGCACAACCACAACCACACACACACACACACACACACACACACAGACACGCAGACGCATGCATGTTCTTGCACTGACATGCATAAATATTTCATTTGTTTAATGAACATGAAAATGCATATGAACGCAAGGTAAAAGCTAATGTCTCCATAGCCTAGAAGTAGGCAATATATTTGTAGCTATACTTTCTTCATCATTTTCCTTTCTTTTTTTTTTTTACTGCTTTTGCATATTCGTAAATGGATAATGACAGTGCAACGACAATTTGACGACCCAGTTATGTCAAAAGTGCACCAATGCCTTTTATTAGTAAACATTTTGCGGTTTTTATTTGTACAGAAAAATGGAAAAAAAGTGTTAGAAAAATTACTGTAATCTTAAGGTGTTGGACGAGACTTTTTGAATATTTTTGAATAAAAATATAAGATATGATAATTCGTCTAGAGAAAGGCTAACATGTCGAATTCTTCATTCAGCTTTAAAGATATAGATACATATGTTTATAGAAGGAAATAGTGTATAGAAAAATTAAAGTATCTATAGCTGAAGTTCTCAAACAAACTGAAAATACGAATTTAAGTTAAGTTCCCGTTAAGTAGATAAGTATATTTGTCGTCGTGAATGAATAGCTAGTTCAAAGCAATATTTTTATAAATTCAATTTGGCAAAACTGCTGACATTATTGATTTTCGGAACATGTGGACCGCAAGTTTATGATTCAATCAGCCATTTGGATCAGCTAAGTGCCGTTGCTCCCTCATTAACTCGAATCGTAAATTTTAAAAGCGTTCAAACTACTGCAATACTAGTTTTGTTGTTCTCCCTCTCTCAGCTCCTTTCTGTGTTTAGACCCTGTACTCAAAATAGATGATAGGGAATATTGAATTGAATACGTTTGCAAAAAATTCATTGAAGCTACCAAAGCATTTCCATTTTATATACACAGATTGGGCTTATTTAAGAAAATCGTGATATAAATTAAAAATTTCGAGAGTAAATCTTTCTCTTAATTAAACCCATAAAATTCTAAGCTAAGTGACACTTTTTTCATACTTATCTAGTTTAGTAATTTAAGTTAAGTTTAACTTTAAGTTTCGATGATTTTAGCTTTATTTGTTTTGTACAAAACAAATACACGGTCTCTTACAGTCGGTGTATTTCTACTTAGCTCCTTCTGCTATTTTTTATTTAATTCTTTTTTATTTTGTTGCCCATGCTGAGTAGGTAAATTCCCCTGGTCAAAGTTGTTTTCACCTGAACATCGACAGGGAAAGAGATATAACGGCAGTGAGTGAGTGAGAAGGAGACATATTTGGTTGAGCTGTGCATCTTAAGTGTATGCATATACATGTCCTGATACGTACTTTAGCACCTATAAATTTTTATGCATACATATTAAAATTGTGTAGTATACAAATGCTTGTCAACTGGCAAAACACGATGTGAAACTGAGTTTTGGGGATTGGATTGGGTTTTTGGGTTAAAGGAATGGGAAAGGGATTCGTATTTGGATTGGGAATGGGACTCGACTTGGGATTGGTTATGTGGTTACAAATGTGCTTGAAAATTTCAGTTTACTACTGGCCTGTCTCATTCGCTTGTGCTTGTCAAGCTCATAAAATTATGGAAATTTTCTTGTCCTTTTCATGACCAGAACATATCAGTTAGCTGACGAAAATGAAGCTGATTTTATAGATGCTAATGCCAAGACTCTTAAATACCCATTGAAGTTAACAGAGATAGCGTTTTTAACAATTTAAACTCTAGACGTTCAAACACATGTTACGGTAAGCTTTTTGCACCTGTCCAAGTTTCTGCGGCTTGAGCAAAACTTCGAGTTATTCCAAAAAGAAAGAAAAATTTCCCGCTTCTTGCAACAAAACATAGGCAGCTGCCAATCAAAACTTTACCTCTGGCAATACGGTAGACATTATATATAGAATATATATATTTGTTTGTCTATTAACTTGACTTTGGTAACAAAAACTACAGGCCTAATAACATCCAGCAGCGTTGCAAGTTAGGTAGTATTATTTTCGTGGTGCATAGAAAACAGTTGCTGACAGTTGCCTCTCCAAAGGAAATTGGGGGCGTTGATTCTGTTTTGTGGGCGTAACGACTACTCGCATTGTCATCAACTTTCATCGATGCCTTCAGTCATCGCCTGTCAAGCGTGAATTTTGTTGTATGCCATTGATAGTTATGACAAAGCAATCACTAGAGATGCCCAGAAGCAATATATGGAAAGATAGTGACTCTGAAATGGTCGTTGGTCAATTACATTACTTTGTACACAAAACTATAGCATACTTTAAGGCGCTCGATTTGTTAAAACAGCAATAACTTTTGGCATTTATAACAGTTTCCTTTGCGATTAGTCTATTTTAAGAGCTAAAAGTAGGAAACAAAAAATGAGCAAATACTCCATTGTCCCTTTTTTACAAATGCTATTTTTTTACTCTTTATCTCAACTTCATTTCATAGCTAAAGTTGTAATTTAATAAATATATAATCAATCAGTAGAAGGATAATAAAAATAGTTTATTAAAGAAGCTTAAAGATTCTTATTTTTTAAACAAATCAATTAAAGTTTGTTTACATAAGTACATAAATTATTTTCTTGATATATTTTTATTCCACTTTCCCCTACATATGCTTAAAGAAAAAAGTTTACTAGCTGTTTTTCGTACCTTTCTATCTCCATCCTCACTTACCAAAAAAAAAACCAAAAAATTGGCATGACATTTAAATTGAATACCATCTATAAAAGTGACTCAAAAGTTTCCCAATTACTATTTCACATTGCTCATGACGTATGTCAATAGAGATATGTCCTCCATGTTCACTTTATGCATACCTACTCGTTAACAACTCGTTTTTATACACAAGTGGTGACAGATACGCATGAAAACCTCGTGCTTGAATGACTTTTAGATATCTTGTAAACTTGCGAAAAGTTTCTTCGTGTTTTCCTTTTCCCATCCCCTTGCCCATTTACACACACATGGATATGGGTGTGTTGTGTTAGTAGTATGTAATGATGTATTTGTCTATGTACGTATGTGACAGGCAGTGACATAATCGCATGCATTTTGTACCTTTCACATAGACAGAGACCCGCTTCAAGTTAATTATATGCACCAAAAAAAAAAGGGGGAAAAAAAAATAAATTTAGAAGGAAAAAAAAACAAAAGCAAGAGAAATGGAAGGAGGGTTCTGAGCAAAATGCAAATTTCATCAACAAACGCGCCAAACTAGCATGTGTGTATGAGTGTGTGTGTAAGTATGTGTGTGTGTCAAGTGAAGGCAGAAAATTTGTAAGCCAAGCTTACATTAATTTGTTGATAAATTGCGCAAAAATAGGAAAATAGGTTAAAAGCACTTAACAGCTGTGAGACTAAAAAAAATGCGAAATATGAGACGACTAAGACGCTAAGAAAATGATAAAGGGTGCAACACGACTGCGAGATACCCAGTTGCTAGGCGAAAAACTCATTAGAAAAGTAAAATCATAAATTTTATAGAATTTAGAATGTTTGTTTTTTGTATTATTAACACTCTCTCTCATTTCCTCTCTCTGCCCATTTTCTTCTTTCCTCTTTCTCTCTCTCTCTCTCTCTCTCTCTCTTTATCTTGATCTTCAAATGTAGCTTATGCGCTTATCAGACACTGAGGTTTAATGGTGCTATACATTATAAAGGCATTTAATAGATCTTTATCTTAAGACCCTTCTTATCTAGCTTTTTATTAATTTCTATCTTTCCCTCATGCACACTTTGCGTGTCTCTCTCGCTCTCTCTCTCTCTTTCTCTCTCTCTCGCTCTCTCTCAAAATGTTTCTTTAATGATATTGAATTATTATAATTATATGATTAGAAACGATTCATGAGTGACTCAGTTTTTCTATCGCCTCTTCTTTTTTCCACTCATTCTTTCGTTTCTTTTATTCTTTATTTTCGCTTTTCTTTTGAGATACTTTGCATGATCGTTGACCAATTTTTATATATGCAGGTATAAGTGATTTTATAAAGATTTAACTTCTATACTTTTTTAACTCTTTTAAGATAATTTTAAAATTATTTTTCTCTTTCTTTCTTTATTATTTACTTGTTACTTGTTTTAAAGTAATTGTATGCGACTTAGTGATACCCAGTAAATCTCAGTTTTTTTAAGAAATGCGCGTTTACTTAGCTTACTAGTTCTAAGGACGATGCAGCTTCCTAGCTTTTCCCCCTTTTTCTACGCAATTTTTCTCTACTTCTGCTTCAGTAACGATGTTCTATGGAAATGGAAAATGATGTCCGCAGACTTAAGCACAACTTTGCTTTCAGGGAAAGTGAGGAGAAGTGAAATGCTTTGTGAGAAACTCTTGCGTTAAGATACGGAAATTATTTTTGCTACCGTTGGGTTTGAGGTTGTCTGTGTGTGTATGTGAGTGTGTGAGTGGGTGTGTGCTGACAACGCTTAAAATATGTGCGTATGTGTTTGTGTGTTTGTATGAAATTTATGCCGGTGTATGTTGCTGTTGTTGTTGTTGTTGTTGTTGTTTTTTATAATGCGCGCGAAATTAGCAAAATAATAAAAATGGCGGAAAACAAGGTCGCGCATAAATAATGAGAAAAGAGCGCGAGCTGTTCGCTTTGGTGGGTCGATTGGAGCACTGTTGTGCACCTCTATGACGTTGTGATGATGACTGGGGATGGGGATGGTGGTGTGGGTGGGGGCGTGGCATTTCGGAGAGGAGTTGAACAGAGCGGGAGCAGAGGTAAGGTCTTTGCAAAGAGTTTCCCTCATTGTTTGCGCGTATGTGTGTCAATTGTAGATTAGGCGTTCAGTTTGTTTTCCTTTTGTGTGCCTGTTTTTGTATGTCAGTGTGTGTGTGTGTGTGTGTTCATGTTTGTATGTGTGTGAGGCCAAGTTATGCGCCAATTAACTGCCAAGGCGCCATTGTTTGTGGGGGGAAAATGAAGAAAAAAAAAAACAATTTTGTCGAACAACAATGCTGCGAAAATTTGTTTGCAATGATAAAAAAAAAAAAAGAAAAAAAAATGAAAAAAAAATGAAAAACTCAAAAGTTGATTTCAATGAAGTTCCAATGAAGCCAATGAACTGACATTTCAAAGCTCCCCCAGAGCATATTAATTTACGGTGTTCTGATATCAGTAAATTAAAAAATAAAAAAATAAATAAATAAGAGAATATTTTAAGAAGCATTTAAGTAAACTTATACTATCAAAAGTTTTCTGTTTGGCAGGCAGTTTTGTTCATTTTACCAAAGAAATACGGAATATTTTAGCATATCTTAAATAAATTGGTTTGGGTTTTTGGTAAATAGTCTGCTTTTTGTAAAACCCAATAACCTGTTTTAGTTCTACAGTATTTTTTTTAGAAGTTTTTTAATCATTTGACCTCTTTAAGCTCCAGAAACTCAGCGTTTATTTAAAAACAATTCAATTTTATGGTTAATTTACAATTGTTTTTAATTGCCAGTGGAAAAAGTGTATTCATAGATTTCAGTATAGCTTAGAAATGCAGTTCCATTATGCTGCTAATGGATTTGTACAGCAACTTTAATGATATTTTCTGGTTTTGTGCTTAAGATGTCGTTTGTTTGCGCTCCAGGCTATTTGCACAGGCACTTCAAAGTTCAACCATAATTAGCCAAACGCATCAAATGCTTTTCCCCAGCTGAAATGCATTTAACTAATTTTCTTTTATATACATTTAAATATATATGTTGTTATTTATAATTATGAATATTGCTGCAGCAGCAAAAAAGCAAATGGCAAATGGCAAATGGCATTGCATACTTAGCGGCGTCTGCTGAGTGCTTCTTATAAAATATATGTGCGTGTGTTTGTGTGTGTTCCTATTTATGCTAATAACATTTTTGCACCTTGTGCTGAGAAACAAGAATACAAAAGCAAAAGCAGATGATGAAGCAAAATTAAAAACAAAATGAACAACAAGATTTTTACACTGGGAAAAATTTAATTTCATTAAAAAAATATTCAGATAGGATACAGTTTTGATAACAAAAAATTAAACAATAAACCACAATTAAAAATTAAACAACAATTAAACAATTCTCATAAACAATTGTAAGAATTCCTGTAACAGAAAAAGAACTTAAAATGACTAGAAAGTTTGAAAATTTTGAATGGAAAAAAATTCCATTTAGATGGATGATTACTTTTTTAAAGTCAGTGATTAAAAATAGCTTTATTATGCCAATTTTTCACCGCTATAATTAATTGAGAATTTTATAAACAATTATTTTTTAAATTACCGTTATTAGTTTTAGCACTCTTTAGAAATATTTTGTAAGTTCTTTCAACTTGAATCTAATAATTGCAACAGTGCACACCTCTGTGTGTTGTTTGTGCTATGTGTGTTGTGTGTGTATCCATGTGTCATTAGCTGTGAATGACAGCCAAGTTGCATTTTTGCCATTTTGTAAATAAACGTTGTAAAGCGTCAAATGCAAATGTTAAAACCGCATTTTCATTTGCCAGCTGTCAACGTTCGCAGTCTTTGCTAATAGGATGTCTATGGGCGTGGCAAACACACACGTGTACACCGAGAAAAAGAGACGGAGATAGTGTTAGAGAAGAATAGAAAGAAGAGTGTATATATATGTAGCACGTCCATTAGCTTGTGGCATTGTGTCTATGTCAGAAATGTCTTGAGTCGCAACTGAAAAATCCAATAGAAAATGGAAAATGGAATATAAAATGTAATACAGAGTCAGTGTCATTAAATATATATGTATATAGTTTTTCTTCTGCTTTTTTTTTTTTTTGTATTTTAGAAGTTGAAATAATGGAGACTCTAGCTTATAGCTGATATAAGCGGATTCTTCTTTGTGTGTTGACGCACAAGTGACATTATGCCATAAAAAATAACGAACGTACGAATATGAAAACATGCATGAAAATGTGAAAAGTGCATTTTTCCTCGTTTTGGTCGACGAATCTTGGTTGGTCTTCGTTGCAGTTGATTTCTTATGCACAGCTGCGCAAGAAGTGCATTAAATTCAAATCGAATGAATGCCCAATCACACGCAATATATCACACACACGAACACGCACACATAGACACACATACACACACACACACACACACACACACATGCAAATACAAATACATATGTATAAGATTAAGAGCCTTTGGCAAGGACTTCGCTGGTTAAATTATTAAACACCTTGGACGAATGGCAAAGAAAGCCCTCCAGAAATAGTCAAATTGAAAGCCATAAACCAATGTACGCTTCCCAAATATATATATATGTATATATTTGTATAAGTGTGCGTGTGTGTGTGTTTGTGGCTTGCGTGGGCAGCGCAAATATGTATATGTTATAATTAGTTGCGCTGTATTAACTATAGAGTCAGAAAACCCTAAACCCAAAATGTATACGCATTAACTTGCATGCCTAATTTGAGAATCGCAGAGAAAGGCTGGCATATTTAACTACATACATTTCATTCAAACAAAGCTAACATATTTTATCAACATGTTCTTAAAACGTTAAGGTAAATGCTGTGTCAATTTCTAATGACATACATTATTTTATCGGGTGACTATATCTTTAACATGGTACAGTTTATCCAATTTGTACTAATTACGGATATAATTATAATTGCCATTGAACAAATTTAATCGATTATTTCAAGTGCCGAAAATAAGTTTAACCTTCAACTATTATAACTATCATGTTTATAAATAAATTATGTGCTGCATATATATTAATTAGAACTCTTTCTTTTCTTTGCAGGTAAATTAATTAAAAATAGCTAAGTAAAAACGGTGAGTTCAGTTTAGTAAATAATAAAACTCAAACTGTTTTAAGCATTGAATTAATAGTAAAAGTTCACATCAGAAAGATTTAACAAATTATTAAATAATTTAAAATTTTTTAACCTTTTTTTTATATCGTATAAAATTATTTATATATTAAAAAAAAAAATGATTTCAAGCAATCAATAATTAGTAAAAGTTAACATTAGTCTGAAATACTAAGTAGTACAAGTTTTTGATTTATATTTTTGGAATTTACTTTGCTTACCGAGTTGTTGTTAATGTAACAACTTTGATTCCTTTTGGTCTGATACTGAGATTGGAAATCGTATCGAACGTGTCCACTTCCATTTCCATTTTTAATGGTACGGATTCAATGAAGCGTTTAAATTGAGCACTTGATAGCTGTGAGCATATCGCATTACTAGTCACTACCAGCTCTATTGGTATATAGTGGATACATTAATACATATACATACATATGTGTATGTGTATGTGTATTGCTCACACCCGGTACTTGTTATACGGCTCTTATCCCTCATATGGTCGTTATCTACATAACTCGCGACAGGCGCAGACGCTCCTATTCATTCCCATTGCTGACCTGCCAATTAACACTGAAACATTATGATCCACGGGCAAACACACACACGAACACACGCACACACATGTCCAGTATGTGTCTTAGAGTGTGTGTGTGTGTGTGTATGTGTGTGTGTTTCTTGGCCAGGCCAAGCACTTTGGCCAAGTGAAGCGGCGGCTCAACCGACAACATCAATTAACCTCGTCGACGGATTTTCACAGCGTTCGTCTTTTCTTACCCGCAAACCATATATGAGCATACACTGAGAAAAAAAATAGAGAATGTATCTGAAAAATTGTGGTCTTAAATTTAAAAAAACAAAACTATAAATTTAAAAAAAAACACGAATACTTCATATTTAAACAATTAAAAAAGTGTGAAATAACGACTTATCTTAAAAGAAGGAATTTTAGAAATATTCTAATTTAATACAAAATTATTTCATTTAATTTGTTTTGTATACTTTTCTCAAAATGTTTTGTTTTTAAATATTTTTTTAAGAAAAAAATGGTTTATATAAAATATTTATATTATTAAATTAAAATTAAAATTTAAATTAGGGAGTTTTTTTTTTAAAGTTCTGTTCGTTTTTTAGGTAAGAAATTTTAGTGTTGAGAAACATATTTTAATGCAAGAGCATTTTTGTTAGTGTATACAATATGCATACGCATGAGTGTGTACGTGTATGTGTGTGTGAGTATTTGTGGATGATTATTGTGTATGCTTGTCCAAATAGTCGATTCGTTGATGTTGTTCCCCGTTCATGTCCATGTCCATGTCCATGTCCATATATCTGCCTCTTGATGCGTCTTGTCCGCGTTGGTGTACGTTCTTCATCTTGGGCAAATAAACAATCAATGTTCATTATTTATTTACGTCTGTTTACGTTAGCATTTTACGTTTTTCTTTTCACGCTATTACGCACGGCCATTTGCCTTTGGGCTAATGAAATTTCCGCCACGGATTGGTTACCATTAAGGATTGTAGCTTCCTTCTCCGAGTAAATGTGGCTTAATCAACACCCTCTGTCTCTCTCTCTCTCTCTCTCTCTCTTTCTTTTATTCTTCAACCTTCTCTTTTTCTCACTATCTTGCTCTCTCGTTCGGTTGCTGTGCGTGTTCATGCATGAGTGTGCGTGTGCCATGTCGAGCAAGTAAGTGGGTTAAGCTCCAAGTTGATGAAAACACTACACAAATCCAATTGATTAACTAAATTCGTTAAGTATTAGAGACGAAATTATAAAAAAAAAACTACATACATATGTACACTGAGCAAGTTAAACTTGGCAACAATTCAAGCTTAGTTTAATAAATTAGTTCCTTGGCAGTAAGTTAATTGCTTGTACTAATTAATTTTAATTCACATATGCTTTTAATATAAATTAACGTTGTTAATCATTTTAAAAGAAATAAAAAGCAAGTATGTTTACATTTTAAATTGGAATAGTAATCGATTTTTTATAAAATCGATATTTAAAAATTATCGAGAAAATCGATCAAATCGATAACTCTGTCTTATATCGATTGTTCTAACTAATCTTTCCTTCGTCCACTCTCCATTACTTTCGATTATCAATAGCTAATTTCCTTCCATCTGATCAATTCTATTATTTCATTGATATATGTATCTTATAATGAAATTATATCACATACGTATGTATATTAGCAAATCTCATTAAATTTCGAATTCAAAATGTTGGCAAGTTGGCAATTTAAACGTAATTCACTCGTATTGAATTATTGTATAGGTATCAATATTAATAATAATTATATGCACATGTTGTACGTGATGGCAAAAGTGCATAGCACTTAAAGTCCAGAGCATGACGATTGGATTACCCGATGCATTATCAAAGACATACATACAATCATACCTACATATATATAAAAGGTTAAAATGAGGGAGAGACACAGAGAGACAGAGACACAGAGACAGAGAGTGAGTGCAAAATTAAACAAGAAAGAATGCTATAGTCGCCTCGCGACTTTAGGATACCCGTTACTCAGTTTAATTATATTATTAACAATATAATATATTATTAATAATATTACAATATGTTAGGTAATCGACCCTATTGATTTTAATTCAGATGACTTGAGAAACGCAGAAAATTTTCATACAAAATCATTTTTACAGCGTATTTTTGACCGATCGTCCCTATGGGAGCTATACGATATAGTCGTCTGATTTGGATGAAACTTAGTCAATATGTTTATATTATTGACAGATATATTCTGTGTAAGTTTCACTTCGATTGGTTGGTCAACGCAAAAGTTATTCATATAAATTCATATTTGGAGCGTATTTTTGACCGATTGTCCCTATGGGAGCTATATGATATAGTTGTCCGATTTGGATCAAACTTAGTCAATATGTTTATATTATTGACAGATATATTCTGTGTAAGTTTCACTTCGATTGGTTGGTCAACGCAAAAGTTATTCATATAAATTCATATTTGGAGCGTATTTTTGACCGATTGTCCCTATGGGAGCTATATGATATAGTCGTCCGATTTGGATCAAACTTGGTCAGTATATGTACTAGACGTGTACTTTCTGTTTTAATTTGGTTTAGATAGCATTACTAACAAAAAAGTTTTCTATACTAAAACATGCTATTTTTACCTGTTTTTACCTTTGTATGCACATAGAACGCCCTAAAGTGGGCGTGTCAAAAAACAAAAGCAAACTTGTACTGCTTGGGCATTTTATCTTTCGTTTGCGACCACTCGGGCCTTTCTAGCTCTTATAGTCTCTGAGATCCTTTTGTTCACACAGACGGACAGACGGACAGACGGACGGACGGACAGACGGACAGACGGACAGACGGACATGGCTATATCGACTCGGCTTGTCATGCTGATCAAGAATATATATACTTTATGGGGTCTGCCATGTCTCCTTCTCCCTGTTACATACATTGCAACGAATACAATATACCCTTTTACTCTACGAGTAACGGGTATAATTAAATACAATTTACAGTGGGTTTTTTATTACTTTAATAAAACTATTAAACAAAGACAATAAACCAATAAAATCGTTTTTTTTTTAGACCCCGTACTCTAAAAAAGAGTAGAGGGGTCTATTAAGTTTGTCTGAAGCGAAATGTGCGTAACAGGCAGAAGGAGGCTTTTCCGACCCCATAAAGTATATATATTCTTGATCAGCACCAACAGCCGAGACGATATAGCGATGTCCGTCTGTCTGTCTGTCCGTCTGTCCGTCCGTCTGTATGATCACCTAGATCTTTTAAACTACAAGTGCTAGAGCCACCAAATTTGGAATGAAAGTCCGTCTGCTTCGCGAGCAGATCAAGTTTATTTCAAATCTTTGCCACGCCCCTAACCGCCCCCGCAAATTGTAAAAAACTATTTTCACATCACCATAACCTGAAATCGACTAGAGCTAGGGAGACCAAATTCACATATTATGTGTATGGTACCATTATAACTATCCTCACCAAGTTTGGTCCGGATCGGACAACTATAGCCTATAGCTCCCATAGGACAAATCGGTCGAAAATGGGTGATTTGTATGGAGACATGAAGTTTTAGTTAAGCGAATGCAACCAAACTAACACATTATGTGTATGGTACCATTATAACTAACCTCACCAAGTGTGGTCTGGATCGGGCAACTATAGCCTATAGCTCCCATAGGACAAATCGTTCGAAAACTACTTATTTGTATGGTAAAACGCGCACTAGAATGAGTACGGGGTCTTTTACAGTCGGCTCGCTCGACTGTAGCCTTTCTTACTTGTTTTAAATTGTATTTTTAACACTTAACGGAATTGTATAAAAAGTGTGTTTCATGGTACTACTTTGATCTGAAAAGCGTTGCCAGCTTTTTCAAAAATATATTTATAATGTTAATATTTAATAACTAAAATTAGTGTTGGTAAACCATTGAAAATATGAATTTTTCTAAAACTATTCATGAATCGATGCTATCGAATTACATAAATCATTTAATGGAATTTCATAGCTATAAATGACATTTTAGCATTTACTTAACAGTTTTACGATTTGATTAACGTAAAACGTATTTTCCACAGTTATGCATGTCCATACACGTCCATACATGTCATCGCTCAATTAGCGTGGAAACAGTCCAACCAATTTTAGTATAAATAAATGCTAACTAGCAGAAGATGACTGCAGGCGAGCGAGTTGACTTTAAAAGACCCGGTAATTTTTGTGGTGCCATCAATACGAGGGCAGATTCAATATTTTTGATAATAATAAAGTTTGCTAATAGTTATAGTTGCTCGATCCCAACAAAATTTTGTCAGAACAGACTGACATCGTTATATCTACTAAACTGTCGATGCTGATCAAATGTATACTTACTTTTAATGACCTGATATACCCAATTTGTATTTGATGGCATTTGGGAAGCCTATTTAACGTGCACTCTGCTATATAGCTACCATATTTATAATGCATATGATTATAGCTATTTGTATGATTTTCCATATATGCAAACGAAGGTCTATAATTGCATTTCTGTTGTATTCGTGTATATGTGTAGGGGTGTGGCTTTGTGTGTGTGTGTGTGTGTGTGGGATTGCCTGTGTGTATTATAGTTCAATTAATGGTATTTTAACAGTCACTGTCACCAAAAACTGTGGTAATCCAAAAAGCCTAATTTTTCTTTAATAGTATTTGTGGCAAACAATTTATTTTGTGCTCTTAATCGTTAACTAATTTATAAATCAATTTAAATATGATATTGCAAATATATTAACTAAAATATTAATTAAATAACTTAATCATGATAAAAATTTACAAACAACAAAAGAACATTCAGAAGACAAAGCAGAAACGCTTAAAATCTGCTAAATTTGTCTGCAAAAAAATTCTTTAACTTAAAAAAATTTTAAAAATGAAAAAATAACTACAAAACACTTACAATATTTTTTCATTCATTAATATCAGGGTTTTCAATACGTTTTACTTCGATTTTCTGTACGATTTTCCTATATTAAATTAACTTTTATCGAACACAATGAATGTTTATTTATTTATTCTTGTAAACAAGTTAAAATTTGTGTAATTCTTGTTGTAAAAAATATTTATAAAACATAAATTTTGCAGATTAGAAACTAGAAATTTATTTCTTGTGTTCAGCTTAATTTGTATTTTTTGTGGGCAATTTAAAAACTAATTTCTTGCTGCCAAAATTGATTGATTAGTCGGGTTAAAATTGGTAATACAGATTAAACGACAACAAAACAAGAACAAATGCATTGCTTATGATTAGCTTTTGGCTCTATACATACACACAGAAACACACTTAGAGACACACACATACACACACACACACATACTCATACAACTAAAGCTAAAAGAGATTGTAGAGTAAAATTCTGATGATTCCATTTTTTTTTTGTAGCATTTTTATTCTGCTGCTGCTGCTGCTGCTGCTTTTGCATTTTGCTGCCAGGTCTTAACCAATACAGGCAAAGTATGCACACTAAAACATACACATAAACTATGGACACACATACACTCACGTATATATGCTGGAAGCAAAACTGAAACTTGTCGTATCCTTTTGGCCATTTCTGTTTCAGTTCCTGCTGTTGCCTTTGCGTTCTACATTCGTTTAAGCCGCAATGCAAATTGACTTGTTTCCGTTTTTACCTCTGCTCTTCTCCATGTATTATGTACACAGCAAAAGAATAGAAAAGAAGAAAAAGAAGTAGAAAAAAGAAACAAGTCACTTTTACCATGCTTCTGAAATTGTTTCGATTTTTTCCACTCTCTGGTTGTGTTTCTATACCCTAACTAAAAGTTAGTCAACAATTGGCTTGATTTCATTCAAACATATATCTCTAACAACATAAATTCTGACTTCATTTAAGCTCAGCTAACCTAGTTTATTTATTATTAAATTAAAAATTATATTTATATATTTATGAACTGCATTCAGTCTTCGGTTAAAGTCATCGCTTTCACAATTCGGCTTAAGTTTGTAATTTTGAGCTAATTCCAGAGTCTTTTGTGTCTCTATCTCGACTCTTCCTTGGCATTTTACTATACTCCATCCTGGTTTGTTTATCTACTACCGCAGCTGTCCTTAAATATTGCTCGATTTTAAGATTTATATGTTGTCCTGGCAACATCCTCAGTCGGTTGTGTCTTTGTCTGCGAACCACTCGTCTTAGCCTTAGCCTTGTCCTTGTCTTTTATGAAGATTTATTATTGTTTGACTCTAATTACAATATAGCATTTTGCGATTCGCCAACTGCAATCGCAACGAAGTGTACTCAGAAATTGAATTTAAATGACTTTTTAATTTGCCTCAACGCTGCTGACTCGATTAGTTTCATGAAATTGCATTTCTTTGAGGCCGAGAACCTTTTTTTTTTTTTTTTTTTTTTTTTTTATTTTTGCCGCAGCTAAACTTTTGTTAAAAGCCACGGTGAATTTTTCCCCCACATTTCGGAATAACTTCTACAAATTATTGGAGTCTGTGAAGTGTTAGTTGTGAATGGTTTTTGGGTATTAGCTGCTGGAAGAAGATTTTAATAATTTCTATATGCATACACATTTTATGCTGCTGACTTTGAACCGATTATATTCTTTGATTTCATCTTTTAAATAGACTTTTATTGATTCGGCTTAGCACTTAGAGAAATCTCAGAGTCATTTACATTTGACTTAAGCAATGTAAAAATCATTTATTTATTTGAGACAATAGTTTAATATACTTGGTAAAAAATAAAAAAAATTGGAGAAATTGGAAAAATTTATCAGTACAGAAAAAGAGCTCTATTAAAATATAATTTTTAAAGTTTAAACAAAAACTGTTTTTATTTTAGTTAAGTTTTTAATTAAAGTTTTCGAATTTTTTAATTTTATTAAAATATTTATCCCTCCTAGAAAACTTTTTGTTTAAAATAATTTTTTCCTTAAAAGTTTCACAATGTTTTAATTTGGTTTTTACAAATTTAACAAGTTCAGCTTTTTTGCCTACTGTAATCACATGATACGTTTGAGGAGTTTGTCATTTATGGTACTCAACTAATTTGCAAGTACATGAAATAAGCCTCTTAGCAAAGATTCAGACTCTCAGGTTGTATATTTTATAAATGTTGTAGATGTAGATAGAGAGTCAAACACACATACACACATAGAGAAAAATGACAGTGGAGTAGGAGAGAGAGAGAGAGGGAGGGAGAGAGAAAAAAATACACATAAACAGTATATTCTAACTGAAATAGAATCACAAATACGATAAACAGTAAACACACAAAAAATATTTATATTTGAATTACGCAATTTTTTTGCAATAAAAAAACCAACTCAATTGCAATTTGACCAAAAAAAATAAAAATGTTGGCACTTCTAACGCAAACCAAGGTGCAACGTCCATGGATGCAATTTGGCACCGGATCCAGCGTCATTCAATTTCCACTCAAAAATGTCGAAGAGCCAACAGCACCGCCTGAACTGAAGTCAACGGTGGTCGAGGTTTGCAAGCGAAAGGGTTCAAAGATACCACGAATGATCAGGCCAACAACAACTAAGCAATACAAGAAGGAAGCTATCAAGTTATCCGACAATCAGGCAGCTACAACAGATACTTGCCACTTTGGCGGGGCAGGATCGGTTGCAAGTGTGGCAATTGTAACACCTGTAGTGCGTAGCACACGCACCTCACGTTGTCGCATCAAATTGGCTCATCCTGAATGGTTGCCTGTCAATCGCAGTCCAAGTCCCAGTCCAAGTCCTAGTACTAGTGCCAGTGCTAGTACTAGTGCCACGCCCATGGGGCATAAACGTGAAATATCGGAACCGCAGCGGGGTACGGCAACAGTTGGAGGCAAACGTAAGGCAATTGACCCTGTACTACAACTATCGCAATCGGTAATTGAGATCAGTGATCCGCTTAAGAATTTTGGTGGTCGTAAGCAGCTGCTGCGTCTATTGTGCTCTGATCACAAGCAAATCAATGTGCCATGTCATCTGATCAATCGATATTCAACACAATTGTCCGAACGCCAAAAGGAGCCACATTTTTGCATTAGTCGTCCCATTCAATTGGATACAATCAGTTCAAAGACTCTGCTCCGTATCGTCCAGTGGATGCAACACCATTTTCATGACGATATGAAACAATTGCAAAAATCATTTCCATCTCTGGAGAATGCCAAAAGCTCCAATTGCACTTGGGATGAAACATTTCTTGGTCTCGAACTGAAGTCGGTATTGCAATTACTTTTGGCTGCCAATTACTTGGGCATCAATCCATTAATGGAACATACTATGGTCTATTTCCTAGAGATCATCAAACAACGTGATGAACGTGATCAACTTGTTAGTGTTTCTGCACATAACGAGTGCCAAACGCAGACTGATTTCCAGCAATCGATTTCAAGTAATCATCAAAGTGATGAACCACAAATTATAGTCCAAACTAAAGTCAAGTTGCCACAATTTGTTACAACTTCACATTTGTGTTGAAGTGACCAAAAAAAAAAGAAAAAATAAGAATTCAATATTTCCTATATCTCTACCGCTTTCATTATAACATATATACTTTTACTACATCTGTACATTTATATATATGTATATATATATGTATTTATGTCTGTTTATGAACTTCTGTGACTTGCACACACCTTGAAGCTAGTCAATTAGGGGTCATTCCAAAAATAATGGACACACTTTTCTATTCAATAGACACACCTTCAAATCATCAAACGCAAACGATAGTGAAGTCAACAACAACCACCAAATTTGTTAGTAGTATAGTAGAATACCTCCACAAAGTGGCAATGATGAACTTATGCATTGAAATGGAATGATTTGTTTTCAGCATATTCATTTAAAAAGTTCTTTTTATGTACAAGATTTTGACTGTTGACCTGACTGCTGGTTTAAAACTGTTAAAGTGGTAAACTCCTTAGGAAATAATTGCTTAAAATATAGTATAAGCTGCAGGAAACTTAAGCTTAAAGTGACCGTAGCAGTCAGCTACTTAAAAAACAAACTTTTCTGGTCACTTAGCACGCAATATAACTACAAATTTACAAAATTTGGCACTTCATGGACACGTTTAAAATACTTGAGTTTTTGCTTTCTTACCAACTAGTTTAATTACTTAAGACCTACGAGTGTTTACCTGTATTTAGACACACAAACACACACAATCACACCTATACACCGACACACCGACTTTCAATGCAAAGCAATTAAGCGATAAAATATGCAAGAAGCCAATTATGCGCACATTAAATGCTTCGTCTACCTTTTCGCTTTGTTGCTTCCACAAAAGAAGAGATCATTTACACAGATGCCACACCCACAACGCCCACCATTTGGCAATTGTCTGGTATGTATAACAAATTTGGACAGTTTCTTGCTGTTTGGCGGTGGAGTTGCTTGATTTTTGTGGAAAACAAAGTTTTCGACAAGTTTGACTTGCTGAAGGCCAACAGGTATACATATTTTATGTCATTTCCGCGAGTTCAAAGTTTTTGCCTGACTTTTACATGGTAAGCCTAGCATCCAAGCAGCGGGGTCTCTACTATGGCTGGTCAATTTCCTCTTTGTCCCGTGAACTTAATTTTGGCAAGTTTTACAGTCGAACATTAGTAGTGGACGTTGGGCGCCAGTTTCTAATCCTGTTTCGTTTTTGATTACATTTTACGTTGGGCGCCATCTTCTAAAGAAATGTTATTTTATGTTATTTAATTTATTTAATGCTAATTTATTCATTGAAAAGCACCAGAATTAAAACAACGGTTGTTGCAAAATATGTACTGCGTCTCCAACGTACAATTGCAGATTTGTCATTAGCATTGCACACACACACCACAAACCACAAACTCACACACACGCATTCACTGTGCTTAAAATCATAACACACTTCGGTAGCACAGAATGAACAGCTAATCGCAATCACTAACAGCGTCACAGTAACAGTCATGCTAAATTCTTGACTTTTCTTTCTTGACTGCTGACAACAAGTACCGTTGCTTTCTCTTGCTCTCTTGCTCTCTTCCTCTTACTTTTGCTCTCACTGCATCTCTGTCGCTCTGGTGTGAAGTTCAAGGACCTGGTTGAGCTGGTCGTAACTAAAAATCCAACAAAAAGAAAAATACAACAGAAAATGTAATGTACGTAACGACAACGTCATAATAAGTAGCTATGGCAAATACACACCCAGTTTCATACACACTTACATATGCATATATGGGAGTGTGTGTGTGTGTGTGTGTGTGAACCATTTTTATTTTTGTAACACGCATACTCTATAGCGTAGGAAAAGCCAAAGTAAAAGCGAATGCGAGGCAGGCGATAAAGTGGTTGGGAGGTTTTGGTGGTTGGGAGGTTTTTGTGGTTGGGTGTTTAGGGTGGTTGAGGATTAGTATTGTGGCTTGGGGGCTACCTGCGGTGGGGCAAGAGTTTCTTGACAGTCGCTTCGTTTTTGCCCTCGCGTCACGTCGCGTGAGCGTCTTAAATGTTATAAATTTATTTGGCCCGCTGAGCGCAGCGTCAAATCGACTTCGATTGCTTTTCGGTTTTGTTTTTCTCGCAACAGGTAGAAAAGCCCTTTGCCCACTCTACCCTACCCTACCCTACCCAACCATCCAGCCACCTGTCCTACCTGTATATATTTGTATGACGCGACTGTGTCTACTTTTAGTCGTATGTATTGTACATTTCATTTATTTGATTTCATTGCTGGCCATTGCCATTGCTAATGAAAATCTACACGAAACTTGTAGACTTGTAGAAACAATTTTTGTTAGTTGTTTCTTTTTTTATCTAAGTATTTTTTTATTATTTTTCTTTAGTTTCTCTTTTGTGTCTATCATTTTCCTTTTTGTCTCCCTCAAGTGTGGGTCCTCATTTTCAGTCATTTACTGCAATTTACCAGTTGGTATTTGTCGTTAACGTTAATATATAGCAGCTTGCACAACTGTCCCACTCTCGGAGAGTAGCGAAAAATAAAAAAAAAACAAAAAAAAAAACTTATAACCACCCATGGACCCTTGAGTATACGCGTTGGGGCGCACAATAAAACACGATTCAAGCCCCGCCTTTCATTTACCGCCCACCTAACCTCTCTCTCTCTCTCTCTCTCCATAAACGAAATAAAAAAGAAAACTTTTTTTTTATATATACTGTTTCTTTTTTTTGTCTACACTGAACGCGCCCCAAGTAGAGTGAAAATCGTCCATTGAACTGTGTTGTATAGTTCCCCGCGATTCCACCATCTGGTACAATACCAAACTTTCTTCCTTCTCTACTCGAATTCAGCACGATTCTGTACTTTTTTGGTTATGTTTTGTCATTTAGTTGACTACATTTCAAGTTGCGCTTTAAGCATTCAACAATTTCAACTGCTTTTCCAAGTTTTTATCAGACTTTTCTCTCCATACGTCTTTTTGTTCCTACAAAGAATTTAAGTACTTTAAGATGGTTAAAGAATTTGCCATGTTTATCGTAAGAATGGAATAAAATATTAGACATTTAATGATTTTAATTTAAATGACTTTAATTTTAATCAGTTAAAATTTCATACCTTAGATAGCTTAGACAAATTGGTTAATAAGTATAAACGAATAAGAAAACTTAACGAAAATAGTAATATCTACTTAAAAATGTACGGGGCTAGTAAAAGATGTCACACAGCTTTAAGGTATTCGCTTTGGCATCCACATCTTTAGTTCATTTGTCGGGTTGACAGGGTTGCCATACATTGTCTATTCTTTCAAGCAAAGACGCATTCATAATTCGCTTTACAGCTTTTATGCTCAATTACTTTTGTTGATGCTTTCAATTTATGCTGTGTACAGGCACACTCATATGAGTATGATTTTTAATGCGATGTTGTTGCTGTTGCTGTTGCTGTTGTGTTGTGCCTGACCTTAAAAAGAGCATCTTGCAATGTCTCTGACTGGACAGCATAATTAAGTTTAATTGACAACCGCTGACTGTTTGATTGGCTTCGCTTCGCGTTTTGGGGTGAGTTGTGTGTCGACAGTGTTATTGTTGTGGGACCTCATATGGCGGCATTATTTTCCATTTCCTTTACTTCCTCTCTCTCTTTCTCTCTCTTTCTGAATCTCCTCACCCACTGGCTATCTTTGTTCGCTCATGAGCAACAATTTCTGTTGATTGTTAATTCTTTCTCTCATTTCACAAGCTCTTTTGCGTGCATACTTGGCGTATACTTAACGCTGCCCCAATATGTATGCAACGCTTTTGTTGCATATTGCTCAATTTTACCAAAAATATCCCACTCTCGCATTCTTCCTTTCTCTATGCCTCTTGAATAATTAATTCGACAATTCCATTGCGCATACCAAAATGCGTTTGTTCGCGAAATAAATAAATTGATTTCATTTTAATTTTTTCCGCTTAATTGATATATTTATGCTTTATTTATTCATCGATTTTAGCAGTGTTTGTGGGGGTGATTGGGTATGTGGGATTGTTATTGCTTGTGTGTGGGTGTGTGTGTGTGTGTGTGCGCGCGTGTGTGTGTGAGTGTATAAGTGTTTCTGACTGTCACTGTGGCACCAGACAACGGCTCAGATAATTGCCGTAATTGCGCACATAATTAATTTATGTCACAGCTTGTGCTGCCCGTTCTTATTGTTATACCCGTTATTCGACGAGTGTAGGGTATATTGCCTTTGATTTGGAAATAAGAAGGCCTCACCCAACCCTTGAACTATTCACAGTCGAATCTTTGTCCGTTTCAATATATAACTTACAATGTTTATATTTTTAAATTATGTAACGGGTTACTCAAAGTCGTGCCCACTAGATTTGGTGCATTTTATTTCATTTTCTCTCAGTCGCTTATTATTCTTTACCTATTTTTTTGTTGTCCATTGTTGAAATTTGCATGTTGTATACATTTTTATTATGATCGTGATTGCATTGCCGGTTCCCATTATTATTAAAGTGCCCATTCGATCCAATTTGATTGCTATTTTTGGCGACATTACAAAAGTTCTCAATCAAAACTAATACAGGCAAATTGAGAATCATTTCCAACTTTTATGAATTTTTAATAGATAGCAGGATATGGTTTAAAGAGGCTAAAACAATCACAACTTAAGTATAAAAGCTAAACTGATGAATTAATAGCTGAAGAAATATATAAGTATATACAGTAGTTGAACTTTTCGAAGGAAACGAATGAAATAAAACTTAGAAGTAGCAATTACATACAGCAAATTCAGTAACCATCGAAAAGTGTCCAACAAATTGTAAGAGAAAATTTCAAAATAAATTCCAGAAAGTTTATAAAAAATGTAATATCGTGTAAATAAAGTTACCATGGAGTTAATGAAGACATATCCACGTTGACATGATTCCAAATAAATATTAAGAAATTCTTTGAAAAGAACTTTGAGGATACTGTGAAAATTATCATTTAATTTGTCAATCTGTCAATGGTGCAATTAATTTGCTAACATGATTTCAACTATTAATTAAAATTGATGCTTTACTTAACCCTCAATTGACCCCATTTAATGGTAATAACCAAATGTGAACTGCTTGTCGACCATTTGTAAGTTTATCTTATAACCAAGACAATCACAAATCTTAGTGTTCGTACATATATGGCACGCAGTGTGGGGTATGAAACATGGGATTTAAATGCAAATTGCAATGCAGGCTGCTCTCACTTAACGTGGCCAACACCCACAAACACACACACACACACACACACACACACAAGCACAAATATTGTGAATGGAGGTAGCTAAAAGAGGGATGCAAGCAAATTACATACTAATGACATTTCTCGCACCATTCCAGGTCAAATGAAATTTAAGATACTCCGTTACTCTGCGCGTCTTGAACTTAACTTGAAGTTTCGGACATGGTCTTGGTCTTTGCTTATGCAAATATCAATTTCCTTGGCAGTTTACTTGGAAAAGTTTAACTGCACGACTGGGCGGAAGCTAAGCAATTTGTGCATTAATATGCAAATCTGATAAAACAAGTTTTAGGCTAAAAATTAAAATCATTCAACTACAAATTGGCATTAAAAACCGTTAAGGCACAATTCCTCTGTGCAGCAGATTACTAACCTTAATATAGCTACACTTAAAAAAAAAATAAACTTTCGATTTTTGGCACATCAACTTTTGGATTTTTAAGAAAATCGTTACACAGTGTATAAAAAAGGTTCAGTTTAAATAAGCTACACGAACTGATTAAAATCGCAGAACGCTCTACTCTTAATATTAAAATGTTTTTTGTCAGTGTAACACACAATTTTCTTTTTTTTTCACTTTTGCCTGCTTTCCTTTTTAAACTCTCTCTGGCCATTGTCGCCTGCGGTGCTTTTCACAAGCCAAGGCAACGACAGCAGCAATTTTCCCGAATTAGCTGCGCTGCAAAATTGACATTTATTGTTTTTAGAATTTTTATGAGCCTAAAATGTCGGAAATCTGCTTGAACTGACAGCAAACACAGGTGCAAATTGATTTTACTTGTTAAACAAAACTCCTACCACGATCAGACAGCAAAGTCGGAAAAAAAAAACGAAAAAAACTTAACGAAAAATATAAATATTAGTTTTATGCTTTTAAAGTATGTTAATGTCAGACGATTGTAAGAATCGATTTCTTCTGCATATTATACATACGTATATAAAATAGTTCTTCCATTAATCGCAGACATTTAATTCAACCCGCTTTAATCAAATCTAAGTATTTTTCTGGCTTCAAGTTTCCTCAAAGGCAAAGAAATAATTGCCTACTTATTGGGGCAGCATTTTAAAGAGCAAATATGCTCGCAGTAAAACACGTATTTACCATGACAAGTAACTGCAATGAGTTTTGATTTGAGCTCAAGACATATAAGTAAATAAATATATAAAAATATATATAATATTCAAAATTCTAACTGGATTTTATGCTGAATTCATGTTTAATATATATTTGCAAACGTTTTGCGCCTCATCGTTTTTTGCCGAAGACAAATCTCTATTTATAGAAAATCTTTATGCAAAAAAAAAAGTAGATGTATATATAATAAAACAACAACAAATAAAATGAACCCTTTTCTTAACGGTTAGCATGTGTGTGCAGCTCGTTTTTTATGATTGTCTTGAGGATTTTCTTTTTACATCTGTATGAATTTTTAATATGCCAAGATATAGAACAACAGTTATAACTCTGCAGTCGCCTATAAGATACCCGTTTACCCAACAATTTTGATGACTGAAATTGGCAATTTTAAAGCTCATTTGTTAAAAGCCATAGCATACTTTTAGGAGCCCATGATGATTTTGTTATATATTGTGATTATAATTCATTATGAATATAATACTTTACTCTCTGTTACTTAAACTGTTATAAATACAATATATCCTTTTATTTTGAAATAACGGGTATACCAACAATGCATACATATATCGTACAGCATAAATAGCAAACAGCCAAAAGCGAAAAAGGAATCGGAATCAAAATCAGCAACAGCAACAGAAACTGAGAACGAAACCAATGCAAGAAATGTGGTAGACGTACTGAGGAGCAAACCGTTAAGAAAGTGAAACGGTAAGGGAAAAAGTGGTAGGAGGATAGGGGCCAACAAAGAAATGACAGGCCAACAAAATATAAAGATAAAAAGGAATATCAAGCCAAATAAACCTTAAGGACATTGTAATATTAATTCAAACGGACATATACAAAGTCAAAATACATATGTACATACATACACTAACAGTCACATACACACACAGACACACACACACATACCAGACGCACACATACAATTGTCTTTTTGCCAACTTGAAGCGGTCTTAAGTTTTTTTTTTTATTTTATTTGTTGGTTGCTTTCTTTCATTTTTCTTTTCTTGCTACTTGTGGCTTATAAAAGTAAAAGCCGACCAAAACCAAAACTGCTCTGGCTGCTGCTTTTGATTGCCAGCTATACACACACACACATACACATACAGACTAAGTCATACACATACATAGGCATACAAGAAATATATCTCTTTATACATATATATCAAATATATTTTGTGCTTATCAAGCAGCGTCTGTCGTCTATATGTGTGTCATATGTATATAATGTATTACATATTATATCATATTATAAAATTCGCGAATATGCCGAATTCGGGAAATGTTCCACAATTCAAATACGCAGTTTTTTCATTAAATATTTAAAAGTTCAATTACGATTATTTTAAACACAAAAGTTAATTTATAATTAATAATTAATTATACACAAATGAAATAGATGCATTTCCAAAAGCGACTGCTTTAATTTGTTAAGTAAATTAGTTTAAGTATTTTGTGTTATTTCAAACTAATAATAAAAAGCTCGGCTTTAAATCGATAAAAGGCTTTAACAGAAATCCAATAGCAATAATTGAATAAAGTACTTCACTCTTGATGTCAAAAATCCGATAATTCCTTAGTTCAATCATCGTTTCGGGATTTTTTGGTGAGTATCAACCTTGAATTTGTACATAATCCAGTTAAAGCTCATTTGTACTCACTTTTTGCACACTATTGATCAAATCTTGTTAGCTAAAAAGTCAGTGTAATTTTATTGAAATTGATTTCAAGAACACACCCGCATATAAATATGTTCTACTTCATATTCCACGTTGTTGGCGTTGGAGCATTAAATGAAATATATGTCAGGGCTTTGTACATTATACATACATATCCTAGGCAACTTTTCAAGAGCCACTCACATTCCCACAAGCGAATACATATACGAATATACTCACACACACACACGCATACACACATGCACACATATACACATATATTTATATGCCGTGCACTCAAATGTGTATAAAAATGTTGAAACCTACTTAATGAGCTGACTATATAATGTAGTATATTATACCTCATACTAACTGAAAAGCTAAATCGCTTATCGATTAAATTTTTATGTTTGAAATTCAACTTTTTAACCGAAAAATGTTGTGGCTAAAATCTTTTAAATTTATGTGCTATGTGCTAAATTTAAAGATACTTTCTTAAGCTTTAAACCAGCTCCGCTTTATTAATATTCCGGGTAAAACTTGGTATGTAAATTGATATCAACTCAAACAAACTACATTGACTAGAACTATGTGTAGAAAAAATATTTGAAACATTTAATTGAAGACTAAATCAAAGTGGACAAAAACATTTCCACAATTTTTGTGGAAAGCAATTTGAACCAGAAATCTACCAAAACAATGAGAAAACGTGCAAAATACATGAATAAGAGAGCATTTGAAAATAAAGTTCATTTATGCTGTTAGTTCGTTGCATCTTTATTATTAATCCTGTGGTTGTCATTTTTCATTCTTCATTACTTACATATTTGTTCAGCAATTCACAGTATTTTTTAATTCGTTTTACTTAGTTTTTCTGTCTTCAATCTTCTGTGCCATGGTAGTGAATGCTGTGAATATTTAACAAAACAAATTGGACAAACAATGGAGTAGAGCAAAAACACAATTAAGAAAAACATTTTAAATTAAGTAAAGAACGAAAATATGAAAAACAATTGCTTTAAATTTTCCATTGGGTTATAATTCAACGTCAACAAAGCTAATTTGACCAAAACTAACGATAAGTTCATTGGTTTATACACAGATTGAAAGATTCTTCACCACAATTGTGCAACAAAAAGTAAGTCATTTAAAAGATATGCTGTTATATAATACTAAAAGAAGGAGAATAATAATCCTTAAATCAGAAGTATACTTAATATTGAATGAAAATAGCATTTAACTTGATTATGATAACGATAATTAAATGATCAAAGGTCTCAGTGACCCATTAAATCATTTTATTGTTCGTCTTTTATTATAATCGTTTATGAAGATGCCTAGAAAGGCAAATGCATCAAAGTTGCTCTTAAATACTTAAGACCCACTTGAGAATGTTATTGTTATTGCTGTTGTTTTTTTGGTTAAGTATGTGCAAATGATATTTCTTGCTTATAAAAACGAAATGAAATGCTATGCGGTATAATTTGCCTTGTTTCTAAAACTCTCCGAACACATATCAGATATTTATGTGTGTGTTTTGTTCTATATATGTGTATGTGGGTGTGTGTTTAGGTGACCGCAATCTACACATACATATACACACATACAGTCACACCGCTTAAGTGTGTAATAAGGATAACAATTTCCCATGGCACTAAAACTGACCTTTCTCAAGTGCCTTGCACGCACACGGGACACATCGCTAAGGGGCATTGAGAATCGGAGACACACAGCAGTCACCACACAGGACCACAAACCGCAACAGAACTCTCCTTATATTATATATACCCTAACAGTATAGTACTTCGATAGTAACAACAAACAAGAGACATGTTATCTTAAAGAAATAACCAGATTCTAATAGAGATATAGTTTTAAATTGTTATTGAACTTTGACATTTAGGTAAGACGGAACTGATATGCATATTTAAAAAAATAAATGTTCCATTTGAATGGTATTAACTATACTTAAAGTGTCTACAATCATATAAAAATCTGGATAACAACACATTTTAATATGTATATTTATCCCAAATTCCCAATTTATTAGTTTTTAAAGCCCGAATTTTGTTTATAAATAAAAATTTCTATTACTGGGTATACAGTATTCGTTCTTTTCAATACTTTTACTGTCTATGTGCCTTTTCTTAATAGGAATACGAACATTTTGTTTCAGTTTTCATTGCCTTGATATAACAAGGCTGAATATAACAAATTCACACACACAAGTAAAGGGCCAAAAACTTAGTACATAAAAGAAGAAGAAAAAAATACTAAAATGTTAAGAGAAAAAAAACCATCGACTACTCGTAGAGTCCAGAGTAAAGTTAAGGACCAACAAAAATCTATAAACACTACATGTTGTTATTTTAACATTAGCTTTGGTCAATTAACTCTGAACAACTTTTTTCTCTCTGACTTTTTTTTTTCTGTTTTTATTCTGCTTCAGTCGTTTGTGGCTTATACATAAATTATGTATAAAAATCAAGTGACCTTTTAAATTGTGGCAAATATCAAAGACAATTAGGTATGGGGCATATTTTATTGATGTTCAATATCACAAAATAATAAAATTTATTGATGTTTTTATTACTCTTAAATCGTCTATCGTCAGTGTCAGTTAAATAAATCAGAGCTACAAATTTAATACAATTTGTGTTACTTTAAAATCGACTTAAAGCTATGTAATCAAAGAAAATTAGTCTAAATAAAGTTTAAGTTGTTTAAGCTTGAATTTTTTATTATTTGAGTCTCTTAAATTATTTTAAATATTTACAAAACCTTATGTGTTAGTAACTTTTTATTATCAGCATACATTGAAAGAATTTTGGTAAGAGTACTTCCTGCTGTACTTACAAATCGGACAAAATAATTATAGAATTAAAATAAATAATAATTGTGTAAAAATAGTCGGTGCATCTTAGTCGACAAATCTTCATCTTGACATTTTTTAAATTCGCAAAAAAGAATGAAAATCTCTTAAAATCCCTTTGTCTTAATAAACAATATTTCTGTAACTAAAAGCAGTTTTAAAACACTTGGCATTATTTATTCAAATAAAGTCTGTTTTAATCCAGCTACCATTAAAAATAACCTTAAATACAGGGTATATATGCCTACCGGGTGTTTTTCGGCTGACTCTCCTTACTGTTTCTAGGTGAGTGGCACACACACAGCTGGAGTAGTGTAAAACCCGCTGCTGTCTTGCTGTACATCATTTTGTGGTTCATTTAAGACTGAGAGGTATGAATATCCCCCACCCGTTAATACACACACACACACACACACACTCTTATACACACCCACACACGTACTGTATCTGCCATTGTGTTGAAAGAGGCACAGCAGGAGAGCGATTCACAACACAATCCAGAATCGGGCAAAAATTCTCCTGCTGTGTTCAATCGCTTCTCGTTTATTGGTGGGTTTATCATTGTCTTCCTCATCTTTGAGTATTCGGACTAACCAAGTTGCTTGTTCTACTGGAATTTGCCAAGTATTTCCGCAGTTTTGTAGCATTTCTGCACTCGCATTTCATACGCAGAACTCAGTTTTTTTGCTTCGTTGGGCATTGATTTTTGGCAACAGCGATTAAGGATCAAATATCCTGTAAATAGCTCAACAAAGCAAGTTTGCTGTCAGAGATTGGAAGTTAAATAATAATATTGATAGATTTTTGTATACGATTTCTGACAACTCTAATAAATTTTTTTTAAAACAAATTATCTGATAACTCCGACTAACAACTCATTCGAAATGTTACAGAGTCTCAAAATTTGTATAGTTTCCTCGATTTGGTTTTTTTTCATAAATTTTTTTTTATTAAACCTTCAAGTGTACTAAAATTTCAATAGCAACTCACTGAAAATGGATTTTATAAAGTTTATCTTGCAATTGTTTAGAGTGGATAGCATCAATTTTATGTTCACACTATTATTGGCATGGACCCTACACTTTGGTGGCTTAGTCTGGGATCCGTTAACCAGCCATACACCGGATCTTAGTTCCGGAATGTACATATGTGGCACATTATTGCTGTTGATGCCACCGTTGAGTAAGCAGCCAAACCAATGTTTTTGGCGTTCCGTTTGGCCAAATTCATTGAGAATGTCCTTGTCCCTGATGTTGCTACAACATGTGGGTCTCATCTGTATCTGGGATACATGCAGTTGGTTTCTCAATTGGACACTTTTCCACTGGGCAGCAAATTGTCGATTGCTTTTGGCCTTTACGCTCCTTTGCTTTTCTATCTACCGTTGGCTAAATCGCAAAAGAACCGAACTTCATATATCAAAACCAGTTGCTAATGAAATTTTATGTCCCTATTGTTCAGTGTTAAATGCTGATCGGGACTTAAGAAAAACAAGAATGAAATGGAATCAAGCTGATCAAAAAAATTAATACAATGTAAGATAATCGAGTTTGTCGTGTATTTCAGTTTATTTTGTATTTACTCTGTCATTAAACACTGCATAATCGCTTGTATATTCAATCATTGTTCCGACATAAAAAATTCTAATAAAGTATACAATTAAGCAAATATTTATGTATGCTATTTATTTACTACATTTCAAAGTGAACCTAACATTGACGGGCAAAAGAAAAGCTTTTGAAAATACACATATGGATATTGACTTTGTAAATTGTTTGGTGTCAAATTGAGCAAACTTTGAACGAGGAACAATTAACATGCTTAAATAAAACAACTTGTGTAAAGGTAAAACAACTGTTGCCTAAAGCTTTCAGCTTCTATAAATGGTTTTAATATTTATCCATTTTATTTTTTAACAATTCCATGATTATTTTTATAAAAATAAACAATTTTTTTTCTATCAGTTGTACTTTATGAATTTATCAGAGTTTTCTTTTTTAGAGCCCTAAAATACTTTAATTCAAAACATAACATATTTGTCTAGTGACTCGTTTCCCTTTAATTTTACAGGGTATTTCGTAGTCCAATATTTTGTCTTCTTTGTTGTCTAGTGTTTTTGCGGGTTTCTTGTTTTTATGCGGCTGCCGCTGCGATGCTGCACGGCGAATTGATTTTCCATGTAAGCGCATTAAGCAGCGTACTGCACAATTTGTACATGTGTATGTGTGTGTGTGTGTGTGTGTGTGTGTGTGTGTGTGTGTGTGCGAGCATGTGTGTATGTCAGTCAGTCAATCTTGTGTCAGTTATTGCTGCATCATAAAGAGTTGTAGAGCTGTACGCACAGCACAAGAGCACACTGAGGGCAGAACCCTTTTGAGGTTACACGAAAAGTCGCTTTAATTTTTCAGACCAATCTGTTGAGTGTGTGTACGTGTGTGTATAGGTTTATGTGTGAGCTTGCGTGTAAGTGTGAATGTAATTTTGCTTTTTTTTCCACATTTATTGAATTGCCAAAAAAATTTGATGACACGCAGAGTGCGTGATCAAACATATTTCTAGACCTGTACTATGGATAAAAATGCCGACTTTTTTGCTAAAAGAAAAATTAATTTTATTTTTATTTTCTTTAATTTTCCAAAATTTGTTAGTAAGCAAACAATTGAGATTTGTACTTCTACATAAATTGTATCTTTTATTTATGCAATGATAACCAAAGTATATAGGGCCCAAAACAAATTTTAGTTGAATGACCACAATTATTAATTAAATGTTATTTTTTTTGCTTATTTATCAGTGAGCAAAGTTTTATTTTCAATATTTATCAGCGTTATCAATTATCTTTTGTTCTTTTTTTTACTTTTCTTGTTGTTTTTGCTGTTGGCCTTTTGCAGTAACAATGTCGCTGCAGGATATTGTGCGTTAAAATCTGTCAACAGAAATTCAATTACATTTTGCTCGCTGTCCAGCAAAGAAAACCCAACTTTCAACCTCCAGACTCGCCTTCAACTCTTAACTTCCTCTTCCACTTGCAGTTTTCTACTTCCGTTATCCTTTCGCTCTTCTTTCGCTCGCTTTCTTCGTTCGACTTGTCGCTGTCATCAGTTTACTACTGTTATAACCGTTTCTCGTTTCTCGTTTTCCTTTTCATTTTTTTTTTGTATTTTCCTTTTTTTTTTTTGTTTCGTTACTAGGTTTTTTTGTGCTTTTGTCGCCTTTTTTTTTTGGTCCCTTTTAGACCATGTCTTTTAACGGCTGCAACAACCGCAAGAGCCGCTAGAATTAAGCCATTGATTCGAACGCATTCCAAGAACGCATTACAACAATTCATCGGTGGATCAACTGAGCCATAAGCTGCCAATGAATGTAACGTGTGGGTTTTGGAGTAGAATTTGAGTCCATACCAAAGGACTACGGGGCGTATGAGTTCAGTGTAATGTTGGAAGAAGCCCAGAATTTTCTAAATGTGTTCAAAGTGTTTTAATTTGTTTTTGGTCATAGGATCAAATGTGCTACATAACATCACTGATTCCAATAATAACTCAAGCAAACTCGTTAACAAGAATTTTATAGAAAACTTTTTTATTCATTTTTTTTTTTTCATTTTATGATATGTTCAGTTTTCATAAATGAGCTTAAAATCATCTGAAAAAATGTCCAATTAAAATTTACTAGGAATTGGACAACTTTCCTGATAACAAGTGACCACGACGAACATAAATATGCAGTTAGTGCTACAACTGGATGTGAGCCCTCAAAAGTATGCAACAGTTTTATTTAATATTACTTCAGCGCTTAGTTAAAAATAGTTTTGGGGTAATAAACACAGTTGAACCTTTCAGTTGACCTTCAAATTCGCCTATTTTCACTAATAGCTTTCCAAACATTGAACTCTGCACCTTTATTTTTTTTCCAATATCACGGAATGGCATTTTTACGTGAGGATTTGGGCTTGGGATTAAGATGCAGGCATGAAAAAAATGACGGGGTTCGCACATCCGAGTACAATAAAAGGATATGCTTTTATCGTTTGAGCGTATATAACACGGAAAAGAAGACATCTTTGTCTCAAAGTGTATAATTAATAAGCATAAACATATTTCGTCTAATATTTCGTCTAATACAAAATAAGTCAGTAATATTTATTCAATAATTTAAATCAAATTTTCAAACTGAGCAGTGAGTATTTTAAAGTCGCGTGTCGACTATAACATTCTCGCTAATTTTTTTTTTTTTTTGCTGTTCATAAGTTCATAATAAAGATTGAATCGCCAAACAGATCAACGACATTCCGTGCCAAATTTTGCCAAGAAATCTGTCAACATTTCAATTCAAGTTATGCGGAATGTTTTTACATTTTTGCTTCTTTTTTCTCCCCTCTCCTCTACTTTCCCAAGCACTGAACCATTTATTCAATCGTTCATTGATTTGTGAATGCTTTTATTCATCTAATTTGAATAGCTGCTTTTTAATAAGCTCATTGCTGAATTTATTGTAAAACATTTCAATAAATATTGTGCTGAATGTTATAGGCGTACACTGAGAGAAGTGGATTGTGTTCTCTCTCTACTTATTCTCAAAGAAATCAGTTGAGAATTCTAGTAAATCGAAAATTAAAGACATTTTTTAATCGCAAATTTCCAACCCAACGAATTATATCCTTTCCAGCTTTTAATGCTGAAATGTTCTGAGCACAAATCAAACTTATTTTTCTATGATAATTATATAATTACAATAACTAAAGTTTCGATTGCTTTCATCTTTATCGAACGCTTCTTCTTGGAATTAGGTCAGACTAATTGAACTTTTCGAAAAGTTATTTCTAATTCAGACATCAACTCAAGTTTCTCGATTGGTTTTTATTTAGCTTCCTTTTGATTGCCAAAAATAAATAAGTAGTTGAGCTTTTGTTACCTGCACAATTCGATGAGGTGTTAAGGCCAAAAGTTAATCCTAGAGTAAGACGGACATAGTTAACACTGATTGAAAATCGATAAAAGACATGAATGAGAAAAGTTGAATTATTAATTGAATTCCGAATTTGTTTGACATTCAAAAGAAGTAAGGATTTCCGGCAAAAGTAGTTGACATAAATTGAACCAAAAACGGAATTTAACTTTTTGAAATTCGTTAACACATTGAATGACGCTTACCTTTGATTCTCTACATCTATCTCATATTTTGCCCTGTTTCCGTCTCTTTCTAGTTGAGAGTAGAATCCCCGTCATTGACTTAAAATAGCAAATTGAAGCAATGAAAGCAAAAGTTTTTAATCAGTTATGTAAATTTGTTTTCCCAAAACTTTTTGGTCCGTCTCTCTATAAAAGTTAAGTTTTTGGGGTTTTTTTTCGACTTTTTGCTGTTAGTGGCCTTTCATTCAGTCATCGAAATATTTTAATTGACTTTTTATTTTATGATTTTATGTATACCATATATATATTTTTGGTACACAACATAAGTTATTTCCACTTTACATTTATGGGGGTCGCCTGCAAATGGCATTCCAAATTGATATAAACATATTTTTATTGCATTTTCATGTACATTTCTCAAAGGACATATAATATTGATATAATTTTTTAATAAAACTCAGTTTTTTTGCCAACCATAACCAAAATGTCAACCAATATTTGTGCGCATTCCAATTGCCTTCTACCCAATAAAAAAAATAAATATACATATATTTATATTAACCATTTCACAGCGAGCCTTGAGTGCCTTTTTTGTTGACTAGTTTACAATTCAAATATCTTTCTCTGTAATCGTTCGATGCGTTTTTAATTAAAGTGGTAAATCCCATCAAAATTGTCGGAATATTTCCAATTCTCAATATTTTTTAAGCTGATTGAAAATGACGAATTTTTTTATTGGTTTGCTCAATTTCATTTTAATATTGTTTTTAATTTTGCGTTAATCCTTTGACGGGCATAAGTCATGGTAACAGTAGAAATATATTAAATTAATATTACTTTGAAAAGACTTTATACAAGTACAACCCAATGATTATACTCTAAGCTACTGAAAGATACACATAAGTTAATTCTATCTACCGATTTTAGCTTTAAGTAGTAATCAAATGTTAAGAGTATTGAGATATTAATACAGCTTCACATAATAACAGCGGAGATTGAAGTCAAGTTTAGAACATTATTGAGGGATTTGTAAATCTTAAACTTAAGTCCTTGGCCATATTATCCATCACTCAACAGAGCTGAAAGGTTATTTAAATCGCCACGCGTTTCCGCTTGACTGAATGCTTACCTGTGCACCCATTTTTCCAGTTGCCAGTTGCCACTTGCCAACTGCCATCTGGCCACCCCAAAGAGATTTTCTCGATTTTTATTCAGCATCATGGAGTATTTTCCTGTGCTTGTCTCGCATCTTCCATGCGATTGTCTGTGATTTTCCGGGGACGATGCTTGTGTTAGTTCCCATGGTAAAAGTTGTTTTGGCGACGAATGACCCTCACAATTGTGATATCATGTGGTTTCAGTATCCACTCTGCTTCAGTTAATGTATCTGTATCTGTAACTCTAGCTGTAGCTATAACTGTAGATGTATCTGTATCTGTGTATCTCCCTGTGGTGGAATACTGCAACTGGCTGCTGTCAGTTTGGTTGCTGCTCCTTCTGCAATATGCATGACATGTGCGGTGTACACAAACATACCCACTTACACACACACACACGCACACGCACACGCACACTGTCGCACCTACTTGGGCAGCCATTAATTGTGTGGCCCGGACAGGCATTGTGAGTGACTTGGGGCAGGCAGGTAAGCAGCTACGATAACTCAACGACATTTCATTAGACCATTAACTGTCAACTGCATGGGGCATGTGGCATGATTCCCACTTTCTCTCCCTCTCTCTTTCTCTTTATTTTACTCCTCCAACACACTCCCTAGCTCCCTCCCTTTCTTTTTTCTCCTGTGTGTGTGTGTGTGTTTGCTTTTGTTGTTGTTGGTTTTTCCCTTAACTTCCGCTGTTTTCCCTTTCCGGTTTTTTTTTATGGGACATGTTATTTTTTGCTGCCTGTACCAATTGGCCAGAAAACATCATTTGTGTTTGACCTTCCACAGTTTTTTGAATAGCTTGATTTAGGATTTAAATGTGTGAAACGGGCGCTTCCTGAGTTCAATAATTTCGATGATGGTTTGTATCATCTTAGGCATACTACACTGAGAAAAACTACTGCTACATTTAAATAGAAAATGTATTTATTTAGCATGTTCAATGAGTATGAATACTAGAATAGTTTACTTACAAATTGTATAGAATTAAGCAAGTCTTCAGTTGTTGTTTTATAGGGTAAAATTTATATCAAAATCTTGATGATCAGCTGAGTGTTTTGTGCACAGTTTATTTATCTGCGTGATCAGTTGAGTTAATTTGAGAAATTCTTAATTATTAAGTACAAACTTTTCAAATAAAAACATTTAAATTCAGATTTATTTTTTATTTTCTTAAATTTTTTTAATTTTTAAACATTTTGAGTTTATAATTAAAAGTTACATATTAAAATCAAAAATCGAAGAAAGTTAAATTTAACTTTATTTCGGCTTTAAATGTTTTATTTGCATCTCTGATCTTTTAATTGTGCCGAGTATTTGCAAAGCGTTCCTAAATACACCTACACACACACACACAGATTTGGCAGCATAGCACTGTAATTTTTTGAATGGAAAAACACATTGGTTTTCCAGGACTCACCCAATAAAACTGGTTATATGCAACATTCTACGCATCATTCACACACACTCAGAGAAACACACACGCACACTTACACACAATTTGTTCACATTTATATTTGTGACAAGCGAAATGTATGTGTGTGAGGGTGTGTGTGAGTGTGTAGCTGTAACAATGTTGTAACTGGTAACTGTCAAATTGGTTGATAGAGCAGCAGAACAGCAAACTCGCTCAGAGAATGGGCCGGAAAATTAAAGTTGGTTGTGAACCAAAAGTACACACACACACACACACGCACAAACACACAGACTCATATGCAGAGGCGCCCACTTGCACAGAGTAAGCGAAATCGAGGGAGATGGAGCTAGAGGCTGTCAAACAAATAGTTTGCGTTTTGTTTACTTGCCTTGCTTTTTGACCAAGGAGCTGCCCTTTTACCCCTCAACCCTCAGCACATGTGTGAGTGTGTGTATGTGTGTGTGTACATATATTTGTGTGTGCAAGTGTGTGTGCATGATTGTTTGTGACTTTTGATTAGGCCGAATGTTTGCATGGCGGTCAAAATGTCCGAACCCAACGTCCTAGGCAAATACATTTTGAGCTGACTGAGTGACTGAGTGAACGGCTGCTGTTGCCTACTTCCAGGCGCATACTGCGGTTGTGGGCCCAAAGGAGGAACGTTTGGGGTGGAGTCGTGGTGACCTTATCTACTATCAATTTAGTTAGTTCTCTCTCATATGCTTGGTACATCTGCAAAATATACAAAGCAGATTCTAGTGTGGTAATATCTTTGAGAATTTGTACCTTTGAGTATAAAATCTCTATTTATAGAAGTAAGAAATAATTTGTGGCTTTAAAGAAGATATCAAAACTTGTGTTGCACACAGGGAGATGATCAAAGATTTAGTTTTTGGAAAACTTAGCTAATTTTGATTGATTGCATAGCTGTACTTTTGGGAAACCTAATTGAAATGTTGATAAGCTTTACTTAAAAGGAGTTAACGAAGTTTGATACCTCCATTAGACATTTTTGTAGTTATATCAAATTTCAGAGAGGTTTAGGTTTTCTCTAAGGGGCTTTGAAATTGAATTCGAAACAAATTTTATTTTCCAAACTAAATTTTCGTATTTGTAGTATCAAAAGTTTTAGCAAGTTTAAAGTTTTTGTAAACTAGAAACAACAGAAACTAGATGTTATCAAGCATTGGAAATATTTTATTCATCTAAACATAAAGTTGAACAAACTAAATTGTTTTGGGTGTTCGTTTTTTTTTTAATCATGCGGAAAAGTTTAGTATGTAATCTTAATAAACTAAAGTACATTCTGCTCAAGTAACAATTGGAGTTTCTTTTGTGTCTGTGCGTAAATAAAATATTTGCTCTATTATTGTGTGGGTGTGACTGTGCTTGTGTGTGTGTGTGTGTGTGTGTGTGTGTGTGTATGTGTTTGTGTGTGTGTGGGTATTTATCTGCTTGCGAATATTGTCTTTATTTGCAGGCAGCGGCTCAATTTCTTCTACGTCCATACAAAAATGTCAACTGTTATTTTTATTTTTATGAGCTTTTTTGTGCTGTGTTCTTTTACTCTATCTAGTTGTAGGTTGTTTGTGTTGTTGTTGTTGTTGTTTACCGTGCGGACATTTCATTTGACTCAGAGCTATCATCATTTGTTTTGCCACGTTGACACGTTGACCACGTGCCACACACAGACACAGAGAAGTGTGTGTGTCTAATGTTTATTTGTGCACATTTTACCTGCCATCTCTGCCTATGTGTGTGTGTGTGTGTGTGTGTGTATGTCCATGAATTCCCTTAGGATTCGCTCTTTTGTCATTTTGATTAATTCTCGTTTTATTTAATTGAAAGTTTAGTTGACGATTTACTTGGATTACCTGGAAATGCATTTAATTTATTAAATGGTTTGCTTTGACTGACCAAAAAGCACCTGTAAATACCAGCCACAATAGCATCAAATACCACAAAAATACCTTTCAAATTAAGTGAGAGCTTAAACACTTTGGGCAACATATAAGTGGATACTCTTCAGTATTGATCAACTTAACTCTAATTAAATAACAATTATTTGAATCGAAAATATTTGCATGAAATTACTGTAAATTGTAAATTGCAAATTCCAGCAATTTAAATACAATTTTTATTGTCTGAAAAATTTGCATTGATTGTGCTGTGAATTATTTTAATAAGTTTAATTTTATGTGGAATAAAAAAATGCAATGTAATTTGATTTGATGGCATTTGTTGCCCTTGAACTTTATGATTAAAATATGTTAATTTGTAATTATTCAAGTGAAATCAGTTGCCAATGTGAATAATACGCAATTGAACTTTAAATTTGTTTATTACCAATATAATTCGAACTCACTCACTTTGAAAGTTTTTAATGAAAACCGTAAAACTACACTGATTTTTTCATTTGATATAATTATGATATTGTTAATTTAAATTACAATATAATCAGCTTTGCGCACTATCAAATTCGCTTAATTATGCTAATTAAATACAGCATTTGATTGGCTTTCTATATATGCATATATTTTATACATATGTGAATATTTTCAGTTCAATAATTTATCAATTATTTGAAATGTTTTCTATGCAATACGAAAACTATTCTTAAGTATAGTTATACCGATATATTTAAAATACAGAAATTTTTAACAATTAAAAAGTAGAAAGGTTTCAGAAAATATTAATTTTATTTAGAGTTTTCAGGTTTTGTTCCTTAACTAAGTGTAAATTGTAAATAAAATTACACAAATTAAATGTATAAGGATCGAAAAGTCATTCGCTTTTGCTTACTACGCCATCTAGCGTTAGATTTCACAATCCATTTGACGTAATACTTTGCGTTGTTGCTTCTAATTAGCGGTCCTCATGTCCATTTATTTTTTATTTATTTTATTTTGATACGATTTGTGAGCCTTGAATTGAAGCAGGATAAGAAATTCGCACACACATGTATATGTATAAATACACATACACACGTAGAGATTTATACGTGTGCGTGGGAGTATTGACAGTCATCCTTGCCATCATCATCATCATCGTCATAGTTGCTGTTGTTGTCGTTGTGCTTGTTTATCGGACTTATTTATAGATTGTCAGGGATTGTGCCCAGAGTGTCCTGTCGGAGCGTGGCTTTTGAAGCTGGAAGCTCGTAATTTCCATATTAAGCCCACATGAGGGTCACATAGAAACCAAAAAAAAAATAAAAAAAAAGAATGAGCGAGAAAGGTGGCTAGTAGAAGAAAAACTAAAACTAATGCGCTTGGTGTAGGTGGAAAATGGAAAATGTGTGTCTGACAACTGCAAACAAGTAAATGGCACAGCAACAACATAAAGGGGAGCTGGCTATAGCTCTCTCTTTCTCCCTCTCTATCCTTCTCTCTCTCTCTCTCTCTCTCTTTCTCTCTCTCTGTCTCTCTTTTACACACTCTGTAGTGGTAACTCTTCCCTCCTCTTTCGCTCATCCTTTTGGAACTGCTTGAGCTCTTGGACAAACAAACTGACACTGGTAACGAAACTGCAGGCAAGATGGTGTGAGAAGTGTAAGAAAAGTAAGCGTAGCAGCCAGGACTTTTGATTTATCACCTTAATAAGCGTAAAGAATCCTGTGGGTAACATTATTTACAACTAGAATGAATGATGAATGATGCCAGCTCCGCCCTCTTTTAGATCCACCTGTAATGCGTACAGGTGAAACACAGGTAAACAAAGCCAAAGGATAAACCAAATACATATATACAATTTATACATACACCCAAACACACACCCACACACACACACGCTTACATTTTCAATGGCATCATCAGCAGCACATTATTGACATGAAATAGAAATTAAAAACCCCTCACACACACACACACACATGCACGAACACCAAATCGTTCACACACACTCACTCACACACAGACAGAGCGGAAAATCTGAAAATCAGTTGCTTAAGTAAGTTCGCTTTGGCAGCGTCCGTTTGCCATCTCCGTGTCCTATGTCCTGTGTCCTCACATCCTGTTGCCTGTTTATTTTATACGGTTCGTTGGCTTTGCTGCTAACCGCTTTCCACTTTGCTCTCTTTCTCTCTCTCTCTCTCTCTCTCTCTCTCGCTGTCCCTTTCTCAGTGCCTTGTCTTGTTTGCGCTTAGTTTGATTGAACACCAGTGACAGTGTGTGCGTGTGTGTGCCTATGTGTGTATGACATGAACGCAATGTCAAAGCATCAGACAACACGATTGCTCAGATAGACGCTTGGATTGTCATCTGCTTACCATATCTACCCAGTGCTGTAAAAGTCCTGTTGTTCTGACCCAACAAATATTCAAGGAAAATTCACAGATTTTCACTCGTAACTAAATTTGCATAACTTTCATGCGAGTTTTATGTCTAAAAATATGTAAAGTTATCTGAATTTACACGAATCTGAATATATTTTATTCTAATACTTAACTTACTTTATAACTATCCAACACTTTATATGAGTTAAAAGTGATTTTAAAATGAATTCCTGAGCTTTTTTTGTAATGTATTGATTATCTAAATAAGTCGAATTTTATAAAAAAAAATAGTTAACTTTAACTTATTTTAAGCTTAAAGAGCAAAATAATTTTATAATATATATAAGTTAAAATTAATTAAACAAATTTAAAGCTTATAAATTCATGTTTTTCAAGTTGCTACGAAAGTCAGTTAAATAGTTGCAAATTTTTAGCCCTGTAGAGACTAATGTAACTTTTACTCCATTCTAAAAACAATAACTTATCTCCATTACCCAGCTGAGCAGATGCTGTACCTGAATATATAGACGTCATACTTACTTGGCTTTCATGTATTTTATCATTTTACCATTTTTACACTTTTAGTTACTCACAACTGTGTTTACAACGACCCTAAAAGTGGCCAAAATTCTAACATGTTGTATACATTTAATTAGTTGCAGTTTAGCTGTGACTAAGAGAGCAGTGCTTCCAAAGAGAATTGGCAGACAGACATTTAGCCTGGTGGCATACGATACCAACTGGGCAACCAGGCAACTGTCTATTCAGCCCGTTGCCCAAACCATTATTTAAGGCTGTTAAGCGATTTCCGTTGTGGGATTGAATATTTTCCAGGAGCTCTAAGTCTTTGTTTTTATGTGAGTGTATGTGTGGGTCAATGTGTGTATGCTGTGTGTGTTCATGTGTGTGTTCATGTGTGTGTGTTTGTGTGTGTGTATCTCTTAGTGTGTAAGAGTGTTTGTGGTGCGTGAGTGTCTAGCATATTTCTATTTTAAGCAAATGCACAATGCAGCACACATATATACAAACAAACACACACATACGTACACAAACACACACTCTTACACACGCACGAGCTACAAAATAAGCTAAAGAAACCGTGTAAGAATGCTCTAGTCGACTACCGACTGTAAGATATCCATTAAATTTCATTAACATAAAAACATAGCATACTTTTTGGAGTACTATCAAAGCTATTTACTAAAAAAATCTTAAACAATTGATGTTAATTATAGCAATCTGCTTGTGATTAAAAAGTCAAAAAATAAAAAAAAAAAGAGAATTTTTTTTTATCATAGGGACTAACTTCTGAAAAGACTTTGTCTGCCAATTTAAAGCTTTACAGATTAAATGTCTACGAGATTGAAGGAGTCACTTCTAAACTACAATTGGTAAAAAAAAATATTTTCTCTATGTACAAGTATATACCCTTTCTATATGACTAAAGGGTATAGAAGGCAACCAAAAGCCCAATCGTCACATGTACACACTCACAGCAAATAAAACGTTGCCAACCGCACGCCATTTTCATGTTGCATCCTGCCATTACACACACTAACACTCACTTATACACACACACATACACACACACACACACAAACACACACACACACACACACTGTCACACACATACAGTCAGACACACATACACACACACACACACACACACATACACACACATATTTGTCGGCTTCACGGCTTCTCCGGCTCTCGTACTGTCCGCATATGCAAAACTGCTCGTTTATTCAACAACATAAACATTGTTGTGCACATAAATTTATACAAAGTTCTAGTTTACATACCAACACACAAGCACACACACACACTTACACTCACACACGCAGACTCGCACACACACACGAACACACACATATACACGATTTGAGCTGGCACAGTTAAACGGGCCGAATCGATATTCATATCAACCGCAAAATGTGTGTCGACGTCGCAGCTGCAGCATTTCAAGTTTTTTCATTTTTTTTACATTCTTAAAATACTCTAACTAATCGGGTCTTATGACTATATGACAAATTTAAAAATAAACTGAAAAGTTCGTTTCTCTTGTTGTAGTGAAACTTTGAAGTGAAGTTTGTCACTCTGCAAATAAATACATTTTTATGCCCATAAAAAATATCTAATGAGATAAACTAATATTTCTATTTCAAGACTTTGTTAATGAATTTTATTGAACATAATTAATTTACTTAAAAAATACGAAATATACATGATTTCAATTTAACTTAATTTAATTTAATTTAATTTAATGATATCTAAGTCCGAAACTAAAAAACAAGTAGAACTTAAGTAATTTTGATACTTTGCCACAAAACTTATCTTCATTTTATTCCGAATTTGAGCTTAAATTTTTGATTTTTAAATATTTTTATTTCTAGCATATTTTGAAACAACAAAGTCATTCAATTTAGTAAAAGTTAGTAAGAGTTGAAGAATCCTATTAACTTAAAGATATGTTTGTTTTCTTAATAAATTGCCATCGAATGCTAAATTTTTCCTTACGTATAACATTTATTAACCTCATAAACTTTTTTTAATTGAAAAAAAAAGAGCAATTTAACTTCGTCTTGTCATCACATTACTTTGATATTTGTATTGTTGTTTTGGGTCATGCGGGCGCTTTGCGTTTTAAGTAGACTGCAACAATTAATGCATTTAAAGCACCTGCATATTGTCAGGGACGACACGCCTACTTTCGTCCAACCAAATTCAGACAGCATATGGTTACAATTTGTCCATCAATCAGTCTGACAAGTTATCATTAAGGCAAACACTGATGAAAATCAGGTGAAACTTTAAAGGCTTTCATTATTTTTGTTAACTAAAAATTTCTCTGGAATGCCTGAATAGCATTCAAAAGAATTGAAAACTGCTAAAAGTGGGATCAGTTTAAACTTAAATGCAGATTTGTTATTACAATTGTTTACAATTTTTTTAATTTTTTATAAATAAGTTAAATTTGAAAACATTAATTTACTCTTTTAAGTTAAGACTTTTCATTTAGAAATTTGTTTTTTCTCTGAAACACATTTCATCATTCATTTCAGTACTTTATTTTTTCCAAGTATACTGTTTTTTTTTTTTTTGAAATACTTAAACTTTTCACTTTAATTTGTAAGTGTTTCAAGTCTTGTATCTCTGTTTCTCTTTCTTTTGCCGCATTTAAATCTTTTATTATCCAGCGTTAAGCACAGATGTCTGTTGCAGAATAAAACTTTCATCTCAGTCTCCAACTCGTCTCTTTGGCACTCCTGTTAATTGCGACAATTCGCAGCTCTTCACGCTCTTTACGTCCACTTTATCTGAAGGACTTGTGAAAAGCTTTCTGCTATGTCTGTCTCACACTACTGCGCACTCCTTTTGCGGTAAGCAGAAAAAGAAGAAGCTTTACCTGGTGACAGAACACGTCCGATGCTTTCTCTGCCAATACCCAACAAATACAACAGCATTCTAAAAATGCCAGTTCGAGTAAAGTATCTACCATCATTCCATTCGTTTATGGGTTACCTCTATATCTCAGTAGTTGCGGTTCTGACTTTTCATTTTGTGGTAGATGTTTGGACTTAAATGCAATCATTGGTAATTTCCCTCGTTTACCAGCAGTTTCCATTAAGGAAAATTCTGCATTCGATGGCAATTCATTCGTCTGACAGTTTTGTTTAAGAGAACAAACATGTCTTTCAGTTAATGAGTCATTTTTAAATAGCAAAAATAAACTATTTATTAACTGATTGTCAATTTCAGCTAATTATATTAAATAATAGTTACAGACTCTTCAAGAAAAACATAACTGATATTTAAAATATATTTATTCCTTCTATTTTTTGATACATAATAAACAGTGAATTTAAGTGGAAAGTTTAATAAATAATTTTCTATAGTCAACTCTGCACAAAAAACGTTTTCTGGTATTTTTTAAGATTTAAATTTCATGCTTCAATTTTTTATTTGAATTTAACTTTTGGAAGTCCAAAAAAATGTAGCGTTTTTTTTTTTTTTTTTTATTATTTGAGAACTATGTCTTTTCATTTAATGAGAATATTTATGTGTCTGGGAATTTAATCTTTGGTGCCCCCTTAGAAATAACAGTACTTGCTGCGTGTTTTTTATGTTTAGCTTTTTTTTTTGGCTGTTTTTCTGCTTTTATTTGTATTTAACGTGGCAAAAATGCTAAACTGAAGCTTATTAAAAAAACATTTCATTTCATTTGCTCTCGCGGTGTCCCTCTCCTTATCTCTCTCTACTCCTCTCTCTCTCTCTCACTGTGTCTCTTGCTCCCTTTATTGAGTATTTTTTTTTGTGTACTTCTTTTTTTGCTTTCCTTATGGTGTAAATAAATAAAATGCCAAAAACAACAACAACTAAGGCAATGGCAATGGCAACTTGGCAAGCACCCAAAATTGTTGTTACCATTCAACAGTTGGCCATGTTCGTTGAGGTTGTCTGCCAGCCCTGGCTGTAAGGTTTTGCCAAAGGGTGTGCTATGTGTGTGTGTGTGTGTGTGTTGTGGATAGGGGAGGGGGTAACTTGCTGGCGTGTTTTGGATATGAAGCCGCATTTGCGTCCTCGGCGGTTTTTGTTTGCGTTTGCGTTTTGTCAGCCATGTGACAGCAGCGGCAACAGCGCCACCTGCGGCTCCATATTGACACTTCTGTGTCTGTGTGTGTGTGTGTGTGTACGCGTATGTCTTTTTGATCGTATTTGTTTTAGAGCTTTAATCAAATATACCATAATTAAATGCTACAAGTTTTTAGCTGCAAAAAAAACGTTGCCAAAAAAATAGAATTTTGAGATACTTTCCAACACTTTCTCTTTCTTTATTTTCTTCATTTCTTTCAATACTTCTTTTCACTGTCTATCCAAGTATTTTTTTTCTTGTATTTCTGCTTTTTCTACTGTTCGCCCTTCAACACGATAAGAAAACATTTTTTGCTCTGGGCCAGTTGGCAGTCGAAGCTCGTGTCAAAATTGTCTGAATGCCAAAGGAGCCGGTTCGCCTTCAACTCCCGGACCTCCTTCTTCTTTTAATCCTCTGGAAAGGGATGCCCCGAAGTTAGAGACATGCCAAGTTAACTGTTTGCAATGCGTTCAAAATTCCAACGTGCGATTTCCTGAGCCAATTAAAATCGAAATTTCAAGTATTTACGGACCAGACGGCCAAAGTGACAAATGATTGATTATTAATCCAAGTTTAATTTGCAGTTATTAAAGAGAATTTTTTTACAGCTCAAGTACAAATATTTCTGGTATTTTTTTGTATTTACTGAATTTGAATTAAGCGCCAAAATTGCTTAATTATAAATTGATTAAATGAATAAATTTTCATCGTCATTGAACTAAATTTCAACATTCTTTCTTTTAAATTTAATTACAAAATAATATAATTATAATTTCTTGATAAAAATGTATAAAATAAGTTCAAATTTTGACTCCACATAATTTGGAATTTCAATAAAAAAATAACAAAAAAAGAACCAAATAAATAAAAGAAAAACATAAATCGTTAATTATCGATTAATCGATTTCCATTTCCATTTCCACCTCCTTCTCAGCCTTTGCCAATCGAATGTATTTTCTGATCAATCGTTCCATTTCTCGCCTACAAAGCACATTTTTGACGTTCTTTTTGGACATGCGTTGAATTGTGGCTATTTTGAACATATCAGCCGTTAACTTATTGACTCCTAAAGTTTTCCACAAAACTTCAATAGCCAAAATTTTTGCTTGTCTTAGACTTAAGCCATCTGTATTTTTGTCAAGCTCTTGTCGTAATAATGTTTGAGCAGTTTTGCAATTTTTGCCAATTGCATTTGCATGCCAACCTATATAGGTGCCCGTTGGATCGGTATGATATAGTTTGAACTGATTTTGCTTCTTGTCCCAGCCAATGTAGAGCATTGAAACGCCAAAGGGACGTTTTCCCGCATGTACTGTATAGACGTGTTTTATTTCTGCTGCTTGCGAGACAAGATTCTCGCATGAGATTTCTTTCAGATTTTCATTCACATATTGATCGGCTCGATAGCGTAGCTCATCGATAACCACATTCGCATCGGACATAATACCCGATGCAACACAAACTATGTCTTCGGAAAGGTGAAAGAATTTATTCCAACGATCTGAGTTGTCAATCAATAGGTTTTTGGTACGACAATCGATGGCTAACAAAACTCCATCATTTGCCACAATTCCCAGACACAAGTCACCTTGAGATGCGGCCTCAATTGCGTACTCGACCTGAAAAATGCGTCCCTCGGGTGAATAGTAATTTGTTTCCGACATTATATCATTTAAATTTAATGCGATTAATTCTAAAATAAAGCAGGTGTGTCTAATTTTGTTTAACTAGAGTTATGCATAAATTTATAGTTTCTTACAGAGTTTACAATAGCTACTTTGATGACAACTGCTCAAATGTTATAAAAATGGTTAAAATAGATGTATACAGATATCTTATATTTTTTCATAATTTTCTAAATAAATCTTTATTAATTAAATTGAAATAATTATTTAATTGTTTAACTCCAAATCCTTAAAAATTTCGTATAATGAGTAATTCATTATATACATCTCCCGTGTCTTTAGAACAAGCAAAAATTTGACTCTACTGCATTTTTTGTCTTCAACAATGTTGTTATACCCTGTAAAGTAAGATGTGGTTTGAAAAAGGCAGTATTTTGATAACAGTCTTCATGCTAACAAATGTAAAGCCATAATTTTATCGCTTCGTAGTTTACTATGTGTGGAACACAGGGTATCATTTAGTCACTCAGCCATGACTTTCTTTTAAGCTTCGAAATTCCTTTGAACTAAATAGTTGTCGCTTTGTCTTGTCTCACATGAGCTGCGAGCGAAGATAACAGACTGAAGACAGTGGGACAGGCAAAAGCTGCCTGCAGCTTTTGCTTTGAGGGCAGCTGACCAAACACACACACACACATGTGTGTGGACGACAGGGTGTGTTTGTGTGTTTGTGTGCATGTGTGTTGCACTTTACCAAGTGGAGCCTCGCGCCACGGGGAAGTAACTGTTTGACATTTGCTGTCACTGTCCACGTCCTCGACAATTGTTATTCTTAGTATGTTGTTGCTGTTGTTACTTTAGTTGCTGTCATTGTTGTTGTTGTTGTTGTTGTTATGCCCTTGTGGAACTGCAGTTGTTTATCCAGAACCGTTAGCTTGCATTGCTTTTGTGCTAAAACACAATTGTATGCAATTGTGACGTCATGTATGGAATTTTTACCTCCTTTGGTGTCTTTGATTCTCCTTCCTTTCAATCGATTTCCCCAACATCAATAGCACCAATAACAATAAGAACAAAAACAATCATCAACAACATTCCATTTAGGCAGAAATATGTAATTGCCCCATACCAGTGTTGTAAAACACTTTTTAAAGTTTAAATTGCCTTGGTTTTCTATGTAATTTACAGATTTGTTCAACCTTTAAAGGATCCAAGAATACAATGAAAAATTCGAGTTGACGTATTGCGGTATAAAATTGGGTTAAATAATAAATTTTATTAAAAAAAAATACAAACTAGACATTTATTAATAAGTCAATATTCATAGCTAACATTTCTAATAAATTTTGAATTTATTTTATTACATTTGCAGCTTGAAAAGAAGAAAGGATAACGCGACTAGATAGCAGCCATTGGGATTGTTTGAAAAACGGAAACGGAAGTAACGTGCTGTATGCGTCAAAAGAGACGAGTTTGTCAGACAGTTGAAAAATGCAAATTAAAATACAATAAAATGTAAAACACAATACTGAACAACGACAACAACAACAACAGCAACTGTAGCAGTAAAGACTAAACTGATAAAGATAGAGAGACAAAGAGACAGCGAGAGAAAGATAGAGACAGAGAGAGAGAGAGAGAGAGGAAGAGAAAGAGCCCAAGTGAGCGGGTGGAGAAAGAGTGAATTGTGGAAATGGCAATGGAAATGAGACGTGAAGTGGCGGCAACTTTTTCCACTGAATTGATTTAAGCAATCGGCATTGTTGTGTCATTCTGTCGTCTAACGGTCACAGGATACGGTATAGATAGCGGCAACAATTTGCATAATTTTCAGAGCATTAGCAACAAATTGCAAATAACAAAAGCAACACGGTCATAAAAAGGCGCCAAAAAAAAAAAAAAGAAAAAACAAAGAAAAAAACACAAAACGCATAAAGGAATTACAAATTAAATGAAACACAAAAAGAGAAAGTAAATTAAATAAAACACAAAAAATAAAAACAAAACAAAACAAATAATGTAAGCAACAAAAAAAAGGTTTTTTTTGCAGCCAAAATTAATTTATGTAACATAAAAAACGAACAATAACAATAACAACAATAGCAAAGTTCAAGAAAAATTTGTCCCAACGAAAAACGCTAGTAAAACGCGAGCAAAAACGCGACTGAAACGCGACTGAAACGCTTACATTTACGTGAATTAAACGGTAGCGAGGGTTGCTTATAAATGTACCAGGACAGCAGCTGCAGCAGCAGTAGTCGACGTGGCAGCGCAGCAACAGCAACAACAACAGCAGCAGCAGCAGCAGAGACAGCAACAACTGCAACGCCAGGAACACCAACAACAACAACGAGCGACGAGGAAACGTTCGAGGCGCTGACAATAATAACAACAACAACGATCACAACGACTGCTGATGTTAAAATTGGTGCTGCCGATACAACAGCTACAACAACAACTACAGTCATAACAGCAGCAGCAACAGCGGCAGCAGCGGCAACAACAACAACCGCCACAGCAACAACAACAACGAGTGCAACACTAGAAGGCAACAATAGCAGCAACAGCAGTAACAACAGCAACAACAGCAGCAGCAGCAACAACAGCGACGGCGACGGCGACGACGACGACGACGACGAAGACGTTTACACCGACGCGTACGTTGACATCGACGTTGACGTCGATATTGAGTGCAGAACAGCGCACGGATCGCGTTTGCTATCGTCAAACAGCAGCAGCAGCAGCAGCAGCTGCGGACATGCAGCGTTGCAGCAGCAGCAACAGCAGCGACAACAACAGCAGCAACATAAGAAGCTGCAACGCGCAGCAGCAACATTAAACGCAGATGTGCGCTTGCTCCGAAAAATTGGTTATATTGCATCACGTGTGCGTTGTCTGGCCAAATATTACGGTGATTTTCACCTGGTAAATCCATACAGTAAACAGCGACAACGTCGACAGTTGCAGGAGATATTGCTGAAGCATTCGATCTTTGATCCGGGACGTGAAAGCGAACGGGCATTGGTGTTGGCCGCGGCAGCGGTGGCCGTTGGTGCAGCCTCCGCAGCAGCAATTACAGCAGCAGCAGCAGCAGCCACAGGTACAGCAACAACACGCAGTCAAAGCTGCAGCAGTTGCTTTGAAGAGCAGGAAGAGGAGGTCTTTGAAGAGGAACAGCAGCAACAGGAGGAAGAGGAAACAGAAGAGCTTGCCATTGCAACGACAGCAACATCAACAACAGCAACAACCACCACCACTGCAACAGCAACAGTGCGTCGAAAATCATCAAGCAGCTCGGCAAGTGGAACGGCAACGGCAACAGCAACTGCTGCATCAGCAACTGCAACGGCAGCAACATCTGCATCTTCGTCGCTTTTAAACGCGGCCACGCCCATTGCTTTACTTGAGGAATTGTTAATACAGTTTTACGAAGATCAGGATCAGTGTAGTCACAAGCTGACTGTTATACGACGGCAACTGGCTTGCAGCGACAACCTAAACAACAATAACAACAACAACAATAGCAACAACAACAACACTGACAACAGCAACAGCAGCAGCAGCAGCATCAACAACGGACAAAGTCTAACCATGTCCACATCCATGTCAAACATGGTTGAAGCCGCCGCCGCCGCTGCTGCCGCCGCTGCTGTAGCTGCCACCGGGGAGACCGCCAGCAGCAGCAGCCTGGCAGCAACAAGTCGCTCGTATTTGCAACCATCGATGGATGCGGACAATCCACGTCGTCGTCGTGCCAGTGATTGTTCAGCGGTTCAAGCAGCAGCTGCATTGTCCAATCAGCTGCATTGTATAACACTAAAGAACAACAATTGCACGGCAGCAACAGCTGCAACAACTGGTAAATTGCCATTTCATCGCGGAAGTTGCGGTGCTGCTGGTGAACATCTTTTGGCAGCTAATTCGATTGCAAATCGTGCAACAATCATTTTGAGTAAATCATGCAGCAATGTCGATGGCGATGCTAGCAATTTGGTGCCAATTGTTGATAGCAATAAATTAAGGGCCAGTGCCACCGATATCGAAAGTAATTCAAATGCATTGAATGGTGCCAGGGATGCAATGACAACAATTGCAAATGCAGCCGCTGCTGCTGCCTCAAATAATGGCAACAATGAGTTTAGCATCCTTCAATTGAACAATACCATCATCCAGTGTCACTTTAATGATGATGATTTTCGCGCCCTTGTCAAGGATCTCAAGCGCAAGGTTGAGTACACGGAGCGCATGAATTGGCTATGTAAGTATCCCTTACTTTTTCACTAATTCTATTTTTAAGAACCAGTAATCAAAAAGAGTACAGGGGTATATTAGTTTTCTCAGTAGGGAAATGTGCGTAACAGGCAGACGGAGGCTTTTTCGACCCCATAAACTATATATATATTCTTGATCAGCATCAACAGCCGAGACGATATAGCAATGTCCGTCTGTCCGTTTTTCTGTCCATCCGTCCGTCCGCACCAAAATCTTAGAAAAAGTATATTTTAAAAAGAAACTATTTTCAAATCGCCATAACTTGGAAGCTACTTAAGCTATCGCGACCAAGTTCACACATATGGTACCATTATAACTATCCTTGACAAGTTCAGGACAAATCGGTCGAAAATTGGTGATTTATATGAACAAACGCGCACTAAAATAAGTACAGGCTCTCTTGATGACCTTTATTTGAAAATTTTGTATGTAAAGGACTAATTTGAAAACGTTTTTTGCAATCAGTTATAAAACTGTCTAAATGAAAACTATAAATATAGTTTCGTTCTTAAGGTCTTACTACGAAACATGACTTAGAATTTTTATAATGATTAAAAAAAAAAAAAACGAATAAATACTGCACCCAATTGCAAGTTAATGACATAATACTGCACATTTGTCTAAATCACTTTGTCAAGCAATGAGAAGTCAAGTTTGATTCGTTAATGCCTCAAATGAGCCATAAGCGAAGACAGCTATAAAAGCAACAACAACAACAACAACCAGTAAACTAAAAGCAAATGTAAAAACATTTATTTTTTTTTTTTAAATGGAACTACAATGAAATGTAAAAATCATTTCAAATTGTTCTATTCACAATTGCTAAAGGGGTCAACCATTCGCATTCACATTCACATTCGTATTCCCATTCGCTTTATTCGGTTCGCTGCATTCGATGACCTCGTAAATACGCATTTTTCAACCACTCGACCAAACGAAGACATTAAACGATTTAGCTCAAGTATTAGATTTGCATAGAAACATGAGAAAACTTTGTTTAAACGCGAGTTTAAAGTAAGTAAGTAAAAGTGTTTTTTTACTAGGGGAAAGAACTAACAAAAAACTATTAAAAACAATGTAAAAAATTTTTATTCAAATGTGCTAAGTTAATTTTTTAATTTAAATACTCCAAATTATAAATTCTAAAGCTATTATATAAAGCTATTATATAATGCTAATGAAAACTTCATTGATTTTAATTTCTTTAATCAGTAATCAATTGCCAATAGTAATGTAAAGTAGTATAAAGTATATGAAGTATAAAATTCTTAGCTTATAAATCCAAAAAGTAAAAAAAATAGTTACTTTTTAATGGGCTACTTAATTGCATACGTGACTTTACTCTTTATAGCGATTACTCTAAACAATCTGCACTGTCAATCAATGAGAACAATAGCATTCAGTACGTTAACTAACTTCTGTATTAAGTCCTTGTTTTTCATATTGATGAAAAGGTCGAATAAACAATTCAGTTATTTTATGTTCGTTGCTATTGTTCGACAATGAATAAAAAAACAATCTGGAATTCGAAAAGAAATGTAAACTGGCCAAAGATACTTGAGGTAAAAAACGATTACCGGTCGAGTTAAAGTTCGAGTCGGGAGGAAGAAACGAAAATTGAAGTATAAAATGCACATAACCACAAAACTAACTGAATTGCTGTATCGAAACGTACCTGGCAAACTGCTAAAACAGCTACAAGGACAACTGAAATGTCGAGGATAGGACAATAGAGGACAGAACAGAACCGTACAGGACAAAATAGGAAAGCATCGACAACAATGGAAACAACATTGACAGACTGAACTCAAAGACGTCGTCAATCCAGTCATGTAACTTCTGATGCTCATCAAAAACAAGTAAGAAAGGCTACAGTCGAGAGAGCCGACTGTAAAAGACCCCGTACTCACAGAAGTGCGCATTTTCCATACGAAAAAGAAGAAAAGTGGAGTGATTCACATTTTGTATACATACATATTTATATGCAAATGTATGTAAATATATACACAATTAAATGCACAATTTTCATACTTGGCTTATTTTAAAAATAAGCCATGTCTTACAATTTGAAATTATTATTTTACACTTCGAAATTATTATTTTAAATTTAAATTGAAATAAAACAAGTAAGAAAGGCTACAGTCGAGCTAGCCGACTGTAAAAGACCCCTTACTCATAGTATTTGCAATAAAACACTGAAACAAAACCATCAATTTGTAATAGGGATGCAAATCGCCAAGAAAATGCCGATATCGATATTAATTAAAATATCACATCAAATCAAATATCGATATTATCAACAACTGAATTTAAATACGATATATCGCTATAGATATAGACATAATGACCAAATATCGCATGCGATATTATGTCGCAATTATAATTACTATGGTATGCGTGCGTGCATTGTCCGCAAGCAGTGCAGTCGCTACACAAGCAGTGCAGTCGCTACACAAGCAGTGCAGTCGCTACACAAGCAGCGCTTGCACACATGCATTGACGTTGCGTGCTATTGTTAACTTTGTTACGTGTCTAGCTCTTTTGTTTATTGTCCGATTTGTATGCAACTTTCAGGATAGTTTGTGATACTCTGTCTCCAAACACATTTCAAATTACAATACCGTACGATAAGTGCAAATGCCTTAAAAATGGCATTGAAGTTTGAAAATTATTTCATTCTTGTGGGAAAACGGGGCGTGGCAGTCCAAAAATTTTAATGACAATGCATTTATGCTGTCTCTAGCAACCTACATACCAAAAATGGTATTCCTAAGTGCTATAGTTACTGAGATATTTGCTTAAAACATCAATTTTTTCCGAGGTGACCATAGTTTTTTAAAATTTGCGGGGGCGGTAAGGGGTGTGGCAAAGATTTGAAATAAACTTGATCTGCTCGCGAAGCAAACGGACTTTCATTCCAAATTTGGTGTCTCTAGCTTTTGTAGTTTAAAAGATCCAGGTGTTCATACAGACGGACGGACAGACGGACAGACGGACAGACGGACATTGCTATATCGTCTCGGCTGTTGATGCTGATCAAGAATATATATACTTTATGGGGTCGGCCACGCCTCCTTCTGCCTGTTACGCACATTTCGCTTCAGACAAACTTAATAGACCCCTCTACTCTTTTTTAGAGTACGGGGTCTAATTACGCTACTTTTGGGCTTTCTCTCTCTTTTGTGGCTTTGTACAGTGGACAAATAAGATGAAAAGGTGGGATTTAAGTAAATCAGTATTATAGACTACTATACTTAATAGCTGACATGAAAAAAAAAACGGGTTAAAAATAAACTCTTAATATAAATTAGTATGATTCTTTCTGAAACAACAGCAGAGCAAATATCTATAATTGAAACGATTGCACTAATATTATTATCATATAGTATTCTTAATCAAAAATTGTAACTTCCCTAAAATTGCGAAAGTTTTACTTTAAAACAGATTTAAACGTATTAATTTTATTAGTTTAGAACAGCCAAAACGCCCACTGTACGTGACTAAGGACAATGTCCATGTCTATGTCTGTGTCTGTGCCTGTGTCTGAGTCTATGACTTTTCTCTCTCTTTCTCTCTCTCTCTCTCTCTCTTTTCCCCTTTCTTTTCACTCTGTTACCTTCTTTTTGCTTCTTGTGGCTGGCACATTTTGCTTTTACAGCTTACGCCTTTTGTGTGTTCACTGTACTGTGTTAGCCCTTTTCCCCACTTTCTTTATCTCTATATCCTTCTCGCTCTGTTTTACTCGCCCTCTGTATATGTGGGCCTGAGTTCATCCAAGGACAACGACAACAACTTTGTTGAATGGCGTTAAAAGTTGTCTTTGCATCGAAGCGCGACTTTTGCTGTTTGCCACATTTCTTTTTTCTTCTCGTCCTTGCACTTACATACAGTTTGAATATATGCACATACATATATAAGCTGTATAACTTTTTGTCAGCTTGTTTCATTTTAAACATTTCAATTAAATTGTCACGTTTATTGCTTGCGGTTTTTGCAATTGAGAATTTGGAATTGTGTTGCCTACTTTTTGGCGCCTGTTGATTGCTTTACATTCAATTGCTCGACAATCTTTTACTCCTTTAGTTCCACGCCCTCGATTCTCCTATACTGTCATCTCATTCACACAATCTTTTACTTTCTTCCTCTATCTTTGGTTTCTTGTGCCCACTGTCAGTCTGCTTTGATTTTTTATTGTTGTTGTTAATCTCTTAAGTTGATTACGCGCTCAAGCGTATGACTTGCTTTACTTTCATGTGTGTCTGTGTGTGTGTGTGTGTCCACACAATTTTCTGTACGCTGCTGTGGCAATCATCGACATCGTTACTTCATCTGCTTCTTTCTGCTTCCGCTTCCTATTGGCCTTGCATAATTTTATAGCTCGCTTTTAACTGCTTTTACCCCCATCTTATACTATTACCACCCGCCTTTCACCCTCTCTCGCCAATCGCGTCTTGGATTGCATTTACAACCCAAAAGCTGCTTTCGGATTTAACAATTAAGTCCAAAAGACGCTGAGCGCTGGAAAAGCCGCCGCAATTTTCAACCGTAAAGTTTTTGTTTTCTGTTTTCTCTTTTTAATTGAACATTGTTAAGTCATAAATTTGCTAGATATTATCGCATAGACTTGGCTATGTGCGGTTGTTTGTGTTTGTTTGTATTGGTGATTGTTATACATCACTGGTTCGTTGAATTTTGCTATAAAACAAAATCTAGTTCTAAACTACATGAAAAAATTAAAGACATTTTTTTTATCGAATAAATTTGGGTAATGCATTCCTAAGTTTATTCAAATTTATCTCAAATGCACTTAAATATCACAGTGAAGTGCTTGCTACAGAGTATACCCAGTTCAAACTCGCAAACATTTGATAACAGTTTAAGCATATGGCTTGTAATTAAATAATTGCGATACGTCAAGACTTTCTCCTATACAAGGTTTACACAAACAAATCGGAGACTATTTTCCTTCTAAAAATAAACACCATTATTTTAATAACAGGTTAGCTCTTAGTCCATTAACAGTTTAAAAAGATATCTCCATTATTTTAAGTCTTTATCTGCACTTAACGTAATCTAAAATTAATTTTCATGTCGATTTTGATATGACTAAAAAATGAAGTCAAAATTCACAGCTGGAGTTAAGATGGTTCAGAGGGGTCACTGAGGTCGGAGGTGTCTTTCCTAGCAAGGTGTGTATGTGTGTGATTTTTCTTTATTTTTTAATGGGTCAAGCACGTAGAACTGTGGCCCAAGTTAGCGCTCTGGGTCGTAAATCAAAACACAGTTATACACGTAGCGTTGTCTTATTGTGCAAGTATGTGTCAAAGGTCACAAAAGCTAAATTGCCGCAGGGGAAAAAGCAAACCAGAAGGAAATATTTTCAAAAAAAAAAAACGAAAAAGCCACAAAACGCAAAATGGCCATAAATTCAAAAAAGGCCTAAATGGCTTGGCAATACTTACTTACAACAAGCGGCAACAAAAATTTCAACACTCCTCTGGCATCAACAACAATGAAAGCACTGAAAACTGAGTGGCAGAGTCTGGGACAGAGTCTGAAGCAGAGGCAGACGCAAAGGCTGTGAAGAAAAAGAGGCTAAGAAGAATGGAAAGCATCTTCCCACACATAATACAAATGACAAATAACAAGAGCCAAAGAAATATGTCGGAAATCTACTCGAGACAGCCGCAAGCCACCAAATGCCAAACGCTAACCGCCAGCCATATCCCAACAGTCATATCACAGGGCCAAAAGGCACTTAAGGCCAAAACAGTGGAATGGGAAGAGAATAGAATGAAGTCGGATGTGGGGATGTGGAAAGACTGCGACAAAAGCAATGGCCAAATGCTGAACAGCAAAGCAAAAATCTAATAATAATAAAATACTTTATTGTTCGGTTAACAATTCAATTGTTTCACTTAACAGGACTTGGCCAACTTGCAGAGGAAGCGAATGAAGAAAAGAGTGACATAAAGAAAGAATGACAGAGAGAGAGAGCGAGAGAGAGAGAGAGAGAGAGAGCGAGAGAGAGAGGGAGAGAAGAAAATATGCGAAAATGAAATAAAAAATAAATTGCTACAAAACAACATTAAGTGATAAAGTGTTTGGCAAATCAAAACGAATGTCTTGAATGACTGCATCATACATACATTCACACACACACATACACAAGTGTGATACACCGAAAAAGATTAGGCCAACAATTAAAATATATATCCCAAAACAAAAAGTGTTTTAAATTAATAAAATTACAAATAATTTAACTTTTTTAATAATAAATAATTCTTCCTTTGAGAGTTTACATCGTTTGTAATCACTTAGTTCTATCTCAATTTTGATCAGTGTAGTACCATTAGATGACTAACCAACATATTGCGAATAAAAAGATACAAAGATTGAGATAGATAAAGAGATAAAGTAAGGTAAAGTGTGTAATTCATCGATTAAAGGAAACAAACTTGAATGACAGACAGCAAGTAAGTGTTGATGCAACATTAATACGATTCAATGGATGTCTCTTTCTCTGAATATAATCGGATTATTTTTACTTTCAATGCAGTTCCGTAAGGAAAGTTGAAATAGTAAATTTAGAGAGCTAATAATCTGGCAAATTGATCAAAGGAAAAGTGGACATTTCTTTGAGTAATTGAATTAACGTAAGTTTAAGAGTCTTAGGAATGTTTAATTACCTATTTAAAGGTCATCAATTAAACAATTGCATATAACAGTTGTCTCGTGATTGTTATTAACTCAATTAACATGCACTTTCAACACTCTGTTAATTGACAGCATAACCATTTCCAATTAACATAGTTTAAAAAAAATTTTAAATTTATGCTGTTTACCATGTGTTTAGTAAGCCTGACTAATGTTAGTCACAAAATTAACTTTTCATTGCCTTTGACATATCATTTAACTGTTTAACTTGTTTGATAGCTAACAGTGACTTAACATAGCTCACAACTGTTAGTAACCACATGTCGTTTAAAACTGTTTAATATAGCAACAACAAATTTGAATAATAAACTCATCTTTTATTGCTGTTTTTGGTGAAATGTTAATGTGGCTCATAAATAAATTTCCATTTTTGTGGAAAACTAAGCAGCTGCTTTTTTTACTTCACATGCCTAGCTGCAACATGGAAAATCATTTTTATGTAAATAATAAATATCTTGAAATCTTTCAACAGACATAATCAACTGCGCATTTCGTGTATTAAATTGCATTCTAGTGAAGATTCCTTTGTATTTGAATATTGTTCATTTTGCAATTATTCGAAAATATCGAATAATCTTGAGCAGATAATTAATGGGAAATGGATAAAATTCATGTTACAATAAGGCTTGTATTCCCAAGCAAATGATGTTTATATATAGCCTTGAGGTCTTCAAATTTTCCTCTCCCACAATCTCTCACTCTCTCTCTCTCCCTCTCCCTCTCCCTCCCTCTCTCTTGTATATGTTAATTTGTGTAATTTAATGCATCTATAAAAGCCAACAACAACTTTGTCAACAAAAGCAGCCTTTTATAGACCAGACTCTGCAGAAAATACGTAAGGAAAATAATATATATTGAAAGGAGAAAGGAGAAAGGAGTGGGAAGAGTAAATAAACTGTCAGGAGTGTATTTACGTAACATATTTGATCACAAAGTACAAACAAATTCATTTGATTATTTGTGTTATTTTTATGCCTTTCTTATCACAAAAGCGCATCAGTGTTTTCTGAGTTCAATTTTAGAAAATTATTTGTTTTAAAATAAAATCTTGTTGTATAATAGAAATGAATATAATTGTTGATGCATCATTTAAATATATAAACATTTCTTTGTCCAGTTTTAACAGACATTGTTTGCTGCAGTTGCCCTTAAACCAATAAGAAGAGTTGAATTCACTTTAAACAACCGATTAAAGTTAAAGTTGCAACAACTCTTTGCACATTAACTGTCATAATGCAACATCTGGACAGTCAAGAAAATATGGTTTTTAACCAAGGCTAAGTAACAACATAAGTCAAAAGCATGTTGCATGTTTATGTTGCACACAGTCAACAAGATGCTGGGCCTGTTGCACAAACATGCCAAGCACCCAAAACATGCTGCATAACTTACAAACTTGCAACCACAAAGTTGCCCCATGTTAACACAGAGAAGAACTTGATTCTTGGTTAGATCTTATTTATGTCCAGATACTTATGAACACATGAACGAATCAACGAATGAATGAATGAATGCATGAATGACTGAATAAGTTATTACTACAGTTTAGACAAAAACCAAATATTTCACAAAACAAGTCGATTGTGAAAATGTTTATGAATATTTTCAGCAATAAATAAACTAAAAAGTAACTTAATTCACTTTTATTTCAACTTCTACAATTCCACTTTCTCAGTTACTTATACGCTTTGCATTGCCGTTTGTCTGCTTTATGCTGTGTTTATGATCGCTTCGCATTGTCTAATTTGCCGCTTATTCAGTTCTTGGTTTTTGCTGCCAAAAGTTACGATGAACCCGTCAAATAAAAAGCAAACTTTGTTTTTTGGCAACAGCTGCAAGATTGTTGCATTGTTTTCATGACTGTTGGAGCTTTGAGTGGCACAGTGTGGTGGTACTGTGGGTGGTTCAACTGTCCCTAAGTTGTGGCCCATTTTCGTCATGCAACAGCTTACGCGATTCATTGACGTTTTGCAGACACGACAACCGACTCAATGTCTCTATATATACATAATATGTATATGTATAAAGTAGCTGTATTCAGAACGCATTAACATGGCAAAAGGAAATGCAATTCGCAATAATGACAGACTTAAAACTCACACCCATTTACACATACTTACACACATAAACCGCCACTTAACTGACAGCCCAAGTCGATAAAGTTGTTAAGAATTATAACAGCTTTATCAATGCTGATTGTAATGTCCTTAGCACACATCAATTGGAAAAGTGTTGGACGGAAACAGTACTCGATTAACGTCACAGATACTCACAGCTTAATTGGCTCGATGGCTAGACACCACAACTTTAGCTAATCGTTGGCTAGAACTATAATTGAAAGATACATAGCTAAGTAAATTTATTATAAGTGTTCTTCAATAACTTTGTATTACACTATTAATAACATTGAAATGTTGTGTATATTATTTAAAAACAGTTTGAAGGTACTGAATGAGCTACACTTTATTTCAATCTACAATCTTTAAACATACAAATCACATTTAATACGTTTCTAAGTAAGAGATTAACATCTATTCCTTTCTAATTTCCTTGAAAATTCACACAATACAATTTCTTTACAACAATGTTAAACCAGTCAGTAAAGTAAACATATTTATTTAAAAATTTGTTTACTATCGGCGCAGTGACAGATGCTTTTTTACAGTCAGTTTAACACATGAGTTGCCAACGCTTAAAAGTATGCTATAGTGTTTCTGTTTCTTTTTTCTGTCAGTTCACAACAAAAATTGTTACACACATACCAAGCAAACACAAACAATGAAAGAGGAAAAACCACCCTCCCTTTGACTCTCTAATCTGGTTAAGAGTCACACCTAGTCACACACAAAATACACCGCACACACACACACACACAGGCGCGCACGCACAACAAACACACACCTTGCTTCGCTTGTTCGCTAATAAAGTTAAGCAATCAATAAAAATGTTGATTATATGCGCCAGCAGCGACAACAGCAACAAATAGAACAAAAGCTTTCATGAACATGCACGCACACATTTGCACACACACACACACACACGCACGCACTGTATTATGTATGTATGTAAATTTTATGCTCTTCCGTTGAGCATAACACGCAAAATAATCAAAGTGTTGTTCAGCTGACGCCTAACAAGCATTGTTCTATCAGTTTTTCACAACCTCTACCTGTTTCTGTCTCCCTCTTCCTCTCTCGCCCACTTTCTCTTTCTTTCATTCTCTTCCGCTCTCATACAATCAGTGCATTGCAGTTGGGCGCTCGCCAAAGGATTTCGATTTCTATTCGCGCAACTTTTTGACTAATCATAAATGTTGTTATTGACTTGCTTTTCGGCCATAAATTGAACAAAAAGAACGAGAGAGTAAGAGAGAGGGAGAGAGAAAAAGAGAGTGGTTGAGGTGGTGGGAGCAGCGTGCTCAATACTCGTAAATACATTTATGTTAGCAACAATTTTAATGAGCAATAAAATGTTGCATACTTAAGAGCGCGAAACACAACCGCAACAAGCAACAACAACGCCTATAAATTATGAGCCTTCCTTATGTCGATATGTCGTTATGCCTGTATATGTGTGTGTGTATGAGTGTGCTTGTGTGTCTGTGAGTGTATGTTGCCCTCAGCTCCTTGCTTTTGACACCTTTCGTTAGACTTTTACTGGCACTTTTCAAAAGTTTTGCAGCGGCAACGAATAAAAAGTATGAAACGTTCTCGCAACAGACGCAAAGCTGTCAAAGACCTCAACAATGTGGGTGGGCTTGTGTGTCCCTGTGTGTTTAAGTGTCCATATGTATTATTTATATTTGAGTGTAAATATGTGTGTTTTTTTATGCAAATAAACCCCTTTGGAAACCTCATTGTTTGGCTGTTGGTAAACAGGCATTTAACTTAAATTATTTTGCAACAAATGAGCAAAGTTTTCAAGTGTCTTGCTGCGCAGAACGTACTTAGAATTGAGTCAAGGCCGGAAAAGTAAGAAAACTCCAAAGTCATTTAATGGTGTCTATTTAATGCAAACTTTTCCAGCGATATGTTATTTGAAAGCTTAAAGTAAAATTTTTTGTAACTCCGGGTATCAAACTAATGTGTACTTATTAACATTGTACACGTTATTGGCACGTTAAATTCTCCTTTTGATTAGGAAAACTTTGTATGTAAAAGACTCAATTGGGTATTCACATTTTCTTGGCTTTAGAATTTGTATTGTGTTTGATATTTATGGAAATAAAAACATAAATCAAACATTTTATTTAATTTTTCAATGTTACTGCTACTTTTGCTGTTATTGTCACTTTATCTATTTTTTTCTGCAACTGTTACTGTTAAAATTTCTGTCGCTCTTTCCACTACAGTTGCTGCCAATGCTACTGTCACTGTTACTGTTAATGCTACTGTTATTATTGCTGTAATTGTTACTTTTAGTGCTGATATTCCTGCTACTTTTGCTACACCTTCAACAAAAGCATTCCTTTATCTAAATCATTTTCCAATCCAAGTTATTTCAAGTGTAGCTGTAAATCAAACTATTAGAGATCTAATTATTGTAATTGTTAAAACAAATTTTGCAGCTTGTTTCACTTACACTTAAGTGCTCTATGCCTGGTATGCCGCACAATTGAGTTCTGTACTCAGCTAAATATTTATTTGTCTGATGCTTAATTCAACCAATAGAGAAACCACAGGAAAGACGAATTTTCTATGCGTAATCTTTGTGATGTTGGGCATTTCTCATTTCCTATTTACCATTATAAAGTTAACCAGAAGCTGGCAGCAAATTCAGTTCAAGAGTATACAAAGAATTCCTCTCATATTTGCTGATAACCAACTCTGGCAATTCCCAGACTTGGCAAGCAAAATGAAATTCTTTGATATTAACGTGCAACAATAGCAACATCATGAATGAAGCAATAACATGATGAGTAAAGTAGTAAAGCAACAATGCTTACAAAAATAATTATAATAATTCTCGGGCAGACACTCCACTTAATTAAGATGCCTGTCTGTTGCCCTGTATATACATCTATGTGGGTGTAAATATACATATATGAAACTGTGGGTGCAAATGTGTGTATACGTATGTGATACACACAATTAGTTGGGTCGAGTTGGTGGGGAGTGCATTGTGGTCAGGTGTCTGATGGCAGCGAAAGTCTGCACCTGCCCAAGAAATTCTGTAGGTACTACACTGAAAAAGAAAAAATGGTGTGTTATTTATAAGAAACATTTACAGTTCAATTAAATGAATGACTAGTTCAATTAGTGTAAAAACTAAAATTTCGTATTACAATTAAAAGCATATCAAGTTCAAAGTGGTATTTTCATCAATAACTTAATTTTTACCAGTGAGAGTATGCGGCTCTTTAACGTTGCTTGTTTTCAGAAGGGAGACACATATATCCGTCCGTCTAACAGTCCATCTGACCTGGCACATTTTATTGCATTCATAGACAGAGACAGTGAAAAAGTATGTGGAAAAAATAAAATGTGAGAATGAGAACTGATGTGAGTTGACTCTGATTTTTATATTCATATGATATATTTGCCAGCCCTTTTATATTAAAGTTTACTTTGCTACCGGTTGACTCCAACTTTTCCCTCTCCCCCCCCTCTCTGTTCATCTTACATTCCCCAACATCTTTGCACATGCTGTAAGGCCATATGAGACGCATAGCGATGTGTATGTTTAATATCAATCCAATTAGTTTCTTGCCTTTATTTAATCAGTTACGAAACTGATGTCGGTATTAAATTACATTTTTGCAAAATAATTGATAATTTTAATTAAGTAATTTGACTTTTACGTATTAAGGCAATTATAAGTATATATTTTTACGCCACATTTAATCCAGTTATTGGAATGTGGCAACAGGTGTTATGTGATTTGAAACAAAAAAAAGTTTGGTATACTTTTAGGCTTATAATAATAATTTATTTAGTTACTCAAAAATGCGAATCTACAGTCACTTACAGTAGACCTAAGTTAACTTGTTTGAAAACTTGTCTAAAAAATATTTAATAAAACCGCTAAATAGTTATTTGAAATTATTTTTAAGCAGAATTGAACAATTTTAACAGCGAACGAAAAGTCTTCTAAGGAAATATACCATTTCAATTAATATTTATACTATAACTTCTTAGCTTTTCTATTAATACACTTCAATTTCCAATGTGTATGAGTATTTATTGTATTTATATATACATATGTATCTATATATCAGCATGTTCTGTGAGACTGTCAGGACACGTTGAATATTTTTTGTGGATATTTGTTTTGAATATTTGGAGCACTATGTTACAGACCTATAGCGATAAGAGTGAGAGCCACGCCCATACGCACGCCTTCTGTCCACCTGCCACATTTCTCATGACGCGTGCCGCATTTTGCTTGTCTCTCATGCCACATTTTGTTATATTCATTGTTGTTGCTCCTATAATTTATACGTGTTGTTTATTTTATGCCAATTTAATGCAACTTCTACACTCCACATACACGCACACACACACGCACCCACACACCCACACGTATATATAACCAAAAAGAAGGGAGTCGCGATTTAACTGAGGATTTTGAGTGCATGTGTGCATATGTGTGTGTACGTATGTGAAAAATTTAATATTTGACATATTGTCACGTTCACAACGAAGAGCAGTTTAAGTAAGTTCCTGTCAAATTAGCTCAAGAAACTAAAATCGAGCTTTCACAATATACGAACACACTTTTTTGTAGCACAAGTCATACGCCATTAGATACTCTACAATACTAAAATATCATAATCAAACTTAAAAGTACCACATAAGCGCAGTTTTTATTTTATAGAAAACTCTCCAATAATTATGCTATGTTTACCTATTAAACCTACTTAAATTAAAATTGAAGGAATATATAAAAAATTAAATTATTTTTTAAGATTCCATTTTTTCTTGTAAATGAATTTGTGTCAAGTGAGCCAACCTATTATTATCCTTTATAGCATTAATTTGCCTACAATTCAGAGAATTATTTCTACTTTTATTTCGTTTGTCAGACTTTAACAAAATTTATGTAGGTTTTTCGTACATTTTATTTTATTTTAATTTTAATTTTTTTTTGTATTTTGTCGTTAAATGAGCATTAAATTTGACATTCAGGTGAATACAAGAAATTGTTGTTGTCACTGAATTGTGTTGTTGCTGTCGTTGCCATTGACGTTGCTATTCATTAGATGAGCGTAATCAACTGTGTTTTGAGTTGTCTGGCATGCATATGCCCTACGCCGCTCGTCGCATGCCACAAAAAAAATGTCTTTATGTTCCAAACGAAAAATTTGCCCTGAAAACGAAGCTCGCTTGAAAAAGCTTTCTGTGCTCTAGACTTTTCAGATATCATGGTCTGCTGCATAGCTAAAACTACAGCATACTTTTAGGTGCTTGAATTGCTCAAAGTCTACAAGCAATTAAATCTATTAACCTTTCTTAATGCGATTAAGTGCAACGATTGTTAACCAACCATGTATATTTTAGTCAAGAGGTCTATCTTTAATTTGATTTTAATTTTCTTGCTTGTGTAGAGTATGCTTTATACTACTTCTATGCTACGAATAAGAGGTATTAAAACAAAGCTAAATCAAATGAAAAATAAAAAGAAACCAAACAAGTAAAACAACACGCATTACCCATTAAAAAAAAATAAAAAATTAAAAAGAATTCAAATAAATAAATGACAGGAGAAGAGCGCTGGAAAAGTTGCTTGCGGGGTTTCCGTTGCCTAGTAAAACGTAAATAATAAAAAAATTAAAAATACTTCTTATTTTTGTTGTTATCCTTCTTCTTCTAATGCGTTCACCTGCTGCTTGTGAATATATAAACGTGCGTGTGTGTGTGTGTGTGTAGGTGTTCATATATATGTTTGTGTGTGTCTCTGACGGTTGAAAGGATTAAAAATCTGTGGAATGTAAATGAATGACAAGACTAAGCACAAATTGTGTAAATATATGTACACTTTACATACAATGTGACCACGTGGGAAACAGGTGAACCCAAAGGGAACGGAAACGGGAATGAGAATAGGAACAGAAGCGGGACACCGTGACAGTTTCCGGGGGAATTGTCAGAATTGGATCTAAAGCGGTACCCCATGACACTTTGAAGACGTGCTGCATCGCAGTAAATTGCTTGTGGTTACGCGAGTTGCTTTCAAATTTATTTATATTTTTCAGTTTTGCTCAACTAAATTGACAGCCTTTTGCGGGCACGCCCACACCCCTAACGACCTAACCATGCACTCCTTTCTGGTCAGCTGAAAAGCAACGAAATCATTTGAGTAGGTTAATTAAAAGCATTGGGTAAACACAAATCTGACAAAAAGTCCAAGCTCTGACCACGGCCGTGTCGCAGCTGTCGCTTTCAGGGGTCCCTGGGAAAGAAAGACCGTGAATTCTGCAAAGGTAAATTGGATTGCTCTGGTGTTGGCTAAAGAAGAAGAAGAAGAAGAAGATGATGAAGTTTACGACTGAGAAACACCCGTTTAAGTTCTTTACAACGACCAACTATTGCCTACTTTAAGGCGAAAAAACAAAGAGCTTCAAATAGTTTTGAATTTGCGCTAGCAAAATTCCCAAAAACAACCATAAAATTGCTGCAATTCTGCTGATTACCGTAATGATTTAAGCTTAAGTCGAATATAAAAACTAATAATAATTGTTATTACTTAAGTTTTTTCACTTTTAAATCTCTCTAATTCCCTTACTCTAAGCGTATCGGGTATACAATATAAAAACTTTACTTTGAGCCATCGATCCCACCGGATGATTAGCAGTAGCGCTAAAAAAACCGCGTGGCTGTCAGAATATTTACCATCATATTATCAAGGCAAAAAGTTCAATTGCCAATTCCCCGAACGATGCTTTTAAGATCGACACTATAACGTTGGCTTCTCCGATAGCGCCATTTGCATTAATTGCAAATGACACATATTCAGCTTTTTTTTCCGTTGTCTGTGTGTATTTGTGTGGGGTTTGTTTGTGTATCTCACGCAATGACGACGCCATTTTTTGGTCCATTGCAAGCGGTTTTTCTGACAGCTGCGCGCAGATGCCGCTCTTTTTTTTGTTTTTGCCTTGTCTCATTGTCTTGCTCTCTTCCTGCTTCTTTGGGCCTCTGACTTTGACAAACTTTTACGAAGGCCGTCAAGTGAATGTCCTTTTCTTAGCACAGTTGCCAAGCAAAATGTTGACCCCGTTGTGTAACTCAACTAAATGGCACATAAAATATATTTCATAATTTGAACATTTTGAGAAAGAAAAAAAAAACAGACTTTAAAATTGTGGATACAAATTTTGTTAATTTAGCAACAAATTTCCTATCATTTTAAATATAGTTATTTTTTTTATTATTTTTAATAAATATATAAAAATAAATTAACAAATTCTATTAGAAAGTATAAAAACATTTTGAACACATTTTTTTATTGATTGTAAATATATTTAACAGCTGTCTTATAAAAATAATTCTTAGAGAAATATTTTATAAATCATTCAAAATTTTTCCTGTCACTGTTTACATAAAGTTCTTGAATTTTATTTGGATGGTCTGACTTTTAAACAGTTGTTACAGTTACAGTTGAAAGAAAAGAACAAATTATTTTAAATATATTTATAAAAGTTTACAAATAATTTTATTCACCACCGTTCCATCATAGGAAAGTATTTCCTCGAATCCAGCCTTAAACTTTTTCTATAAACTCCAGAAATTTTAAAACACAAACTTTCTATTGTTCAACGGAATAAAAAGTAAAAAAACAGTGAATATAATTCAATTTTATAAATGTTACATTAAAAATGTACAGAAGCACGCTCGCAAAAGTGTTTGAAGCGTCTCTATAGATAGATATGTATCTCGGAGTCGTTTGCGATATGAATTTCAAATTTCATAATTTTAATGTAATAAAAATTTATCATGACTTTCACTTTCACAGGCGTTCCGTTCTCAAACAAAAAGTTTGGCACGTTTCGGATCCGGTTATTCCCAAACGTGTTGTCCTTATTTGTACACCCCTTTCACTCACACTCAGGCAGACACACACACACCCACATCCACATCTACACTCACTATAAAAGTATACTGTCACATGAGCCAACCCATTTTTATGGTGCAACTGGAGACGAGCTGAGTGAAAAGTGTTTTTCTTTTCATTTTGTTGCTTCAGCTTTTTCAGGTGTTATTTCTCTGTTCTCTCAGTGGGCGTGTCTACATCATTATTGTTAGACCATAACTATTTATGCCATAAAATATGTACAAAAAATGAGAAAAAAGAGCATAATCTGAGTTGGAGCTTTGAACTGAGTCTCAGAATTCTATTCAGATTCGAAATTCGAAATTCGAAATTCGAAATACCAAAATTCAAATTCAAATTCATGTTGAATTGTTTGTCCGAACAACAGAGCAAGAAATCAAATTTGCATTTTCGCCTTTAGCTGTTTTCCCTCTGTACATGTGTGCGTTATACTGCTGTGTGTGTTTTGCTATGTGTGTGTGTTTGTTGTTATGTGTGTGTATGTGTGAATTTTGTTTTTGCTTTTTAGCTTCTGTTTGTGGCGTTTTGCTTTCATTTCATTTTGCATACACATTTTTCTACTCTCGCTTTTCACTTTAATTCCCTCTGTTCCTGAACTTTTTTATGCTTCAATGTGTGACGCTTTTTAATTTACTGCAAATGTCACGCCCACTTCTACGCGCACCCCAAAGCTGTATCATCTTATCCTTTACCTTGCAGCAAAACGCTGCCAATCAATTTCATTGCGGTTTACGTGTGTATGCAAATCTTTTTGCTCCCTAATAATAATTTCAGCTTCTTTTATTGTACATAACTGTCTGTAGTTAGCTCTGCTATACCCTGTATCTTACAAAAATCAGAAAATACGTCTAAGGATGTTTTTAAAGTTGATTAAAAGCCAAAGGAATTTTGTGAAGAACGTTGAATTTCATTTGCCTATAACTTTTTATTCAAAACTCGATTTTGGGTAAGGAGTATTTTGTAATTTAAACGTAATTCTCTCAATTAGAATATGCTTGAAATGCTGTATAAATTTCATAATCAATGTAAGCGAAAACTGAAAGTTATAGTTTATATAAATTTTATTAATGGATTTCTCTTAGTAAATATAGTTTTTAAAACAAATTACAGTGATATTGGGCTTACTACTAAATGAAATTTAGCTTTTAAATCTACTGAGCATCTGATAGTCGTTCTTTTTCATGTTTGACAGCTGCCACATCGTTACATTATTGAACTAGATTCCTGAACATCTTCTAATTGCATTGCAAAAGTTCGTGGAGCTTTGTCTGTCATCTGTTATCCTGTGTAGCTGCTTGTATCCTGTTATGCTGGCATTTTAATGCCAATCTCCATTCCGCCCCACCCCCTTCGCCTCTTCCACCCATCCCACCACACCGCCTACCCTTTCTGCTCCCTTTTGACTGTTGCCGTGACTGCCACTAGCAACTTTCCCTGGCTGATTTCACTCCGTTTAGCATCTTAGCTTGTTTTCATTAACTGTTTGGCTTTCAGTTAACTGCTGATGCAGGATTTGCCAATCAGTTCAGTTGCTTGAAAGATTCCTTCACTGCGTCCTGAGTCTCGCATCCTGTCTTCTTTGTCTTGCCCCCTGGGCTGATGGCATAAAAACACAAATTACCGCAAATTTGCAAATTTCTGCACGAAAAATGAAAAGAATGAAATAAATGCTATTCATATGGGTGTATCTGTGTGTGTGTGTGTGGGAGTGTATGCGGCAGACAGGCACACTTTGTGGCATATGCGTTGCGTTGTATTGATGCCTCCTGCCGGAAGGACATTGCAAAACATTGCGATAAAAATCCATTTAGATGCGCAAATAAGCAAAAATCAACAAGGAAATTGACTTTGATGAGAGACGACAACGGCAGATACGACAGAAACACACACATACTAATACGCACACATACACACACATGCACACACGCACACGTTGCCTAGACACGCCCATTCTACATGTTCGCCCCCGCATATATGATGAGATATTTATTTGCGCTAATTTTTTTTCGATTTGACACGAGACTGTCTCGAAGGATGCCAACAATTGTTTCCATTTTGATTTCTGCTCGTTTTCACACATGTCGTTCTCTCTCTCAATCTTCTTTGTCTCACTTTGTCTCTATCTCGCGTGTCAGCTCCTCCTCTGTCGCTGTAGGCGTAACGAATTTGACAGCTGTCAAAACTTGACTGCAGGCCTTAACGGTCTCCGCACATAATTCATTTATTGACAGTTAAAGCAATTAAAGTATTCCCCCCACTCCCTCTCTCTGTCTCTCTCTCTCCCTCTCTCTCTACACCCATTTATCTCTTAAAAGCATCCCTTTCTCTACTACCTTTCTCTTCGCGTACAGCACCTAACCCCGTTGTCAACTCTTAATACGTTTATTTTGCATTAAATTTGCACCGAAAAAAAGAAAACAAAAACTAAACTCAACTCTCGACTAAAATATACCAGTTATTCAACAATATTTTTAAGTATAAGCAACTATTTCTTTAAATATATGTATTTAATGTGGTTGCCATTAAGTATGTTGACGGATTACCATTAGACACTTTTTTAACATTAACACTTTCTCATTTTATGAACAAAAAGAAAAACTTTATCAGCGTACCGATCATAGAATTCTATCTGCCAAGTTGTAACCTATTTAGCATAGCTAAATAGTTATAGTTGCATATAGATATTTCAATCCACAGAATACCTACTTTATGTTGCAGAAGATGTATTCCTTCACCATTACAAATATACCCGTATTCTTTAAATTACGGGTATACACGTACAATAAAAAGGGGGAGGTAACAACATGGAACGCAAACTTCCTTTAAATGTTGAGGCCTTAGCCTTCTTAATCGCATTTTGGGTTTGCATTTCACATGTTCAACTTGGAAAATTGGGTTTAAGCTGCCCGACAAAATAAAAAAGGAAACTGGAAGTGAAAGGAAGTGAAAAATGTCAGTTTAAAGTGCGTTCCACAAAGCATATTCGACTTTAATTCGTCACTTAACTGTTTAATATTCCAAAATTAATTTTTAAAAATATTTGAAAAAGAATGTAATCTTAAATATACTAGCTGAACTCATAAATAAATCAAACAAGTTAAAGAAATAGAAAACTAAAACAAAGATGGAAGTTGATATATGATTAGAGCCAAAGGCATACAATTTAAAGTAGAAATAAATCAACTATAAACAAATCTTAGACTGAACAAGGGAAAAACAAACAAAAGAAAGACAATAAAAAAAAAAACGAATCACTTTTTTTCCCCCAAATAACACATGAAATATTTAATTTATTTTATTTTAATCCGTTATAGATAATCTTGTTACATTTTTGAAACAAAGTGTAGTTATACAGTTTAAAATATCAACAAGTTTATTTCAATTTAAGTTAGTAAATTGTTTTATTTTATGTAAATAAAATAAATCAATTTGAAATTAGTTTTCATAGTTGAGTCAACTTGTTTGCCAAACAAATATTTAAGCTCATCTATTGATTGGCGAAATTGAGTTGCACAATTTTTGCATCACAGTTCAATAATATATTGTTATATCTATGTAACTGTGTGTCTGTGTGTGTACATGTGTGCGTATATGTGCCTTACCAAGGGAATGGACGAAGTGACGCACATGAAAACTTCATTTGCTTAAAGCTTTTAATTTGTAGAAGGCAAAACTGCCGAATGGAAGCAAAGCAAAGGAGAAAGAGACAGAGAAGTAAAAGAGAAGGCCAATACTGTACCAAAAATGTCAACTAACCATATATGTGTATATATATCCGTGTGTATGTGTGTGTATGTTTGGTGTAAGTGTGCTTCGTTTGAAAAGAGGATGTGAAAGGAGAGTTGACCGAGTGCAAACTCTCTAAACTCATTTAATCAGCACAAAGCGTTTAATCTCGCAAAATGTATAGCACACACACACAGAGACTCTCACAAACACACACACACACACACACACACACACACAGAGCGCACACATACAAGCACAAGAAGGCAACATTGAAAAAACGTGATTACGCGCATATTAATCAGTGTGTTTGTGTGTGTGTGTGTGTGTGTGTGTGTGTGTGTAAGAATATCAGAGTATAGCGATGCTATAGGTGTGTGGATGTGTGTGTATGTGTACATTTACCGCTACCGTGCAAATTTAATCAATTATAATACACTCTATCATGAACCTGACCGCTGCGTTCTCGGGTCTCGGTTAATGCCTCAGTTCTCAGCACTGAATCAATCTGTGTGTGAGAATGTGTGTGTGTGCTCGTATGTGTGTGACTGTTTATTGAGTACTGGTGAGTAATGATTCACATTTAAAATGCGTTAGGCCAAATGGAAAACCAAAAGAAAAACAACAAAAGTTCAACAACAAAAACAAAATATAAATAAATGAATAAAATTGAACAAACAGATAATGAAAAACAAAATGAAAATGTAAAATCCTGCGATCAAACTTTCATTAATTTGAAAATCAACAAATTAATGGGACTCGCTTATCAAGTTTGGGGCATTAAAGCAAATTATTTAATATTTATTTTAAACATTTTCAAAGTGCGCCACACAACCATGGAACGCTTTAAAAGATTTTAAAGACTAAAAGCACAAAAATAAAACGACTAAAAATAAACGAAATTAGCTCCTAATCGGATGTAAGATAAGAGAACCCGCTTGTAATCCGGGGATTAAAACGATTTTGCAGCATTGTTTTGCATTAGTTGGGAATTGTGATAGCTTTCGCTATTAGTTATCATAAACAGAGCAAAAAATAAAATGTATTTAAAATAAATAAACATGAAAGAAATGCAAAAGATGCAAAAATTGAATCTTAAATTTATTTGACCCGATTAAGAAATTAATTAAAGAAAACTAAAAATTGTTTGAATATTTAAAACATATTTAAAATTAAGAAGATTTTTACATTAACACAATCAAACAACACTATCACTAAAACACTATCACATTAATGTTAAATTTAAAAAAGAATAAAAATATTCTTTATTTATTTTTAAACATTTTTTAAATATATGTGTATTTAAATTCAAAACATATAAAAGTCGGAAAACTCAAGTGTCAAAGTAAAGTTTATAGATATTGAGCACCTTCAAGAAAGAAAGAAATTCTTCTAATGTTTATTTGCTAGATAAACCCAATGAGTTAAGCACCAAAATAGTGAAATTTGTTTGCAACGTTTTAACTGTTGAAACGAAAGAAGAAGTTTGCTTAAAACTTTTGCTGCCACCACAGACAAGTTTCAATTAAGTGTAGAGAGACTTTTCATATTTTTAACCATACACACACACACACACACACTCACAACACACATTCACTTAACAAACACACACTCCAGTATCGTATTGCCAATTGAATCGTTTTCATTTCCTTCACTTAAACTTCATGTCTACCGCTCTTTGTTCCACTCGATCTCTCTCTCTCTTTCCTTCTCTTTCTCTTTCGCTTTGACTCTGCATCTTTTACTCTTCATTTCGGTTTGGCCCAGTGGTGTTGTTGTTGTTTTATGTGAGCTGTTGGCCATCAATTTGCAAATTTTTCACCTGTCTGCCAACATATGCATATATGTGTGTGTGTGTGTATGTATGTGTGTGTGTGTGTGAGTGTGCAAGCTTACCCGAGGCTGCAGTGTTTTTACTTTTGCTTTATTTGCATTAACCGCAAGCGTTTTTGTGGCTTACCAGCCCCTCTGAAGTCCAGAGAACCGCAGTTGAAATAAGTTTGCTGGCCAGAAAAATAAAATGCAAAACAATCAGAATCCACAACAAGTAGCAAACAATAACAAAAACAGCAAAAACAGCAAAAACAACAGCAATAACAACAACAACAAGTAATATCATCAACAATAACAAATAATGCCTAACGAGAATGCAATAATTAATTTGTTGCTCGCACACAAAGCGGCGTATGAGCAACGTCTGCAGTTCGTTATATGTTGCCTACTTTTGGGCGCGTCATAACAATACACCAGCAAATGTAATTTAATAATATTATAAAACTAACATAACCACATACATAACATTCGTAATAAAATATGTAATATTTAAATATGAACAATGAGTAAACAATTCGAAATAATGTTCTGCCCCAAGGGTAAATAATTATTATATTACTCTGTTTAATTATCGAGAAATTTAATGTAATTGATGGAATGCCAAAAAAAAACATATTTGGAGTAAACTGTAAACATTTCATTTATTATTAAATTATGTGCAAAATTTTATTACTTTTCGACTCTTTTATCAGTAAACAATTGGAGTAATTTTTGGTAATTAGATTAAAAACATGTTATTATTAATATTGTAGAAAATTTTTAATTGTTACAAATTTTGTGAAATTTAAGCACAATTTTGAGCATGAAATACCAAAGCTCGGCGAAAATTTAATACTCTTGCAGCTTTACATATTGTGATAATATTAATTTTTAACCGAATATTTTTGTAATATGATCCGGATGAAATTAAGTTTGTACAATATACCCTCTGCAAGGGTATAATCATTCTTTTCCAGCAATCATTTCAAATGGCATATCGGAAATCTATGGAAAGCACAAAACGACACTTTCCTTCCTTAAGGGGAGAAACATACTCTACCCAAACAGATCCAATAGAATGTCTCAACTCCGATGAAGGAATCACAGCTCAGTTCTCCATAAAGTGGCTTGCTTGTTAGGCAACAGTCAATTGACTTTTGCGGTTTTCTGCCTCACTGTTTAGGCCAATCGGGCCAGCATTGCGGTCAAATCATATTCCCAAAGCAGTGGCCCAAATAATTGGCAACAAGTGGTGCATTCCAAAGTCTTAACAATGGCGAAGAAAACAGTTGTTAATAGTTGTCGGTAACCAGAATGTGGGTGCTTGGAGTTCCATACCATAAATTAAATAATTAGCCATTTGGTCTTTTACAAAAATGGAACAAAAATCAAACAACAACGACAACAACAAAGAGCGGCATTAGTAGAATGTGAAGCCAGAGTGTTCATAAATCAATGCAAGTCCCGAAGCTAAAAGAGGGCAAAAGGGAAAAGGGGGAAAAATGTTGTTGAGGAAAGAGGGCAACAGGAAATGGGAGACCACTTTTGGGTAGCCATTAATTATGCGAGTGTATAAGCCATCATTTCACGCCTAACAATATGCAATAAAATATGACTTCTCTCTTTCTCTGTCTCGCCTTTTTTCGGTGTGTTGTGTGTGTTTGAGGCATTTAAAGCGAAGGCCAATGAAAGAGCATCGAACGAGGAGAAAAAAAGTAGCAAAGAAGCAAATAGTCTCTCGACTATGAAATACCTGTGACACGAATTAGTACAAAGAAATCATTATGCTAACCCAAAATTCTTATTGCAAGTATGTTTGACAAATTAATGAAGTCTGTCAGTTCTCCTTCTGCATTCTAACTAATACAATACACCCTTTAGAACTTTTCATCTATAGGGTAAACATAAAAGCAACAGCAGAAAAACGTGGCTGAAAAAAAGGACAAGAAAAACGTGAGCTGATGTTGATTATGGCCACATTATGTATACAAGTTGCCTGTTTTCGTTGTTGTTGTTGCTGTTGTTGCTGTCGTTTTTGGCCTGTTGCTGGCGGCTGTTTAGTCCTAATGACCCCCTTTGCGTTCTCTAATTAATTAATTGATTATAATTAATTATTTAACGCAATGTTATTCGTCGTCTTTTTACAGTCGTTTTCTTTTGTTATTTGTCTGTTCTTATGTGTGTTTGGGTATGTCTATGTGTATGTGTGGGTGAGTGTTTGTTTTTGTGGGCGTGTTCTTTGGTCAAAGTCATAGAGACATTCAATATGCATGTTTGACAAAACGAAACATGCAACAACAATGACAACTACAACAACTAATGACAAATCTTTTGAACAAGAAAATCGTGTTGACAATATACACAGTTTCGTTGCTCAACTAGGAAAATATCCTGTAAATAAGATAAGTTAATGGAAAATGGTTTAAAACAGAGGAAACCTAGTAAGCCTATTAAAAGTGAAAAATATATAGCGAGAGAGAATGAAAGTGTGTAAGTGGGAACTGATTAATGGCCAGCAAGGTGTACTAGTAGAAGTGCAGAAGAATAAGTCAAGAAAGCAATAGAGAATAATAGAGAAAAGCTGGTTGGAGAATAAAGAATTAGTGGAGGACAAATGGTCTTCATGCTTTTGGTTCACATGGCGTATGCGCATTGCAATAGCAATTGCAACATTTGGAAATTGGTTTAGTTAGAGCTTTGGCTTACTGCTTGTTGAAACCACAAAATATTGGGTTAATTTATCAAAGAGCTAAGTTGAAAAGATAAAGGGAGACAGGAGGGAAGAGACAGAGATCTTCCAATCTTTCTCTCTCTATCCCTTTACATATTTTGAGAACACACTAACATAAACTTTAAAACACAGAACGAATTCTATTTTAAGACTGATTTATTCCATGAATATCACAAATTAAAATAAAACGTTATATTTATTCTTAAACAGATGACAATTAATACTGATTAACTGTCCAAACTTAATGTAATATTCCATAGCTCAAAGCAGTTGAAAATTTCTAAAAGTTTAAAATTTTTAATTTACATTTTGTAGTTCAAGTATTTTTAACGAGAAGTGATTTTAATTAAATAGTACAATTTTGAATAGCGCATGTACTTCAGTTCAAAAGCTCGTGGTTTCATCTGAGTGCGCTTACTTAGTTGTATCCTGGCGACAAATTGGCTACTGAAACTTTGAATCTCCTTTGGCTGCTTGCCACAATTATTTTGATTGCACATCAATTGGCGGGGTGTGTATGTGTGGCTTTGAGGTTCCCCTTAAAAATGCTTGGCATTTCGTTCCATTTAATTGATGAAACAGGTGTCAAAGGACCAAGTCATCTTCAACTCGGCCTGCTATCAGCCACAGCCTGTTGCTGGCGGTTTAACAACTAGCATTTTGAATGTCATTTGTAGCACTTCAGACACACATATACGCACACAAAACATGAATGCAATGAAGAAATGTGAATGCAATATGTAAATGCCTGAATGCACTTACTCAACCACATCCTTCGCTTGCACTCAACATCACGTATACGAACCGTAGCATAATTGACAGTTAATATTTTACAGCTGCCGCAAACACAACAAAAAACCAGTCGATGTCGAAAAAGTGCCAAGAAATTGAAGAAAAGCTGTAAAATTGCAAAACAAGTGCAGAAAGAAAACAAAGGGGGGGGGGTAAGGGAGGCAAAGGAGTGAGAGGAGCATGTGAAATTCATCGATCAAATTGTCACGACTGAAGTGAAAAGACACACTGGGTTTGGGGAGCATTAAGTTTTTGGGCCAAGCGTAAAAAAAAAAGAAAATATGTAATTCAATTTTCCATTAAGGCAAACAAACGAGGAAAAACCGCTCAAGAAAAGTTTACCAAGAAAATATTGAAAGCTGCGTCACTGCATAAAGTACTCGTAATGCCCTGAATGCATTTGATAGCATTCACTTTGTTGCAGAGCGACATACTAACACACTGTTTTATACGCGATAAACCATAGAATGCTTTTCTTGTGCATTATCCCCTGTAAATGTAGATGAGCTGCAAAGAAGACGTTGGGAATTAAAAGGAAATTGTTCTTAAGAATTTTTTAAGAAAAATAGTAAATTCTTTTTCTATATCCTTTAAGTGAGATTTGACACGTGTAATATATAGAGAATAGTTTATAAAATGTACTCATATGTTCATATATACATATGTATTATAAGTTAAGTCCAGTTTTTCGAAGTCGAGTCAAAGTGCATGTGCTTTTAATTTAATACCAACTATTTTTCGCATAGTTAACTAAAAGTTCAACCAGATTTTAAATTCTTTCCTTCTACATATCGAACACAGAACTTTTAAGAACTTTTCTAAACAAAAGAAAGCAATTGAAAACTTAAATCCTTAGCATGAAAATGATTAGAATCAAAGTTGAACTTACTTAAGTTCAAAACTCGTTTTAATTAGTACGCATAATTATTTCTCAAGTACTTTTAGTCCGTTTAATTTTGATATGTTGGTGCACAACGCGTATACGCAATGTCAATACATCTGCAGTTTATGAGCAAACAAAATGTAAATTTATCATTTTAAAGCATTTGAAAATACTTTGCCAGCGTTGTCGACAAATGGCCTCAACATTGTTCGGCACGAAGAGAAAGAAAAGTTCCTGCTGCTGCAGGTGGTTAAGGTAGTTCAGCGGTGATTCAAGTGGTTGGGGCGTTTAAATAGAAATACGCTGAGAACTGTGCTTAATTAAAAATTGTAAGTGGCAGTAAATTAATTATAACCGCGTCCCGCAAAGTGTTTGGTTTGTAGCCAAAGCAGTGGCAGCAACAGAAGCAGCTCCATATGTGGGCGTCTGAGGTGCGGAGTGCGGGGCAGGGCGAGCCAATGGAGCTGGTGTGCAGGTAGGCAGGTGGGCAGGTGGGCATATGGGCAGGTAAGCAGGTGAGTCGGATGATGAGGTCGTTTTACCGTTTGGTTAATGGTGTCGTATGTGTATGTGTGGCACAGTCTGAGGTGCAAGCCACACTCCTTTTAGCTGCTTTTTGCAGCTGTCAGCATTTTAATTTCTTTGTGCATCAAAAGCAGCAAATTTAATCAAATTTACATACCTAAATATGTGTGTGCTTTTAAGTATTTGCCTATTTACAGTCAATAGAAAGTGCACTGTACAAAACTGTTAACTATTATAAATTAATGTTGAGAAAAAAAATAAATTTCAAATTTATACATAACTCAGATCTTAATTAAATTAAAATACAACATATAAATATTCTACTCTAATTACCTTAAAACCCTTTTTTTAAAATTAAATCAGTCGTAATATTAAATTTATTAGTACTAAACTAAGTAACTCGCAGATTTCTGACAGTGTAGAAAGCCTTTTTTGAGGGTTTTTGTGAAAAGGGAGTCGAGTGACTGAAACTGAAAGCTTCTCTCCGTTGTCACTTTAGTTTAGCATAATTGTAGCCCATTTGGTAAGCGAGTTGCCTTTGGCAAATTGTTGTCAACGCAACACAATTAACAATTAAACATTTCAAACAGCTGTGTTTTGCATCTGACACTGGAGGTGAAAGGAAACCAAAGCAGTGTCAACAGATTCATATATTCTGTCATTAATATAATTTTGAAATAACATGTTGATTGCTTTAGGCTTTTTGAAGGCAAAAATGAATGAAAAAGTTCGTTTAAATGGCTAACTGAACCATTAAAAAGTAGCAATGGAGGACACTTAACATTAGAATTATGCCAATACGTACAAAATATTGGATTTGAAATTATTTTTTTTCATGAACAGTATTATAAAACGGCTTATAGATTGAGACTTATAGCAAGTGACTATGGAGGACCTTAGTCATACAGAAATATATGTTTCTTAATTGGATAAATCAAATTTTAATTGGATACAATTTTTTAAGTGTAGAAACCCAGCAAGCATTTTTGAAGTTAACAGAGCAGAAATGAGTCTTTTATGAGTCGCGCGACTGATTAAAATAGACATATATGCGCTCTTTTTCCGATCATAAATGACTATTTCGTTGGGAGAAAATGGTACCCCTAGCCGCGACTCTTCTTGATGAGTCGTTTATGACTCCTTTTTTTAATCACTTTTGATTCATTTTCGAGTCATAATTTAGTCATATTAGAGTCTTCCTGGAGTCATCTATTAAATCATTTTTGACTCTTTTTGAGTCATATTTTCAATAATTTGCAACCGAAAAATAATTTTGTTTTAAAATTCATTTTATTTTCATTTTGTATTTACATATATAATATTGGACTTATTATTATACTTAAAAATACTTCAAGTAAATAGAAATTCATATTATTTAACATATTCTTAATATATATAAGACATTTATTGAGTATAAGCCGGCTCGGTGTCCTGGGTATAAAGAGAAATTAAATTAGAACTTGTGAAAAAACTCAACTTGGCAGGCCACATAGCACCACACTCAACACAGCTTGCACTTCACGCGTGCACTTTAAGAATGACAAAACTTGCACATCTCTTCATGTGCTTAACAAAAAGTACCATTTAATTAGCTTTTAGAAGATAACAATTGCTTTTTGATCATCCCAGGGAGCAGAATATGATTGCGCAGCAATATTGAAATGATCATATTTTAATCGCCTGCATGATCAATTGGCGATTGCTTTGCATTTTGTTCTTGTATTTCAAACCAATCATATTTCGAGCATATGGAAGTGTCATTTATGAGTCTTTTTTCGATCGGTCATGAGATTAATCATTTTTTAATCATCTAAGGGACTCAAAAAAGACTCCTTCAGACGATATCTGTTAAAACAGTCTTCCAATTGCTTGCTGGGAATAAAAGTTACAATTGAGGACACAAAGGTCATTGTACATATTGCGGTCAAAGGCTAAATATTGCTATTAAAAAATTATAATTTATGAATAGTAAGCGACTCACATTAAAAATATGTTTTTTTTTTTAAAGTGACAATGGAGGACCGTTTGTATCTGTATAAATGCTGTAGTTATGGGCTTTGCAAATTGAAGTGCTCTATCAATAAACCATGAAGAAATGGAACCGCCAATTGGTCAATGGAGGTCGCAGGTGGTGTACAAGTGTGCTAGTTACCTGGGTAGTGCACAGTGGTACGGGGTGGTTCAAGGTGGTGCACTATGGTGCCTGAGTGTGCGGTTTGCGCTTGTGTTGCCCACTAGTAAATTGCGACAGAAATTCTATTCGATACGCACGACTGACGATTTGAAACTCAGTCAAGTTTTGCGCCGGTGGCCACAGATCGACAGCTCAGCTGTCGCACCTCACACACATACACACACACGCACACAAACACAGACACCTGTGTGACCCACAAGAGAGTAAAAACCCAAAAAAAAAAAATTTGGTTTTCTCTTTTTTTTTTTTGTAGTTGTTTCATTTGGTCAGCGAAGCGTGGGGTCGATTGAAAATTTAATTTCCCGCCCATGGCACCAGAGAAGAGATACAGCTCAGCTCAGCTCGGCTCGGCTCGGCCATTCCTTTTCAGTCTGTCTCTTTCTCTTGACTTTTTTTTTCTCTCTTTTCGGTATTTTTTCAGCTATACCTGACTCTGTTCGCCCAATGTATTTCCGTCATTTCAGCGTTTGCCGATTCCGTTTTATTTTTTAGTTGATTTTGATTTTGTTTCTTTTGCTCTCTCTTTCTTGCTTTATCTCTCCCTCTCTGTTCCATACACACTCTGTTTTGTGTCAGTCTGTCAGTCAGTGTGTCGTTTTCCAATGTGCCTTGTTTATGGCTCTTCATTTGCAATAATCCAAATTGCTATGGCTACCAGTCGACTTCCCAGCTGTATTTCCTGTTTCAATTTGCTGATTTATTTATTGCCACTGTCGACAGCAACAACAACAACTACAACTTGGCTGATTTCCGCTCAGTCACCAAAGTCTGCACAGCATTTCAGTCCGTGTATCTGAATCTGTGTCTGTATCTGCATCAGTATCTAAATCTCTATGTTATAGTTTGTGCTTACACTGAGACAAAAAAAAAGACGAATTGCATATTTAAATGGTTTAACTACATAATAATCAATATAAAAATAGTAGTAATACAAATAAAATACTTATAAATAAAAGAAAATAAAATATTATTGTAAGACAACTATAAACAGAATTGATTTTGATTTAACTAACTACAATGTTTCCATTATTAAGTAGCTATTGTTTTTTATAGTGTATTTATTTTGATTTCGCTTCACTTTTATTTTACAGGTCTCTCCAATCGGCCATTGGGCCCGCCACATCGCAAGAGCAGTCTACCAAAGCATCAGGAGGTGAAGCGTCGCTTCCTGGAAATTTGTGATACCAACTTTTCGGATGAGGTGAAGGCGGCATTGCGTCTGCCAGCGTTCGATTCATATGAATGGGGCGATGCGGATGTCATCCACCTAATGCAGACCATGTTCCTTGAACTGGGCTTCATTGAGAAGTTCAGCATACCCGTTGATACGCTACGTGAGTGGCTCTACGAGGTCTACAAGCACTACAATGAGGTGCCATTTCATAATTTTCGACATTGCTTCTGTGTTGCCCAAATGGTGAGTAGTATTAGCTAAAACGTTTTAACTTTTAAGATGTACTACGAGATTCAGATCTATCGCATACACACATTTAAGTCATACAATAAACCCTACTGAAATAAATTTGTAATTATAGTCAGTCATTCCAGAGTAAATGCGTCATTACTGACATGAGCATCTCAAATATGCACAACATGAACATAACAAATAAAATACATTAAGCGAATTTACCAAATTCTATATATGTCTATCTTTGTATTTGCATTCAATTAGGGACTAATAATTAGGCTATAATTTATTATTAACATTTTAATTTAAAATGGAACAAGTTCATTTATAAACTATGCACCAATTTTATATGCTCGACATGGGTTCATTTTAAATTGTTTAAGAGCTGCTTGGCTGCAGCCAAGGGAAGTACAGTATAGATAGATTTTATGTGTGTACTATATGAAATCGATATTATCAGTATCTTAAGCGCTCGTTCTCTCTGCAGTCTGCTAACGTTTGCTATCTCTTTTAGTCTGACTAAGAATAGGCGCCTAGTTGTATGCAACACATAAATATGTGTATTAAACGCCAAAGGGCAAGTAAAGCAACAAGAAAACGCACACACGCACAAGCTGATAAGCACTGCATGTTTGTGTGTGTGTGTGTGTGTGTGTGTGTGTGTGTGTGTGTGTGTGTGTGTGTGTGTATGTGTGTATGTGACTAAGAAAGGCCTATTTATAGCTGACAAGATACACACACGCCCACACGCGCGCACACACACACACACACACACACAATTACACACACAAGCAGACAACAATAGCTAAAGAAAGAACACACAACAAGTTTTTTAGCATTTAAAAATAGCAACAACTGAAGAGACCAAGAAATGGACGCGCCAAATGTTGCACAGTACTCGTAGTAACAACAACAACTACAAGAAGAGGAAGAACAACAACAACTGGTACATAAATTGTGCAGTACAACAACAGCACAACTGACTGACCGAAAAAAATACTCGTCAAGCATTTGCAGCAAAATCCCCTCAAAGGAAGAAAAAAAACGAAACAAGTAAAAAAATTTAGAGGTTACAAGCACGATATACCCTGTAAAAACTTACAGACAATACATATAAAAAAAAGTTACAGAAATTAACTTAAAAAGACAAAAAATATATCGAAATAAAAATAAAAAAAATTCCCCAGTTTAATTTTGTTTTAGATATATAGTTACATTAACAGATAAAATTTTAAAGATATATGTATATTTGTGTACCCTTCTGCTCATATACCCTTTGTACACTTTGTAGGGCATTCAAACTGAAGTGAATAGTAACATAAAAAATACAAAAATGGCAACTGGCGACTGCAAATTGCAGCCAAAATGTTGAGGATTCCCCCCCCCCCTCTTGACGTCTACCAAGCGGGCCAAACAGGCGACCAACTGGCCAAGTAAACAACAAATGAATGAACAAATGAACGAATGAGAAACACCACAGAAACCACCCAACCAAAAGGGCAGAAACGAAACCGCCCAATTTCAAACCGACTGCACTGACAGCGACCCACTTAGATGCTCAAGTACCAACGAAGCATTTTCCAAGCCGAGTTTTTAACCTACATTTTTGGCAAATGAAACAGTTTTTTTTTTCTTAAATACCCTAACAAAAGGGTATTATAATTTTATTACTATGTTTGTAATGCAAAGAGAGAAGAATTATATATTTATTTGTATACACAAATACATATATAGACATATACATCAGAAATAAATTTGAAAAGCTTTTGCGTTTTTAGAGCTATTTGAACAAATGCATAAAGAAGACACATAATGACCTTATAATCAAACTGACAAGTAGTCATTAAGTCTAGTCTGCAAGCACTTAGTATTAAACAATGCAATTACACATGTACTATCTACTAAAAGTACTATTAACTAAGAGTATCGCATCTTTGGCTTGCCAAAAAGAGTCTTTCTTCCTTGATTTTTTTTTTATTTACTGTACAGTAAACTTACATATATACTTATATATTATTTTTATTATTATTGTAACTGTAGTTATAGTGGCTTTTGTTGCTTGCTCAAAATTTATATGAAATATTAATTCTCTGTTAGTTGGCATCTTGAGTTCTTGGCCAAATTTTCAGCTCCGTTGTCACAAAGTGCAACAGCCGAACCTAAGACAATTTCGCGAAATTTATTACTTAATATAATTCATCAATCAATGGACATAAAACATGTTGTTCATAAGTTTAAATAAAATTCAAAAAAATTAGAAACTCTGAGATTATGGTTTAAATTATAGAAATTTAAAAACATTACATTTAATATTTAATATTCTCGGATCTTGAAGACATTCGCTTTTATACCAAAAAATTTTTTTGCAAATTTTTTGATTACCTTTCAACACCTCAATCATAGTTAAAACTGTTTATACCAAATCGTCATGCTTAAAAGTTTTGTTAATTAATATTATTAAACTAAGACTCAATTCATATTAGCAACACCTTTCGGACTTTTCTCGCTTATCATTGAAAATTTAGTTTAGATCTCCTTACAATTCACTTTTATCGAATTAACAACTTTAAACTAAATGATAAACAATATAGACAGCTGTCACCTTGGCATGAAAAGGTCAAACTTAATTAATTATTCATTTGCAAAGATATTTATCAAAGTTAAAGTGCAAAGGTTGAACTAAACAGTGAAATGGTAAATTTTAAAGTTCTCATTTTGCTGTCACAGAAGTCAGTCCTTATTACGCACAATGCAGTCAAGTATGCCTATCATACGTTTCGGCTGATTTCTTTAATAAGCATACGCACTGTTGCCGCACAATGCACGAAAATGACAAGAACAATGACAATAATTGAATGAAAGCCACTGATGGAGTTCTCGCTATTGCTTTTGACAATTTGGCTCCCGTTGTGCTTTGAATAATCACAAAATTCAGAAGGTTGGAACTTAAATTCCAGTTATGGCAAATATTGAAAGTTACTTGCTGTTGAAAACTATAATATGCGATTACTTAGTCCAATTCATTACACAGCAATAACTGTCGTTAAAAGCTTGTTAAATGAACAGAAAAGACCGAAAGGCATAAAAGGTTTAAACTGATGAACTAAAAATACCCATTGAACTCAGTAAATTTGATTTATGCTTGAATTTTTATTTAAAAGCAAATTTAAGATAAATTTTCTAAGTATTAAATGAAAATTACTCAACGCTAAAATGAGAATAATAATTCGAGTAAAAGTACTTTATCCTAAATTCGAGAGTTTTAGAGTTAAATTAAGTATTTTATTATAACTAAAATTGGCATTCTTTTAAAAGATTTTAATAAATCGGTTTTATTTGATAAATTATATCATTGAACAGTTCTTTAAAATGTTGAGTAAAATGTATTTTATATTTCATGAGACATATTCTTTTGAATAAGAGAACAAAAACTGGTTTAGGTCGAATTGTGTTAGCTACCCTCGCATACAGCTATATCAGTCAGTCTCTAAGCTTCAAAATGGCCGCTAGACTCGTCTGCATATGCGATGGTGCGTGTTTTACAATTCAATGGGCGACCATTTGCATAGGCACTCATGTATGTATAGCCCATGTAATTTCCTCTCTGTCTCTCTCCCTCTCTCTCTCTCTCTCTCTCTCTGTACCTTTTGCAAGTCTCCCTCCCAAGCGCTTCCTCTATCTGTGTCTCGTTCTCTTGCCGGATAGGGCTCCACAGTCGTTAAGCGGCTTTCGCTTTTGCCTTCCTGCCAGCGACAATAACAAAACAACAGAATACCGAAAAAGAATTGTAAAATAAAGCGTAGCCGACTTAAAAGAACCCAGCAGTAACAAAATAAAAAAATCTTAAAACACATTTTTCAACCGAATAAAAATAAGTTTTTGGTTTTATTTTGTGTAAAATTTTTCGTTGACTAAATTAAATTAAATTGCTTTTCAGATGTTTATAGAAACATTTTTCTTCTTAATTCTTAAGCCATGTGGCAAAAATTTCGACACTGTTAATTCTGATTAAAAAAAATATTTAAGACTTAATTTACTTAATTTTATTTATTCGTGTTTAAGCTCATACTTTGTGTGCAGAATTTTAGAAACTATAGCTGAATTATTGAGTTGAGAGCGAAACACAACACGATACACACCCACACACCATACTTACATACATACACACCCATACGTACCCTTTGACAAATTTTTGCAGGCAAATGTGCGACTCGTCGTCTGAGCATTTCATTACCAAAGTGCAATTTTGCCAGTTGCAAGTTGCAAGTTGATTTCCTTTGGGTGTTGACGCTGCTAAACTTTTGCTGGTAACACTTGAGGCTGGCCAAAAGCGGGTTTTGGCACTTTTCCTTTATACATTCCCCCGCAAAATTACTCTATCGCTTAACTATTCTCCTTGTCTGTTTGTTGACAATGAATTTAGATAAACTTAAGAAATTCGAAATGCAAACAGCATTTGCATTTGCATAAATTTATAGCACTTTCACAGCGTCAAACGCACAATCATACTACAGTCTCCACCAACCCCCTGACCTCCAGTACTATACCAAACTTTTGGTTCGCATTAACGACAAGACTCCGTTGACATTACCCCTAAAGATTTTAGATTCACACTCCCCTTTGGTGTCCATCAACTCCGCTTAATGCCAGAGTAAACGCAGTGAAGACCAAACTTTCAACTGCAACTTTTATGACCTTCTTACCAATACCGCTTACCCTTCTGCTCCATACTTTGTACCCCTTCCCTACAAGACCTTCGTAGTGCAACTTTGGTGCGCAGCAAAGCGCAAAGCAAACTTTACGCTGCTTTTGTATTTCAAAAAGCTTAAATTGAACGCTGTTGAAATTCCTTAAGGGTTTCAAACGACCAAGTCATTTTCATTTGCCGCGCAAGGAGGTTCAATGTAGTCGCCGTACGGGGAAAGAGGGTTGAGGTGACAAGAGGAGTGACTTGAGGTGTCTAACTATCTGCAGGGGAAATAAAGTCAGGGACGGAAATCAGACATGTACACTGGCAATAAATGCATTTTAAAATTAAAATCGAGAATTCAAAACGTATAACAATAATTTTATAATAATTATGAAACAAATTATTATAGTTTTTGAACCACAAATAAATTCAAACGAAGTTGAAATAAATTGTATCTAAATTACAACTTTTAGTTATGTTATGGGTTAAATTTCTTACAACTTATGTTAATTTTTCAAGCTTTAAAATGTTTTCACCAGTACTAGAAATCCCAAATTATATAAAGTGTGTGCTTAAAAAACTTAAAATTCATTATGATTTATTTCCTAATCTCAGTTTTTCTGGGCACAATGTTGTGTTAGCGTACAGTTTTGCTCAGTGTAGCTAGTCTAGAATCAGCTGCTTGGTAATTGCAAAGGCTTCCCAGCCGTTTTCAGCAGACAAATTAAGTTGCTTTTAACTATACCTTTACCTTTACCGTTACCTTTGCCATTGGCTTAAGCTTTGCCGTTTTTGCTTCTGTTTCCTACCCTCTTCATGCTCTTGGCCACGTTTAAGCATCATGATTTGGCTTAATGGTTAGCAACATTAAAACTGCTCTACTGACAAGACATTGGCATTCCAAAAGATATCCAGAACTAGCACAGTGGACACTTCATTTAATTAACCAAATTGAGAGACAATCTGCAAAAGACTCAACCAAAAACGTTAGTTATGCTTTGAATACAAAGTTAGTCGGACCTTTAGTGCAAATGAGATAAAAATTGAAACTAAATGAGTGGTAAATTGTTATGCAGTTGCAACTTAATAACCAAAAAGTATTCTGACTCTGTTTTCTACGGAGACTGTAGTAATACTTGGAAGATTTCTTCCGCCTAGTTTCCCATTTTTATACCCTTGCAGAGGGTATATTAATTTTGTCACGAAGTTTGTAACGCATTGAAGGAGGCATCTCCGACCCCATAAAGTATATATATATTCTTGATCAGCATCAACAGGCGAGTCGATATAGCCATGTCCGTCTGTCTGTCCGTCTGTTTCTATGCGAACTAGTCTCTCAGTTTTAAAGCTATCTTGATGAAACTTGGTACAGATGTGTATTCTCTCTGCAGGCAGATCATTTATTAAAATCGGCCGGATCGGATGTCTATATCATATAGCTCCCATTGGAACAATCGGTTGAAAAAAAAAATTTTTATTTGAGCTATTTCAACCAAATTAAGCCTATATGCATTTAGTACCAAATCCCATGTGGAAACCAAATTTTATCCGAATCGGACCACTATATCATATAGCTGCCATAGGAACAATCGGTTGAAAATGATGAAAATGCGTAGTATGAAAATTTTCAGTGTCGATTGAGCGATTTAAACCAAACTCACGCCATAAACATTTGCTATCATTCCCCAGTTGTTGACCAAATTTCATTCGGATCGAACCACTATATCATATAGCTGCCATAGGAACAATCGGTTCAAAGGCTTAGTATGAAAATTTGTAAAGTCTATTAAGCGATTTCAGCTAAATTCACGCACTACTGCTTTGCTATTATTCCCTATAGACTGACCAAATCTCATCTAAATCGGACTATTATATCATACAGCATCCATAGGAACCACTGGTAACTGAATTTAATGAACGCAACATGCATGACTGCAAGGGTATTTAATCTTCGGCGAGCCGAAGATAACCTTTCTTTCTTGTTTTAGTTTCAGTATATTACAAAAGATTTTTACCACTTTGGTAGTACTTTAAAATTATAAGTTGAGTGCCAAAAAAAATTATTATAATTGTTAACTATTGTAACCATAATTATAAATAAATTCCTTAATTAATTTAATTGTTAAATTATTTATTTTGCAGATGTACGCGATTACACGTCAAGCGAATTTACTAAATCGTCTGGGCGATCTGGAATGCCTCATTCTGCTCGTGTCCTGCATTTGCCACGATCTTGATCATCCAGGCTATAACAATATCTATCAGATTAATGCCCGCACCGAGCTGGCACTAAGGTAGTTTTATGAAAAAGAAACATTTATTCCAATATTAATCGGTATAAATTCTCTCATCCAGATATAATGACATCTCACCGTTGGAAAATCATCATTGTTCGATCGCATTCCGTTTGCTGGAGCATCCCGAGTGCAATATATTTAAAAATTTTAGCCGGGACTCGTTCAAGTGAGTAAAACGATCTAACGTAATTTCAGTGCAATTTAAGCCAGGTCTATTTGGGTCAGGTGGTAGTTTAGGGTAGAAGGGAATTTAGGGGTATATAGGGGATATAGTTATAGGGGGTTTGGATAGAGAGAGTCTCTTGGCATTTAATTGCCCAGCTCGTATTTTATGCGCGGCACGTACAAAATGATGTTGCATTAAACGTCGACTCATTGCCGGGTCTAATTAACAGGCAACAGGCAAAAGGCCAACAGCTGCAACACCAAATGCCACATGCTACATTCCACATGCTACATGGCCACATACCACGCCCACTCTACACGCCACACACCCTCTGCGAGTGTATCGATTTGGTGTTTCAAAAAAACTTGAAACTGGCAAAAATCCCACACATTTCAAGCTTAAAACTTGACGTTGTCCTTCTGATTCTCCATTGTGCTATGCAATTTTAAACAGAGCACACTCTTGGCCAAGCTAAGAGGGTATCAGAAGTATAGACAAAGCGAACAGTCAGACAATTTGTGAAGGAAACAAGTCAAATAAATTCTTACAAATTGCACTTGGCGAGTTTTTCACATCTCCCTAAATAAAGACAAGAATAGAGTTTATAGCTTTTAATATTTAAAATTATTTTCATTCTTAACTTAACTTAACTTTTTTTAAGTTCAAAATTACTTACTAAAGAGAATTATTTTTGAAATAAAAATTCCAAAAAGCTGAAAATGTATTAATATTTAATAATTAACCAATTTAAATTAAATATATCTTTCGTTAAGTCAAATTCATTTTAAATAAAAACTTGAGGTATAATAATTTTTAATTTCAATATTCTGATGATGAAAATACCAGATTAAAATTCTACTTTAATTAATGCCATTCCATAATAAATATCTGAACTGAACTGCACTTTATAACTCAATCTAACCAATTACGAAACACTAATCGTCTTATTATTTATGGCCAACATTATAATGAATTTATTACTTTAGCGTTTTCCCTGCATTTACCTTTCTCTCTCGTTTTCTTTTCTTTTAAAACTCTGCTCAGCTGGCATTAATTTGATCTATTCTTATCATTAAACTTGTGCTTATAGTAATTATATAAAGCGTAGTTTGCCTTTTTTTTATTGCAACGGTTGCGTCAAAATTCCACAAACATTAATTGTTCATAGAGTGGATTAGGAGGAGAGGAAAAATGTTTCTGACTTTGAAACGCGAGAGCGTCCCACATAGACGAATGAGAGGGAAAATCAGTAAAGTGAAGCAAAGATAAGCGGAGAAAGGCGGGGACATCATCGTCATTTACAACTTCATGGCTATCATCATCCTATGCAATATCATCATCAGTGCCAGCAGCAGCAACAGCAAAAGCAACACCAACTGAAGCAGCAGTTGCTGGCGTGGCAATGCCCTAAAGACAAACCACACTTTTCCTCATTGGAGGTGGGGGACCAAAGCACACCCCCAACTCTAGCTTATTCACTTCTTCCTACACCCCACCCCCACCCCTGCACTCCAACCCACCTTTGATGCCCACATGTTAGGCGCTTTCACATCGTTTTGCTGCCAAGTTTGCGTGCATAAACTGCTGCATACTTTTGGGAGTTTTTGATGGCAAAACTTGGCTGAAATGCCTCATGCACAATATGCTCGTAAATGTTATGCAGCAAGAAAGCAACAACAGTGCCAGAAATGCCAGTATCTGCCACCAAAAGTGGCAACATCTCTTCTCTCTGCCTCTTTTCTGTTTGTTTTGGCAAATGTTTATCTATATATATCACATATACATATGTATGTATCTATATGTATGTATCACATACATATGAAATGTTTTCAAGCTCATTGTTTTTGCTATTATCGTACCCTGGAAAAGAGCATACTGAGTGACTGCAAAATGTGCAATAGATAATGAATGAATATAAATACGTATTTGGTAGATATATATGGACTTTTGTCAGCCAAGTCAGCATAGCCATATTCTTCTGAACTTTCGAAGACAATAATTATAAAGAAACAACTTGACAAGTAAACAGACAAATAATTTACAGAGTCTTTTTTAGAGTCTACAGAGTAGAGTCTGCATACAGGGTGTTCCACAATTGAGTAGCATCGACTAAAAGCTTTAGTACTTGTTACTTTGGTGCATTAAGTAATCAAAAAACAACAAGAAGCGGCTTGTCAAATCCTGTCACATATTTCAGTCAGTATTTCGTGTCTTTCTCATGGCAACCATAAACATTAAAATGCCATTTGTAAACATTGTGTGGGATGCTGAATAACACAAGCGAATACAAATATTTCCTATCTTCACAGATAGAGATACACTTGTGTCTTGTCTTATGGAAATTAGATGACAAGTAAGCTTGCCACTCATAGACAATATTGTTGTTTCGCTAATGCATTGACAATAATACTAAATTCTACATTTTGCAACACTATCGGATGGAGCTTACAATAGCAAATTATAATCAGCAGATTCTAGAAATTTGGTTCAAAATTAATATATTCGTGCTACGAGTTAAAATTTGTATATACTTATTATATGTTGTTTTTTTTCTATAAATATTTAAGACTTTAATCTCTTGAAAATTTGTATCATTTTGAACTCTGAAAAAATCGTTTGAAATTTTAATAAAATTCTATTACTTCAACCAACTAAAGTGATGCAAACATAGCTGCTATTTCTAGCTCTTTCTAACCTGTGTAACAGCTCCAACGCTATTCGCTGTATTTTCAAATTTTGATGTTGCAGCTTTAAATATTTAAACAGAGTTTATAGATGAATGGGAATTATTTAAGCCTTGTTTTCGTGCTTTTTGTAGCAATCCAAGCGTGAATCAATTCAGAGTATTCTAAGCTGAAACTAGTTTAGAATATGTTTGGCTTAGAAACATTCATAAGCCACTTATTCAAACCGTTTGTTTTGTAGCTAATCAAGCTGCAAGAAATCAATGTATTAATGGTCTTACTATTAAGGCTTAGAAGGGTTGAGCCACACCTATACACCCAATAATTGTCTGGAATTTGTATGCCACATCCCCTTTCGTTTAAAGCTATAGCCTTGCAATTTCAGCCACATGATAAGCATCTTAGACCAGATTAGTTCTTCAAATTACGTCTAATTAGCTTTAATACTCAGTAGATGTAATTGAATCAATTTCACTTCATTTTATTCAACTTATAGTTTCAGGAACTGTGAGGTCAGACCGTAGACAACGTGTTTTAGTGAAAACTTATTTATACAACAAATTAAAAGTAATTGTAAACCAAAAAGTTAAATAATTTGTATGTATTTAGTTTGAAGAAGAGCTTAGAAAGACCGGGTTATAAACCAAAACCAAACTTAATTCCAAGGTTAGAAGCACTGAACCAAACCTTATTCAAAATGTTGAGGTTTGTAGAGCTGATTAGTGTTTCTCTTTTAGTTACTTGTTCTGCTGCTGTTCTTGCTTTTGCTCCTTTGTATTTTCCTTCTGGGATTTCTTCTCCCATTTTGCTCCCTGTTTCTGCATTTGTTGCTCTTCTAACACCTATTTACCCTACTGTTTCTTCTCCTTATTTAACTCCTACTTTTCCTTTAGTACCTGTTTCTCCTGCATCCTCTCCTTCGACTGCTTCTATTAATGTTGCTGCTCTTGTACGTCCAGGTGCTCCTGTTGCTGCAACTCTTTCAGCTCCTGCACCTGTTTTGCTTCTGTGACTTTAACGGCTTCACTTCCTGCCAATGATCCGCTATCACCTCCCGTTTTTGCTCCTATCTATGTTCGTGTTCCTGTTTTCATTGTTCTTTTAACACCTACTTTTCCTCCCATTCTCCATTTGCTTCTCCTTTAGCTACTGCTTATCATTTAACTATGGTTTCTTCTTCGGCTCCTTCTCTTGATTCTCCTACTGCTTCTTTAGTACTTGTTTCTTCTCTTGCTTTTGCTTGTACCCTTCTTTAACTACTTCTCTTTCCGTTTCTCCTACTGGTTCTCTTTCTACTATTGCTTCTCCTCCTAGTCCAGTTCCTCCTCTTCAGTGCATCTTTTCCTGTTTTTGGTCCTCTTCCTTCACCTCTTACTCCTTTCCCTCCTCCTCCGACGACTACTCCAACTCCTCCAGCTCCTTTTTCTCCTTCCGATTTTGCTCCTGCCTTTCCCCAAGCTTGTAACTCCTCCAGATCCTCTTGTTCTTTTTATTCCTTTTCCCACTCCTGCTCCTGCTCCTATCCCCTTCACCGCTTCCTGTCTTACCAGATGCGGCATTTGCTAGGCGGATGCATCAAGCTACCAGCTTTGCAGCTAAAGGCATCGGCAAACTCTGGAAAGTTGCCCAACACATTGTTAACGCGCTCCCAATGAGAGCTGTGCTGCTGATGGGTACCAGCAGAGGGCGCCACCGCATGTCCACACCAGTTCTGTGCGAAGGCTACAAAGAAATCACGCATTTTTCCATTTTCCGTTTGTGCTAGCTTCCCGGGTTGCCACTGCTGCCAGTGTTGCCGGTACGCTTCGAATGCTAATCGAAGTCCCTCGCTGTCTGCAATGTTCTCGTTGATGGTCATGCTCGCATTGCTGTACCTGCTATCCAAGTAGCAGCCAGCCCTCAATCCAAATCTTATGATGGTTCTCGCTGGCCACTGAACGCCGGCAACATGCCCCATGGCATCGTAATTAATGCCATCGTAGTCGAAGCCGTGCAGCATCTCATGAGCCAGCATGTAGCCCAAGCCGCCGAACAGACGCGCTGAGTATTGGGGCGTTGATGCATTGCTGCTAGGAGCCTGCAGCGGCGTAAGCAGCGGTGCACGCAGCAGACCCAACGGCAGTTCGATGGCATTCAGCTTGAGTCTATAGTAAACATTAACATCAAGTGGACCCAATGTGTGACCGTTCAACGCATTGGCGCCTCCACTGCTCTCGCACGGTAGCTGCAGGCACTCCAGGGCGCTGCGAAACTGCTGCACTACCTGAGCTTGCGACAAATGCAACAAATTTGCATCGTAGCCCAACGACTGCAGCTGTCCTGCCGCCTCTGCTACGCCCTGCTGCTCCTGTATCCTGTATGATGGCAACAGCAATCGCATAGCACGCAGCTTCTGCAACGCCAACGCCTGTGTTGCTGCATCATGTTCAAAAATGGGCGTGGCATTCAGTTGACGCTCGAATTGCAGCTTGAGGGTGTCGAAAAGTTGCTGCAACTCGTGCTGTGTGTGCGTTAGAAATGCGGCAGCCGCCTCATTGCTACCATGCAGCAGACGCAACTGCAGCTGCGACAATTGCTGTGGCAACAACTCGTTCAACTGCCGCAAGCAATGCTCGTGCTGTGCCGCCAACGAGGTCTCCTCATGCAGATGCAGCTCAAAGTGTGCCGGCAACTGCAAAAGCAGCCAACTGGACACGATCAACGGATCGCTAGTACGCAGCAAACGTTGCAGTCGCTCCAAGTACTCTAGGTCAGCAACCAACGACAATTCCGGCGTATAGTCAGCACCAAGCAGCAACTGAAAATAGCTGTGCAATTGTAGCTCCGGCAACTGTAGGGCCAACTGTTGCAGCGTCTGTGGTGCATGCAACACCAGCGTCTGTGCGCTATCCTCTGGCGCTGGCACCAAACGCTGCAGTTGCTGTTCAAACGCCACTAACTGCTCGGCCAAAAGAGCAGCACGACGCACACGTAGTCCCAGCTCAAGCAGCAGGTACTTGAGATACCGCTGATAGAGAAATTCACTCTCCGCTGTTTTGCCGAGCAGCTCGAAGCTGGGCTGCAACAAGTAGAAGATGCGCTGCTCTGCAGCCTGCCAATTCGGCTGCACAATCAGACGCCACAGACCCTGAGCTCCAAAACGACGTACAGCTGCATTGCCGCGAGCCCAATCAAAGTGTACTGTTGTTCCCGATGTTGGTTTTGCTGTTGTACCTGCTGTTCCAGTACTTGTTGCTGCTGTGATATTGCTGAGTAGCGGCCAGTCGGGCAGCAGCCGCTGCAGTGCCTCCACATAGACGTGCAACGTCTGGCGACCGCTCATGCAGCTGTCGTAGAACAGCTGCAATTGTTGTCCCTCTCTATCCGCTTGTCGCTCCAGTTGCCTTGCCTCAAAGTAACGCACGAGCAACTGTTTATTTAGCGCCCGCAACTTGGAGCGCATGTCATGGGCGCCGAGGGCTCGCAGTCCATAGGGGGCGTGCCAATTGCCACAAGCGTGCTCATGGAAGTTCTCACACGGCGATTTACTTACATCCATTGCATCCTCCTCGGCTGTTTCCTGTGTTGCCGGCAATCCATTGCTACTGCCAGCCACGAGCAGCAGCAGCAGCGACAGTAATAGCAATCGCAGCAGATGCTGCTGCTTCTGTTGCATGCCACAATGCCAGCTCATGTGGCGAATAAACATTTCGTGTCGCATTTAGTTTCAAAACTAAACTCAATTCAAAACAAAAGCGATTGTTCAAAGCTCTTTTTCCTCAGTACTTGTTGTTGTTTCGTGTTTTTGATAAGCTCTGACATTGAGGTTTATGCAATGCCAAAGCGCTGATAGTGAAAAGTTGAGCGCTTAGCGACGCGGGTTGCTCGACAGTTTGCTAACTAACTTGGCAACTCTATTGGCATGCAAAAAGCGACATTTGAAATCGTTGAATTGCTAAAAGTAAAAGCACAAAGTTATTAATTAAAATTATTAAATTTCTTATAACAGAATGACTAGAAGTATTCATTAAAATAAGTCCGAAAATCATAAATTTGAAAAGTATTCAAAGACAGAAAATTTCAGCTTCAGGTATTTTTATAATATAATATATAATAAATAGCCTATAAAAATGTAGGCTATTTTTGAATAAATTTTTATTTTTTTATTTTTTTTTTGTATTTGATTTATTTTTTGTCAGTGTACACCTAAGTGATTAGGCCTAGTAAAAGAGACAAAAGTAATTTGCAATTAAATAAAGAACCGAGAGTAAAAGTGAGAAAAAGAAGAAAAAGCAGGAGAAGATGGAGGAGATGGATAGAGAGAGGAAGAGAGGCTTTAGGGACAATGTGTAGCCCACGTGTAATCAATTAATCATTACGTATACGTCATGCTAAACCAAATTAGCTACACATCTTCGTTGTCATACTTCTCTCCCTCTCTCTCTCCCTCTCTGACTCTCTCTATCTCTTTCTGCCTCTACACTTTCCACTCCTCATCCCACAGTCTTTTTTGCCATTGGCAGCACTTTTAATCAAATTGAAAGGCAAAGCTTCCATTAGCAGAGCACATTTGAAATCAAACCCAAAGAGAACGAGTGGGAAAAATGCCTTAATCATGAGTACTTTGAATAAGTAAAAGAAGCAACAAGAAGTCGCTCATTTGAATCGCAATCTAACTATTTATAGAGCATTGCTAGAATCAGTTTACATAAAAGTACACAGAAAATTATTAGTGATGCTAAACTCAAATCAATTCAAGCGATTCCAGTAGGAATTTTTAAAACAACTATGAAATATATGATTAAAGTGTGGGATTTTAAGAGTTATTTTATCCTGCAAATCATTTTGTAAATATCTATAAGTAAGTCAAGTATTTCAAGTAAACTTTTCCACTTTAATGCAGTTAAAATATCTAACAGAAAAGTTTAGAAAAATGTCCTAAATTCATCACTAAAACATGAAAAATAAAAAATTCAATGAATTTACTTTGTGATTTGTTTTTTGTGTAGAAAGAAAAGTGCAAACGATTTATCTCAAGCATTATACTTTGCTACGTTCCCATTTGTTGCTAAAACACACAGGACTTAGGTTTCCAATCATTATAGTTTAAACAATTGGGTTGAAAGAAATTGTTAGCACCATTAACCGTGCCTCTTATTACAAGCAGATTTCTTTTTAATTTTAATTTACTTTTTAAGCTTTCAAATCAGCAACTTTTTACAACCCATTAATTGCTACTCACTAATTTGTTACTAAATTTTTTTACAACCCTTCAGTTTCTTCTCACAAATTTGTTACTAAATCTCAATAAAATGTAATTCAATTAGCGTTAATTTTTAAAACAAAGTAGGTCACTTTGTGCTAAATCCCAGCAAATATTTGCAAAACAAATTTGCCAAACACTTTGACAATTTTGTAGAAAATTATTTAGCAAACAAAAAAAAAAAAATATATAATAATAATTTGAATTGTGGAGTGGAAAATTCGTTGCAGCTGCAACTTTTAAGCAGTTTCCATGGAAATTCTTTGAAATGGAAAAACTGTCGCTAAAACAGGTGTCACACAATTAGCGCAACTCTCAAGTGGCACCAAAACAGTGAAGCTTCCATAATGAAGTCAAGCGATGTCCAAATGCGAAATGCAAACGAAACTTTCAATTCATATTGTTTCACAGTCTGAGCAAAACAGAAAGAGAGAGTGAGAGTGAGAGTGAGAAAGAAAGGTAGGGGTAGCGAGAGAGAGAGAGAGAGAGAGAGAGAGATAGAACATAGCAAATTATGGGATAATTAAGTTGAAAAATGTTGGCATTTCATAATCATCAGAAACGAATAAAATGCTTAGCAACCGAGGTCATTTTAGCATGATGCTAAAATTTCAATCAAAATTCAGACTAAAAACTAATGAAATACTTTTGGGAGTCACTGTTGCGTGGGCTGGGATGGAGTGGTGGAGTGATGGGCTGGGGGTGGTTGTGTTGTGTGGTATGAACTTAAATTACAAAACTTTAAATTATAAAATTTACAGATTCCTGATGATGGATTACAATTATTATTCGCTTATAATTAGGCGTCAACTTGGGAACATGCAACAATTTAGCCATTAATCATTTTACAGTTCTCTTCGAAAGCAAGCAACTGAATTTGCTGTGATTACACATATTATTTGTTTGTTACGGGCAAATGTGGGCAGAGCCCTTAATTTATGTATGTATATATGTCAATTCAAATTACCAACTAAGTGTGTAAATACCACACAAATCCTGTATGCTTAAAATTATTTGTATGTTCCTATGAGGGTTTTCAACTCTTAAATGGGTATAACTTCTAAACTATTAGAGCTAAAAGTTTCATTTTAAAATCATATGAACGCAATAAATCGACAAAGCTTTTTGCGTTTTTGGAATGGAGTTACGCCCCCACAAAATGGTATGAAAGTGCTCTCTATCGTAGCAAAAGATACCTTTAGTTCCAACCAAATGCAATGTCTACTGGGTGTTGCATAACTAGTATCATTTAAGAACCTATATTGTAAATTGAACCATGGTACGATTCCAAACCTTGCATTCACAGTTATAACAAACTGTTTGTAAAACCAATATTTAAGCCTCCGACTATTAACGTTCTTCAAAATTTTAGTTAACCTGGTTTTAGCCATGGCTTTCGCCAATCAACTCGCTTAATTGCAAATAAGATTTATATGATTTACTATATATAGTATAAGATAAACCTGTTTAAAATTGTTAAATAACGCAAACTCCGGAAAGTATGCAATAATTTTTAGATCTTCGCAGTTTCAAGTTAAAAACAAAACTGCAGTACTAAGCATCTGGTAATCCTTATCACTTATTCAGTATTTATGAAATGAAAATATTTTCCAGCTAAAGACTTAAGTAGGTGTGGTGGGCATGATGGTCGTCGTTTGCGTCGTGGGAGATGCATAAAATTAGAAGTAGAGCGAAGAATGCAAAAATCGGAGGCAGCTTTAAAGTTCTTAGTGGCGCGTGTTGTTAATAATCTGCAGTTGTTATGGCAACATAAGCAGCTGCCACATGTTGCAGCTAGCATCAAGCAACAGCAGCAACAGTTGCAGCTGGAGATTATGACCCCCTCACTATCCCCTCCTTGCCCCATTTTACCACTACTTACTCTGGCAATTACTTTAGCTAGTTATCTGTTGGATAAATGATAAAATATACAATAAAAAAAAAGGAGACTATTGCAAATCGTTTTGAGCACAATGCTGAGTGCTCCTTATCCTCCATATTTTCCACATTTTTTGCCCACCTGCAATGCAAATATTGTGCAAATCCTTTCAAGATCTCGTACATCAGTTGCCCACAAAGACAAAGCTCCAATGTAAATGATGAAATCCTCTGCAATTATTTTATTTTCCACTGAAAATGCTACCAGCTATAACCCTCCAACATCCTGCTACCCCCCTCCCTCCACCCTCACACCTTGTTACACACCTTTCTCTGCATATATGCAAATTTGATGTGCATAATTCTTTACAAATTACAAGACGCGAGAGTGAATAGTTTAAGGTTGGGAGTGTTCATTAGAACTCAAGTAATAATTCATCTTGAAATTTGTTTATGTCTGGTGTTATGGCTTATGAACTATTTAAGTTCACACTTGAATTACTTTCGAACTAGTTCCAACAGATTGTGTAGTTTAGCATAAATTATACAAAATCAATATTTTGCTGGAACTCTAGAGTTTTGGGAATTGACTGCTAAAAACCCCTCTGGTAGTGTATAAATTATTTCCAATTCTAGGAAAATATTCGCTAATATTTACAAATGTTTTAGAAATCCGATTTTACATTTGTTCATTTTGGACAGAAGTTCTTTCGGCTTAAATCTAGTGAATTTACTATTAACTGTAATTAACTTACACATCCACAATTCCGAAAATACAAGTAATAAAGTTTTCTTAGAAACTCAATGTTTCTTTATGAATTCTATGAAAATTGGTCAGAATATTTCATTGAAATTGTTCATGTGTTAAAACGTCAATATTTCATATAGACAACATCAGCTCTAGAGTCTCGTGAATCGACTCTTCAAGACCCTGTATTTTGACACAAAAAGAAAGAGGTTTAAAATGGTTTACACAACATTTTCTTGTTCGACTTTGAGAACCAAATTCTTTACCTATGGAAGCGGTAGGACATAGTTTTCTGACCCGTGTCAAATATGGTCAATAAACTTCTTTTGTAACCATACTTAGAATGTATTAATTTAGTCACGATAGCTCTAATAGTTTCCAAGTTGTGGTGTTATGAAAATGGAATTTTAAAATATGCGTGGGGGGGGAGGAAAATTTGAAACAAACATGATCTGCCGAATGCATAGACGAACTTTCATTTCAAATTTGTTAACTCTGGCTCTTCTAGTTTCTGAGATCTAAGCGTTCATACTGACGGACAAGCGGGTCAAGTTTCGTTTGAACAAATGCACAGGGTATAAAATAGCCGTAGAATAAAATAAAACGTTAACATGCAGACATAATTGAAGTAGTCACAAACAGTCATTTGAAAGCAAACTACATATTTTCTAGGAAAAGCCTCAAATGCAACTCAAAGGCCAAAAGAAATTAGTTCTCGAATATTGCTCACAAACAAAATAGAACAACTACAATACAAAATTCCAGTTTAAAATATTCAAGTTACTTTGCTTTGATGCAAATAATAATATTTATTTAATGTTCAAAATACAAATACAAAATAGAATTACTTGTCTGCAATATTGTTACCGACTGTTATTAACAAACTTAATAACCTTAGACCTTAAGCAAACCAAATGTGTGTTACTAGGAATATGCCACTTCCCCCTTACCCAAGTGTACTCCCCTTTTGTCCAATGGACGGTTTTATTTCGCACTTCATATAATGGAGAACATTTTGTATCCAATTGTATTCTAGGCTTTAAAAAAAAAAAAAAAATACAATAACACAAAGACATGCAATTTGAATTCTTAACAGAAAAGAGGATTACAAAGTGTGCAATTTAAAATTTGAAAATTTTTTGTTCTTTTATGTGAAAATTCGATCAACGACACACAAAGTGAAACCAAGCGACTTTATCTTTCTTGTTATCATCTCTATTGTCCTTGTCTTATTTCATTGCGTTTGTTTAGGTGTGTGTGTGTGGGTGTTATTGTGTGTGCGTGTGTGTGTGTGTGTGTGTGTGGGCTTTCCCGTTGCCACCAACATAATTATCATGAGGAAAATCACAAAATGCAAAACTCAATTCGTTGCCAAGTCGAGTGCATAAAATGCTTCGCTCTATTTGCAGTATTAACGTGGCAGGTGTTGAGTTTCCAACGCACTAAAGTCTATTTTTCTCTCTACACCTCTCTCTCTCTCTCCCTCTCTCCCTTTATATATCTCTATCCTTCTTCCTCTCTTTCTCTTATCTGCCTCATCTTTCTAGCCTTACTTTACTGAGACTCTCTGCTGCAGCTGTTGACTGCGCTGTCTGTGCAACGTCAATGCTACTTGACACGAAAAATTCAATTTTCTGCTTCTATATGACGCGACTTTTTCACATTTTTCATTTTCTTTGAAATGAAAATAAAACGAAATGCAATTTAATATTTACGCGTCGTATGCTGTGGTGCCAATTTAGCCTTTTGCCGCATAGATCTTAACATTTTATTTTCCACCACATACGGGAAAATATATATGAAACATCAGCTTGAAGCCAAGTTTTGTATTTTCTTGCATTTTTACAAATTGATATGAAATTTAGTTTGATTCTTAGTGAAATCAACTAAATTTGAGGCCCACAAATTTAAAAACAAATTATCGCCCATTTCTGGCTAAGTTTTTAACTTTCAACACTTTTTTTTTGTTTTCGTTTTCTGGCTTGTTGGCATCACTGCTGTGTAGTCCTTCTTCTATCTCTCTCCATCTCACTTCTTGTCCTGTCTCTTTTGCACTGACAAAATACATTTGCACTTTTAGCGTTTAGAAGCAGTCTCAAGTCGCACGTGAGCCAAAAAAAAACATCAGTAAACAACACCCAAGACACCGCACACATGGCGTATACGCAATGTGCACAATATGCACTACATTATGGCCTCTTTAACGCTGTTTCACGCAATTTTTCGTTTCTCTTTCACATTTCGCAATCTATTTTGTCACTCGAAAATTTTGTCATTGAATAAATCTTGTGTTCCAAACGTGAACCAATTTTAAAGTGTTTTTCTTTTAAGGAGTAAATTAAAGGTTTTTTAAACATTTAGCTTCCAAAACATTTAAAGAAAAGAAACTAATTGTTTAATAAAGATTCAGAAATTTGTTGTGTATAGTGTTTAAATTTATTAATTTAATTGAGAGTTTTTAAGAAATTAATTAAGTCAATAGATTGTGTTATAATACTGCAAATGGATTTTTCTTAAAATGAACTAGTCAATAAATTTATACCAATTTAACACTGATTTTGTGTTTATAAAATCAAGTTTATTAAACTTCTTTTGATTTAATCCTTTCAAAATCTATTTACTTTCAGCACAATCCGGGAAGGCATCATCCGTTGCATTCTGGCCACCGATATGGCACGCCACAATGAAATTCTAACGCAGTTCATGGAGATAACGCCCATTTTCGACTATAGCAATCGTGCACACATCAATCTGGTAAGCGAAAGTTATTGCAAATAAAGAAAATGGAACCAAAATTAATTCATGACTCAATTTACAGCTCTGCATGATACTCATCAAAGTGGCAGACATATCGAATGAGGCCAGGCCAATGGATGTGGCTGAGCCATGGTTGGATCGTTTATTGCAAGAGTTTTTTGCCCAAAGCGCCGCTGAAAAGTCCGAGGGATTGCCAGTGACGCCATTTATGGACCCTGATAAGGTTAGCAAACCAGGCTCACAGGTGCGATTCATTGGCCTTGTGTTGTTGCCACTTTTTGAGGCACTGGGCGAATTGGTACCCGAATTGACCGAACTCATCATCATACCCGTGCGCATTGCACTCGAGTACTACAGGTAATATCAACTGAAATTTGAATATCTTCTGCCCAAAGGGACTTGACTTTTTAACAAGCAAAAAATAATAGGAAAAATATGAAATGGACAGTGAACAGTTTTTGCAAACTTGATCCTTTTCATATTAATGAAAAGTGTCATATTGTGTAAAATCTTTGCTCTCTGCACCTCTTGCTTCACTATAAAAAATATTTTGATCAAATATGTCTGTCATACCAGTAAGTTAAAGCAAATATTTGTTCAAATTGTTTGAAGCAAACATTGTTTGCTCACTATGTAATAAATTTATTTGCTATATCTTGACATGGATCAAATATTTTTCAGAAAATAAAGAAAAAACTGTAAAAACTGCTAAAAAAAAAAAAAAGAACGGCAGCAAATAAAATAATATTACTTGAAGCAAATATTTGCTACATTTTTAGACCCCGTACTCTAAAAAAGAGTAGAGGGGTCTATTAAGTTTGTCTGAAGCGAAATGTGCGTAACAGGCAGAAGGAGGCTTTTCCGACCCCATAAAGTATATATAGTTTTGATCAGCATCAACAGCCGAGTCGATATAGCGATGTCCGTCTGTCCGTCTGTCTGTCTGTCTGTCTGTCCGTCCGTATGAACACCTGGATCTTCTAAACTACACGAGCTAGAGCAGCCAAATTTGGAATGAAAGTCCGTCTATATGTCAGGCAGGTTAAGTTTATTTCAAATTTTTGCCACGCCCCCTACCGCCCCCGCAAATTGTAAAAAACTATTTTCACATCACTATAACTTGAAAACGACTAGAGCTAGAGAGACCAAATTCACACATTATGTGTATGGTACCAATATAACTGTCCTCACCAAGTTTGATCCGGATCGGACAACTATAGCCTATAGCTCCCATAGGACAAATCGGTCAAAAATAAAAAATTTGTATGAAGACATGTAGTGTTAGTTGGCCGATCGCAACCAAACTCACACAGGATGTGTGTATAATTATTAAAAGTATCATCACCAAATTTGGTCCAAATTGGACAACAACAACATATAAAACAAATTAATCAAAAATGCTGAATTTTATGAATAAATTGTTTGCTCGCAATAAAAGATTTAACTCTACGTTTAGCTACTGCAACTTTAATAAGGAGCGTGGTCTAGGTAGTAGAGACGCGCGCTTCGTACGTGTTTGTTAGACCGGGATCCCGGGTTCGAATCCAGTCAGTGAAAAATGTTTTTTGTTTACTTTTTAAATTTTAATTATTTACATACACTTCAAAGCGGAGTGTGGTCTAAGTAGTAAAGATGCCTGATCTAATTCTTCGCACTTGTATGTTAACCCGGGATCATGGGTTCGAGCGCCGTCAGGGACATTTTATTAATTTTTGTTATATAACAAAATAACAAAAAAATATTACATGTAAATGCAGATAGTCGAGCACTTTTAATAGAGGGGCGTGGTGCAGCTGTTAGGGCTCTGACGCGTGAGCATGAATTCCGAGGTTCAAATCCCGTCAGTGAATTATTTTGATTATTATTATATTTTATTTCAATTTAAATCTAAAATAATAATTTCGAATTGTAAAATAATAATTTCAAATTGTAAGACATGGCTTATTTTTAAAATAAGCCAAGTATGGAAATTGTGCATTTAATTGTGTATATATTTACATACATTTGTATATAAATATGTATATATACAAAATGTGAATCACTCCACTTTTCTTCTTTTTCGTATGGAAAATGCGCACTTCTGTGAGTACGGGGTCTTTTACAGTCGGCTCGGTCGACTGTAGCTTTTCTTACTTGTTTTAAATAGCTTATATTGCAGCAAGCAATTAAATATTTAAATATTTGCTACATTTTTCGAATAACTTATACTGCAGGAAATAATTAAATATAAAGCAAAGCAGCAAATATTTGCTGCATTTTCAGAATAGCTTATACTGCAGCAAATAATTAAATATAACGAAAAGTATCAAATCTTTGCTGTATATCCTAACTAGCAAGCAAATATTTGCTGCATTTTTTTAACAGTGAACAGCAAATATTTTTTTACATACTCAAGCCCAAATTTTGTTGTTTGCTTTTAATGGAATGTCTGATTTATTCGCAATTCCTAGGCGCCTCAACGATGCACAGACAAAGACCCGCAAATCCGTTGCCGACAGCAACACATCGGCCACCTCGGACAGCAACAGCGGCAACGTGGACTCGAATGCGGCCATGGTCAGTACACCGGGCAACAACAGTGACAAACTGTTGACAGACAGACAGAATCAGTCACAAGGTGGCGCCAGTGGTAATACAGGTATCACTGGTAATGGTGGTACTGGCGGAGGTGGCACAACGTCTGGTGGCAATGCAACGGCTGCTGGTGGCAACAATGCGGGTGGCAATGCTACCGGCACAGCATCAACAACCGGCAACAGTTCACCGCAAATGCCACGCTCCGGTTCTGGAATAAGTGTCAAATCACGGCGTAGTATACCCTCACAAAAATCAGCATCTCGCACCTCTGTGGATGAGCCCGGAGGTATGGCAGCCGAACTGCATGATCTGCCCGAGGGCAGCGAGAGCGGTGACTCGGAAACAGCCACCGAGGTGGATGTAAGTTAAGAAACTGATCTGTTTTTAATGTTTTATTAATCTCCGATCTTTCAGGTTGCTGAGAAAACATCAAAATTTAAGGTTGACACCGAGGGTTGCAGCAACCGTAGCAAATCCTCGCACTCAACTTCCCGCAAATCTTCGCGGGAGAAACGTCCCTCGATGATTGGGGAGCTCTGCAGCAGCGATGGAGGTCAACGTATGCGCAATTCGTATGGCAACATACATGGCTATCACAGCAATCGCTGTCACTTTGGCAGCAATCGTGCGGTGAGCTTAGATCAGTACAGCACCAACAATCGTCGACTCTCCGATGGCCTGCCTCAGGTCATATCCGACAGCAATGTCTTCTACGGTCGCCACAATCGCAGCAGCCTCGAATCATCACAGGGTCAAGCAGCCGGTAATAATCCAGCAAGAGCCAATGAGGATCTCAACATGAACACGAGCAATTTGGTACAAGCGCCACCTGTTGTCCAGCAGCCGCAGGCACAGCTGGCAATGCTGCAGAGCCAACAGTTGGTACAGTCGGTTGCTGATGTCGATAAGCAACAGCAACAGCAACAGCAGAAGCAATTGCCGGCTTTAGTGGCCAGTGTTGATGTTGGCGCAGCAACAGTTGCTGCTGCTGCTGCAACTTCTAATGGCAACATTTCACCAACAATGCCACAGGCTAGCAATGGAAGTGCACGCAGCAGCAGCGGTGCCACCAGCAGCAGTCGTCTGGCTGCCGCCGTACAACAGCAACAACAGCAACCAAGTGGCAGTAACAGCAACAACAGCAGCAGCAGCTGGAAATCACGACTGCGACAATTCTCGGATTATTTTAGCTTTAGCTTCGATAAAGGCAACAAACGCTTTGGCAGCACACGTAGCAGCCCTTGTGCCACACGCGGCAACAATAACTCCAATGCCCATGGTGCTGGTGTTGCCGGTGACAACAACATGGACGGCAGCAACAGGGGACAACAACAGCAGCAGCAGCAGCAGCATGCAACGGGCAGCACATGTTGCACCATTTCGAATAGCATGCCATCGCCGGTAGGCCATCTAGGTGGCCAAGTGGGCGTGCCCAGCTTGGGAGGCGTGGCTAGGCATAGAGCTTATAGCTTGGATGTGCCATGCAGCCGTCATGCAGCCACACGTTATTCATCCGGTGACAGCAGCAGCCGCAAATCATCTCGTCACGATGAGCACAACAACAGCAACATTTCCAACAACAGCAACATTAGCAACAACAGCAACATTAGCAACAATACATTGCACAGCAGCAGTGGAATGGGTGCTGAATTGTCGGGTATACGTATACGTATCGGCAATATTGAAGGAGGCAGCAGCAATATTGCTGCAGGTACTGCTGCTGGTGCAACGGCAACAGCAACAATTTCAGCTACTGCCGCTGGTGGTGGCACTGCACTAATGCCGCCCAGCCTGAGCTGTGACCTTGGCATGGGCAGTGTCTCCTCATCGGAGGCGGTGCCAAAGATTTGACAACAGGGGAGCTCCGATACGACGAACACCACCAACAATTCACTTTGCAATCAGGCAGCATTTTCAACGGCACGCGATGATACCGAAGCGATTATCAATGACAGCGATGATGTCGATGATGATGATGATGATGTCGATGAGGATGAGGATGACGACGATGATGTCGATGGACCCGACGGCGAGGCAGATGCCCTACAGCAGCAGGACAATTCCAGCTGTGAGGTATCATCCATGTCGATGACGGTTTGGTCGGCAATTGGTCAGCGACTCAATGCACTCGTCTGTCATTGCTGTGAGCGGAAGTTGCCCGAGCCGGAGAATGTGTAAACAGCTCGATCGATCAATCAATCAATCCATTAATCATTCATTCAAACAAACAATTAATCCACCAATCGATCAACTAAACAGTTCAACAATCATTGCCATTTCTATACTCTCTGCATATACCCTGTACCCTGCACAGGGTGTTCATCTGCGTCGTGTTCGTCAAGTCTGTCCCAAAATTGCACAATTTATCCGTTTCGTAAAAAAAAAATTGTTAAGCTATTTTTTTTTAATTTTTTTTTTATTTTTATTTTTATTTTTAAATGCATTTTTAGTTTAGGTTCTCAGCTGGGTACAGGGATAACTGCTAGTCGCGCATACTCGACTGCAGCGCTCTCACTTGTTTTGAATGGATCATTCATGCCTAGCAAATATTTTAAATCAATTACACACACCCATCCACACACACACACACACACACACACATACATACAGATCTACAAACAATTTATTTGACATTATGCAAATTACAATTAATTTTTATTTTAAACAATTATTATATATAAAAATATATTATATTATATTATATTATGTTAAAATATTAAACAATTATTATTTTTATTAAAACATTAAGTGTTTTTATTCATTGCGTTTTAAAACATAATATTTATTTAAGTGTACACGTCAGTTTCTGAAATTGAATTTTAAATTTAAATTTAAATTTAAATTATTAGTGCTTAATTTAATTTTAATTAATCAGCAGTGAGTTAAATAAAAAAGTCTTTTAACACAAAAAAAAATATTTAAGTTTTTACGAAAATTAATTTTGTGGATTAAATTTTTTTTTTAACAATTAAAATAACTAAAAAATTAGTTTTGTGCATGAAAGTTTTTACAAACAAAATTTAAAGGCTAAATTTAAAAGTTTTCGGATTACTAAACATTATAAATTTTAATTCAATTAAATTAGTTATCCTAACAAATTACTATAAAATTAAAAGTTTTTTTTTTAAATTAAAAAAAAAAATTAATTTCCTTGAGCATTTTTTATGTAAAGAATTTAACTCATTTTTCTGATTAAATTATGAAGTATTAAGTTTTATTCAAAGTAGTCTAAGAAATCAAGCTGTTTTTTTAATTTATAGTAGTCTTAGCTCCCCACATATTTTTAAGATAAAAAATTAATAGTTTTTTAATTCAAATATTGATTTTTAAAATTAATTTCATTTCGTTTACAATTGTATTCGTTCAATGCCAAATGTGTTAACAAGTGTAACTCATAACAAGTTTTTGAAGTTCTATGAACGACTACACAATCAAATTGCATTTCAACTGATGCTGAGTAGTACTATATCTCCTCTCTGATATGTATGCAAATTTGTTAACGCTTTGAGCTATTGTCTCCGTTGACGCATGACACATGCCACATGCCGCACTCTGCATGTCGCATGCTACATGCCTCCCTGACTAACTGCAATCGGTCTAACACGATTGGACATTAGCAAACTGATTGGGCAAAGGACGCGGTTAGCATTTCACTTGAATTCGTGCTCATCCAAATGCTCGATGGTCATCGTATTGCTCATGGCATGAACAAGGACATGGACATGGGCATGGACATGGACATGCCTCCCGTTGAGCGATGGCCCCAATGTTGCCAATGCTGCATCCGTATGCCACATGTGGCATGGGCGGTGCGGTGCGGTGCAGCTCGGTGAGGCATATGGCCACCAATCGTTGCACGCGTGTGAAACGCGTTTAATTACGGAAACTAATTTTTGCATTTTGCATATGCAAAGCCAAAACGAAGTCCCCTGGAAACTTTACCACATGCCCCATGTTCCATATCCAACACACACTTGCCCCTTGTCCACAAGTGTAAGCAAAGCCTCAGCTAGACAGATAACTGCACTGAACAAAAAACTCTTAACTTTAATAATTTAACTTGGAATATAATGATTCAAAATAGACTTCTTTTGATTAATTTTTTATATAAATTAAACTATATTTAATGTTTAGTTTATTTTTTATTTATGCAAGTCAATAATTCTAAAAACTTCAGTCAACTTTTTACACCACAAACACTTAAAAAAACAATTTTCGGAATATAAACAAAAATGAGTTTTATAATCTACTAGTTTTCAGCATTGTTTTTGTTCTGAATTCAAAACTTGACATAACTCTAAGTGTGTAATATTTTCAAATTGAAAGCTGGGCATTTTTTTCAGTGCATGCCTAATTTCATTTGTTTGTACGTGGTTCTTTTCCGTACGTTTTCTTCCCCCTTTCTGTGGTCGCCACGTGGGAGTATTGTGGGACAGCTTCTCGTTGTTGCAACAGACAACACTCAACTGGCAACTGGTAACTGCAATTGAAGTTGATTTTCAGGGACATCGCGTGGCGTACTTTTCAAAGTCATCATGTGGCCAAATTCGATTTTGAAACTGATGTTGCGAGTCCTTCATGCGGCACAGCAACTGGAGTGGGTCACTCTATCTCTATCGCCTCTCTGGCGATTACTCTCCCTTTCTCTCTCTCTCTGCCTCTCTCCTTCCCCCTCTCACTATCTCTCTCTCTCTATCTCGCTCTTAACCTTTGCCTTTCAAAACGCGCCACAAAATTTGTTTATCAGTTTTTGAAGGGAGTCCTAATTGCAACTAGCTATGCCTCATATTCCACGCCCCACTTGACCTACGCCCATTGCCACATGCCACTTACATAGAGGTTTTCATTGCATTTCCCCCTTTTTCATATACACTGAAAACGTTTCCTTCGAGTTAGCAAATTGTTAAAACTTGATTTGGTCTTAGTTTAGTTATTTTGAGTTAAAAAAGTTTTCAAATTTATTGCGCTTTAAGCGTTGCCACCTCGTGTATTTGCTTATACGGCAACGCCCCAATGTTATATTTGTTCAATTTCGCAATTAACTCAGTTAGTGACGAATTTTGGCATTTATTTTTTCATTAATTAGCAAAGTCATCAAAGTGTAATGCAAACAACTTAATCAGCTAGCGTTGCCAATTTGGGAAAGTCTCTTTTTGTCATAAGCAACGTAATTTGTGAAACTTTCGCAAACAATTATTATTTTCAACAAAGTTTAACTATTCATTGGCATTCCTAAAATTCGTTGTAGTTTCGAAATATTTTAAACTTTATTAATTATTTAAATCACATTCCAGACTTGATAGCAAAACCACATACGATTACCTTATTAAATTCAAAGTTCACAAATATATTGTATTCTTTTGAGCAATTTTAATCAATTTTTGACATTTGAAACATTTTTAAAATAACAATCACTCACATCAGCAGTGAAATGCACATCACTTCGGTGCTGTAAGAAGTGCATTTTCCGGTTAGATGGCAATGAAGGAGCGAGTTAAGCAAACCCCCAAAAAAATATACCTATAAGAAATCAGAAATAAGAAAATCTGCAGAAAAACAAACTCTGAAAATACATAGAACACAAAGAACTACGACAAAAAGGCAGCTAACAAAAAAGTAAAAACACTTGAATTACGAAAAAAATACAAATGAAAAACTTTGAAGTAAAAAGCACGAATGAGAATGAGAAGAAAACTGAACAAAGAAGTTCCCAAAACACTTAAAACAAATAAACAAAAAATAAAAAACAATATACAAAATATGCAAAAACTAAAACTATAAAATAAAAAAATATAAAAATATTTATGAAAATATCAATGTAAATTTCTGTATGTAGTTACATTTAATGTACGATACATTTATATACGAATATATATATACACACACAAACACATACACAGGCAAGCACACGTCATGTTAAAAACGCATTGCATACTTTTAGGCGCCAACGTCACTCAGCGACAATTGGTGGAAGGAATAACAGTAAAAATGGCAGAATGTTAAAAAATAAATAAGTGAAAACACAAAATGCAATTAAAAGTTAAGCACAGCAGGCAAACAAGCTGGTACTTGGCCAAAACCACACACACACACACATACACATACTAGTAACTTTATCTAAACACATTTTTATTTAAATTTTCTAAATTTAATTTGAAACATTTTGAACAACTAAAGTTACAGTTTTAGACAGCACACACATACACACGCACACATAAATGAAAAAACGGTGGAAAACTGTGGAAATCTATATGTTAATTAAATGTACATTTAAATGTCTAGCTAAATGCAAAACTAACGCGAAATATGAATGACTAAAGGATATGAATATCAAATATATATAGTAATATATATATATATATAAATATATATTTGTGTATGTATGTACAATATAGTATTGTTATTGTAATTAGTGACGATTCTCTATATATTTTTTTTATGTTTGAAATCGTCAAACGTCATCGTCCTTGATGTTGTTGTTGTTGTTAAAATGAATAACTATAAACTGTTACTAACTAAATCTCAAACTGATTAAACTATCAGATATGTTTGTGAAGCAACAACACGAACAAGAAAAAAAACAAGAAAAAATGTTTGCGATGCCTAAATTGTATTTTTTTTTTTTTTTTTTTTTGTAATAGTTAGAGTTGACATGTAAATAATGTCGAAAAATACCAAAACTAGTATATCAAATGAGAACAACTTTTAGGTGTATAAATGTATACTGTATTAGCTTAAGAATGATCTTCAAAAATCGCTTTCATTAACTTATGAACTATACAAACGGAAACTAACGATGGATTGTTTCACACACACACACACACATACACTCACAGACCCTAATACACTGAGACTAGCATGTGTGGGAGCTTTCACTGATAGGAGCTTTCGCTAATGTGTGCGTGTGAAAGCTCTCGAAATAATTGCATAGATAGTATGTTTGTATGGTATTTATTTCATGTCCATTTTGAATGCCACAACTTCCCTTGTTTAATGAAAAACATAAAGACTAATACTTGAATTTACAACCTTTCCAATAAAAACAAAAACTAACAAAAAAAGTAAAAAATACTATTTATGTTAAAATAAACTAAATAATGAACAGCTCTAGGTGTTTTGAAAATGTATAAAAAATGGAAAACTTGAAAAAAAAATATAAATATATATATATATAAATGTATATGTATATGGAAAACCATTTTAAGCATACTTTAATTAGTCTAGAAGAGAACCTTAAAAATATATATGAAAAAATGATAATGCTTTTTGATGTACACTTTAAAGATTAGTTTACATTTTGGCAGTCAATTAAAAAAAAATTAAAAACACAGACACGCTTCTCCCTAACCTCCAAAATGCAAGAAACCGCAAAAAAAAAATACTTTAAAAATACTAATAACAAGAGAATTGTTAGAGAGCCGCAAAGAATAACTACAGTGAAAAGTGTTTGAAATTTATCAATTACGATAATGATATACTATATAGTTAGGTATGCAGCTGACGAGTTAAAATTATCGGATGGACAAATGTTTGTTTATATTTTGTAGATCGGAGTAGTACGAATAGTTAAGAGCAAATTGTGTACGATATTGTGGCTAAGCAGGAAAATGTGAAAAACTTAAAAAATTAAAAAATTTATTATGAGCAATTTGGACCAACTTACTTAACTGTCAAACCAAACACTAAAAGCAGCACACATATATATTATATATATATATATATATATACATATATATATATATGTATATATAATAATAATGTGTATAAACTTGTTCTGATACTTGTACTTGCATCTAAATGCGATTGTTAAACGTAAACTAAACCAATAAAAAAACTACAAAAAAAAAGAACAATATACCACAAAAATACTAAAGAAAATACTAAACAAAACACGTATCTCTTAACCACAACTACCTGTCGTCTATCTACAGCACAGTTAGCTAAAGTCTAAGCAATGTTATCGTGACCGATAAGCGATAACAGATAATTCGATGTTACTAACGGTTTACGATATCTTACTGAAGGCATAGGCATCTAATTTATACTTTTCTATGTATCTTACAAATGAAGCGGCAACAAATGAACTTCCAAAACGGTTTCCATAACACAAAACTCCCAGAAATAGTCAGCAATTCAGAAAGAGAAACTTCAGAAAACTACACAGATACACACATACAGAAGAACACACACAGACACACATAGAAAGGCGTCTCAATAACCACCGATAACGGACCAGAGTAGTGCATCAAGAGATCATTCATTGTTATCGATTGTAACAGTTGCCTGAGACTATCGGATATCGGTTATCATATAAATAACAGATAACTTTAACCGTATGCCGAGCTTTTGAGTTTTCTTTCTCCCCTACTCCTTTCTCTCTCAATCTACTTTTAAAGCTATGTCTCTCTCCCTCTCTCACTCACTCACTTTCTCCGTCTCTCTCTCTCTCTATCTCCCTCTCTGTCTCTCTCTCTCTCTCTGACACAAACGATACGCAATTGTGCACTGAACAGTTAAGAGCTCTTAGAGAAGTACATTTAAGTGCATAGACTATATATACTATATATATATATATATAAATATATATACTATATTACTATATACTAGAGACCCTCCTGAACTTCAAAACCAAAAGCCTTTAATTCAAAAACAAAAATGAAGACTACATTTTATTATACAAAACTTTGATGAACAAAAGAAACTTTAATGCAATTTTAAATAGAGTAAATGAGTAAATGTTATTAAAACATTCTTCGGCAGGCCGAAGCTTAAATACTCTCTCATTAACGGCCCACACACACACTCACACACATACCTACATACACATGACAGATTTGAAATTTTAGCCCAAAACTACAAGTTTATATGGCGCTTTATCCAATAAATGGAAGATCTTTCCTCAGTGGGTTGCAAACTTCTTGGGTTTTCAAAATCTATCCAATAACGGTTTATGTTCTTTTTAAAAGAGAAACACTAAATAATACTATATTTTCCAAAATTTATGTCAATGAATAAAATCTCTATATATACTGATTAGATATATAGTATAAAAACATACATATATGCATGTATATATGTATATGTTTACTAAATGGGCAAATAGTTATTTTAATTAAGCAAAACATTATGAAATGGAAAAAAAATCCATGATCAATTATGAGACAGTAACTAGCTTGAATGGGGTAGGAAAACTACTATATATAATAAAATAATAAAAATGCCTATTCAGCAAAAATACATACATAATACTAAATAAATCATACACAAAATACCAAATACAAATACAAATAATAAATATTTAAAAATAAAATTGAAAAAAAAAAAATACTGCAAATTCTCCATGCACATCGTGTTGTATAAGTGGCAAAAACATATAAATACCGATAAAAAAAAAAAAAAAAAACATATATATTAGCAGCTACAAAGATTAAGTGTCAAATACTATATGAAAAATACCAACATAAAAAAGATACTAAATAAAAAAATACATGTGTGTATTATTCATCTGTTTTTGCCCCTCCAGTTTACCATAAAAAATCGTAAAGCAGCAAGATTTAATCACAGAAAAGAAGAAGAAAATAAGACAAGAAGATGAAAAATACCGTAAATTGCAATGAAAGAAAATTACTACTAGGAAAAGCAGTTGGAAACTATTTACAAGCGGTATAAACACAAAACATAAAAAAAAAATAAAAAAAAAAATATGAAAAAGAAATAAATTTTAAAAAGAAAAAAAAAAACAAGTCAAACTTGTCGTAAAGAAACCCAAAGAAACATTTCAAATGAATGAATATATATATATATATATATATACTAATATATATAAAAAATATATAAAATGATCATGATGATAAATAATACCAAAGCAAAGCAAATCTAAGTGTACAATGAATCAAGTTATAAATGCATTATCGAAACCAAGCAACAATAAAACTTAAGAACATGCATACACACACAAACACACACACACACACACACACACCAAAACTGATACACACACATTGTGGGCCCACTTAAAGGCCGTATTGACGAGTTATTCGCTAAAACTGTATACCAACAACAACAACAAAATACTAAAATAAATACTAAAATAATCAATCTGCATCCAAATAAACATACACACAACAGCAAAAGAAAAAAAAGTGTGAAAGAAAACCAAGATGAAAAACAGACACATAATTAAAGGAATTTACAAAAACCGATAACTTACCACAATAAATAATAAAAATATAAAAAAAAACAAAATTCATACAAAAAACATTTCTGAAATGCATTTAAATGGAAATATTAAAATGATAAATTGTATTTTAAATTTAAGTTATGTGGGTAGTGAGTACCCGTGAATATCCATGAGTACTTATGAGTACTCCTAGGGTACACTCGTTTCTCTTACTAAAAATGGCCAACGAGTGCTCGACAAATATCGAGCTAATTCACTCACAACATTCGCTCACTCACACAAACAAACAAACATACTCAAACACAAACACACACACACACACACACACGCACACACACGTATACATACACTCAAACACGTATTTTTGTGTAAAAGTTTAAAACAAAACAAAATAAGAAAAACAAATAAGAGCAGAAAATATGAACTACTGATTAATATGAAATATATTGAAATAAAATAATTTCCAAACTAATTACAAAGAATTGAAGTATTTCTTTTTAAGCCTTTTTAGCAATCCTTTAAGCTTCTGAAGAAAGATTTGGGAGATCACCGTATGAGAGCCCAATATAATTGCAAAATTATTATGGTGGACTTACACTCTCTCTCTCTCTCTCTCTCTCTCTCTCTCTCTCTCTCTCTCTCTCTTTCTCGCTCACTCTCTGTCTCTTCCTCTATCTCTCATACGCTTCGTTTTTCTCCAAGTTCCTTGCTGACAACAAATTCTACATGAACGGCGGACAGATGGCTCTGCTGAGTTTTTTTTTATATCCTTACGCCTTTTACCAAGCGATTTAAAATAATTTCGATTCCAGTTTTCAATAAAAAAGCCTAAAGAATCCTTTTTTATCAAAAGTTAAATTGTAACAAAAAAAAGCTTTAAAATAAGAAAGCCTTGTGTGGATTCAGTTTTCTGCTGGCATTCCAAAGCTTTTTAATACAGGGCTTTAAAAGCATTTACTAATTTAAAAGTTTTTTTTCGCTATAAAGCTATGCGCAGTGGTGAGCTTTTGAAAGTTTCCGTGGTCATAAAGCTTGCTTGCAACGTGTTGCTTAAGACAAGTCCGCGGTTAGTTCATGTTCGAGTGGCGTTCGTGCCACGCAGATCGAAAAGTATCGATACAACAATATAACAATAAAAACATTTGTCTGATGATATATTTTTAAGTGATGAGATATTTTTTTGTGATCTCGTTGTGCGATAAAATTGACCATTACATTTTTTTAACAATAAAATAATAAACAGCCAGTTTCAACACTATAAATCTAATACATAACGCATATTTTATATTAAAAGAAAAATAATGATAATTTAAAGTTTCTGTTATAAGTAACCTACTAAAAAGAATGAAAATTTAAAATCCAAACAACAATTTAGTTGCGCACAACGGTATGAGCAAAACTCGCAAACATGTTGCACTGCGTTCGAAGCAAACATCAGACAAGTCTAAGTTGGCAGCACCGTTGGCGCCGCAGCAACAAACGGCAGCTCAGTTGACATTTGCAAACGCGACGTTGCAGTCGCTAGCGACGCTCGACTCGACTCGACTCGACTCGTCCACGTCTCTCGACTATCGGCAGTGCCTCTCTCTCGGATTCAACTCGGTGCGTTGTGGGCGCTAAATTAACATTTCGCAGCAGCAGCAGCAACAACAGCAATAACAAACCAAAGAGCAACGGTAAATCGCAAAACAAAGACAACAAAAGTGGCTCAAGAAGCAGCAAGCAAAAAGGAAATTAAAGAATAAGAAAAGGACGCGTGGTTAGTAGTGCAAGTCTGCGACTGCTAATTGTTGTTGTTTATAGTTTGTAGTGTAGTTTTGTTGTTCTTGTTGTTGTTGAAGCTGCTGTGTTCGCCGCGCTTACAGTATTGTTTTACGCTCCACTTCATTCCATACGCCATTTTGTCGGCAACGTGCGTTGTGGGTCGTGTGTGGGCTGTGGATGCTAGATGTTAGATGTTGGATTGGAGACGGAGACCAAAGAAGTTTTTTTGTTGTGCGTTTGTTTTGTTTTGTTTTCTATGTGTGCGTGCTTGTGTGCGTATGTGTATGTGTGTGTGTGTGTGCATAAACTCCATTTTGGTTTTGTTTGTTGCTTAAAGTATTTTTAGTGCTCGCGTGCAAAATACTTTGTGTCAAAGTTAAACATTTACGTGAGATTTGAGTAGAGAGAGCCTTGAAATGTCCTAAAAACAGGCAAAAAAAAATGAAAACAACAACAAAGAAAACAGGAAAGCAACAAAGTCGGAAATATGAGAAAATCAATGCGCGTAAAAAGCGAACGGTGTGTCTTCGAGTGTGTGTGTGTGTGTGTGTGTGTGTGTGTGTGCGAGTGTGTGAGTGTGTTTGTAAGCCAAAGAAAATCCATAAAACGCGCTGTGAAACTCGTCGCAGTCGAGCTATGCGAATAATTTATGAGATTGAAATTAAAGACACAAAAGACGCTTTCTATGTGTGAACTTCAATGTGTTCGCCTGTTTCTGTGTGTGTGTGTGTGTGTGTGTGTGTGTATGTGTGTCGCATGCCCAGAAAACAACCGCAAAGAGCAAAAAAGAAGATAGCAAAACGGCGCACGAAATTATTTCTTGGCAGCAGCCTCAACGCCAAAATGCATGAGACGCCAAAAATGCCGAAATGCCAAATTTCCACCGCGCGCACGCTCTTTTCTTCTACCCATCCAACACCCAACGTCCCCGTTCACCCCACCCCCTCTACATTCACTTCCTTTTAGGCCGCTGCAAAAATGTTGTAAACATGCGAGGCCGCTGCCGACGTCGACGACGACGCTAACGGCGACGCCACTGTTGACGTCGATGCTAACGGCAACGTCAGTGAAACACGGAACAGCTGATCAGCCTCTGGGGCAAAAAGTGCATGTAGCACACTAACACACAAACACAAGCCCATGCACACAC